>JBBDGP010000313.1:1800000-2130000 GCA_037952835.1 Lithobates septentrionalis | reverse complement strand
CACACTACACTGTCCACCATACTACACTGTCCACCATACTACACTGTCCACCATACTACACTGTCGACCATACTACACTGTCCACCATACTACACTGACCACCATACTACACTGACCACCATACTACACTGTCCACTATACTACACTATACTGTCTACTATACTACACTGTCCACTATACTATACTGTCCACTACACTACACTGTCCACTACACTACACTGTCCACTATACTGACCACCATACTACTGTCCACTATACTACACTACACTGACCACCATACTACACTGACCACCATACTACACTGACCACCATACTATACTGACCACCATACTACACTGACCACCATACTACACTGACCACTATACTACACTGACCACCATACTACACTGACCACCATACTACACTGACCACCATACTACAATGACCACCATACTATACTGTCCACTATACTACACTGTCCACTATACTACACTGTCCACTACACTAACCACTACACTACACTGTCCACTATACTACACTATACTGACCACCATACTACACTGTCCACTATACTATACTACACTGACCACCATACTACACTGTCCACCATACTACACTGACCACCATACTACACTGTCCACTATACTACACTGACCACCATACTACACTGACCACCATACTACACTGACCACCATAGTGCACTGACCACCATACTACACTGACCACCATACTACACTGACCACCATACTACACTGTCCACTATACTACACTGACCACTATACTACACTGTCCACTACACTAACCACTACACTACACTGTCCACTATACTACACTACACTGACCACCATACTACACTGTCCACTATACTACACTGTCCACTATACTACACTATACTGTCCACTATACTACACTGTCCACTATACGGTACTGTCCACTACACTAACCACTACACTGTCCACTATACTACACTATACTGACCACCACACTACACTGACCACCATACTACACTGTCCACCATACTACACTGTCCACCATACTACACTGTCCACCATACTACACTGACCACCATACTACACTGACCACCATACTACACTGTCCACTATACTACACTATACTGTCTACTATACTACACTGTCCACTATACTTTACTGTCCACTACACTACACTGTCCACTACACTACACTGTCCACTATACTGACCACCATACTACTGTCCACTATACTACACTACACTGACCACCATACTACACTGACCACCATACTACAATGACCACCATACTATACTGACCACCATACTACACTGACCACCATACTACACTGACCACTATACTACACTGACCCCCATACTACACTGACCACCATACTATACTGTCCACTATACTACAATGACCACCATACTATACTGTCCACTATACTACACTGTCCACTACACTAACCACTACACTACACTGTCCACTATACTACACTATACTGACCACCATACTACACTGTCCACTAAACTATACTACACTGACCACCATACTACACTGTCCACTATACTACACTGACCACCATACTACACTGTCCACTATACTACACTGACCACTATACTACACTGACCACCATACTACACTGACCACCATACTACACTGACCACCATACTACACTGACCACCATACTACACTAACCACTATACTACACTGACCACCATAGTGCACTGACCACCATACTACACTGACCACCATACTACACTGACCACCATACTACACTGACCACCATACTACACTGTCCACTATACTACACTGACCACCATACTATACTGTCCACTACACTAACCACTACACTACACTGACCACTATACTACACTGACCACTATACTACACTGACCACCATACTATACTGTCCACTATACTACACTGACCACCATACTATACTGTCCACTATACTACACTGTCCACTACACTAACCACTACACTACACTGTCCACTATACTACACTATACTGACCACCATACTACACTGTCCACTATACTATACTACACTGACCACCATACTACACTGTCCACTATACTACACTGACCACCATACTACACTGACCACCATACTACACTGACCACCATACTACACTGACCACTATACTACACTGACCACCATACTACACTGACCACCATACTACACTGACCACCATACTACACTGTCCACTATACTACACTGACCACTATACTATACTGTCCACTACACTAACCACTACACTACACTGACCACTATACTACACTACACCGACCACCATACTACACTGTCCACTATACTACACTACACTGACCACCATACTACACTACACTGACCACCATACTACACTGACCACCATACTACACTGACCACCATACTACACTGACCACTATAATATACTGTCCACTACACTAACCACTACACTACACTGACCACTATACTACACTACACTGACCACCATACTACACTGTCCACTATACTACACTGACCACTCTACTACACTACACTGACCACCATACTACACTACACTGACCACCATACTACACTGTCCACTATACTGTACTGTCTACTACACTAACCACTACACTGTCCACTATACTACACTATACTGACCAACACAATACACTGTCCACTATACTACGCTACACTGACCACCATACTACACTGTCCACCATACTACACTGACCACCATACTACACTGACCACCATACTACACTGACCACCATACTACACTGACCACTATACTACACTGACCACCATACTACACTGTCCACCATACTACACTATACTGTCCACTATACTACACTGTTCACTATACTATACTGTCCACTACACTATACTGTCCACTACACTAACCACTACACTACACTGTCCACTATACTACACTATACTGACCACCATACTACACTGTCCACTATACTACACTACACTGACCACCATACTACACTGTCCACTACACTACACTGACCTCCATACTACACTGACCTCCATACTACACTGACCACCATACTACACTGACCACTATACTACACTGTCCACTATACTACGCTGTCCACTACACTACACTGACCTCCATACTAAACTACACTATACTGACCACTATACTAACCAGTATACTATACTACACTAACCACTATACTGACCACCATACTACACTATACTACACTAACCACTATACTGACCACCATACTACACTGACCACCATACTACACTGTCCACTATACTACACTGACCACCATACTACACTGTCCACTATACTACACTGACCACTATACTACACTGACCACCATACTACACTGACCACCATACTACACTGACCACCATACTACACTGACCACTATACTACACTGACCACCATAGTGCACTGACCACCATACTACACTGACCACCATACTACACTGACCACCATACTACACTGACCACCATACTACACTGTCCACTATACTACACTGACCACCATACTATACTGTCCACTACACTAACCACTACACTACACTGACCACTATACTACACTGACCACTATACTACACTGACCACCATACTATACTGTCCACTATACTACACTGACCACCATACTATACTGTCCACTATACTACACTGTCCACTACACTAACCACTACACTACACTGTCCACTATACTACACTATACTGACCACCATACTACACTGTCCACTATACTATACTACACTGACCACCATACTACACTGTCCACTATACTACACTGACCACCATACTACACTGACCACCATACTACACTGACCACCATACTACACTGACCACCATACTACACTGACCACCATACTACACTGTCCACTATACTACACTGACCACTATACTATACTGTCCACTACACTAACCACTACACTACACTGACCACTTAACTACACTACACCGACCACCATACTACACTGTCCACTATACTACACTACACTGACCACCATACTACACTACACTGACCACCATACTACACTGACCACCATACTACACTGACCACCATACTACACTGACCACTATAATATACTGTCCACTACACTAACCACTACACTACACTGACCACTATACTACACTACACTGACCACCATACTACACTGTCCACTATACTACACTGACCACTCTACTACACTACACTGACCACCATACTACACTGACCACTATAATATACTGTCCACTACACTAACCACTACACTACACTGACCACTATACTACACTACACTGACCACCATACTACACTGTCCACTATACTACACTGACCACTCTACTACACTACACTGACCACCATACTACACTACACTGACCACCATACTACACTGTCCACTATACTGTACTGTCCACTACACTAACCACTACACTGTCCACTATACTACACTATACTGACCAACACAATACACTGTCCACTATACTACGCTACACTGACCACCATACTACACTGTCCACCATACTACACTGACCACCATACTACACTGACCACCATACTACACTGACCACCATACTACACTGACCACTATACTACACTGACCACCATACTACACTGTCCACCATACTACACTATACTGTCCACTATACTACACTGTTCACTATACTATACTGTCCACTACACTATACTGTCCACTACACTAACCACTACACTACACTGTCCACTATACTACACTATACTGACCACCATACTACACTGTCCACTATACTACACTACACTGACCACCATACTACACTGTCCACTACACTACACTGACCTCCATACTACACTGACCTCCATACTACACTGACCACCATACTACACTGACCACTATACTACACTGTCCACTATACTACGCTGTCCACTACACTACACTGACCTCCATACTAAACTACACTATACTGACCACTATACTAACCAGTATACTATACTACACTAACCACTATACTGACCACCATACTACACTATACTACACTAACCACTATACTGACCACCATACTACACTGACCACCATACTACACTGTCCACTATACTACACTGACCACCATACTACACTGTCCACTATACTACACTGACCACTATACTACACTGACCACCATACTACACTGACCACCATACTACACTGACCACCATACTACACTGACCACCATACTACACTGACCACTATACTACACTGACCACCATAGTGCACTGACCACCATACTACACTGACCACCATACTACACTGACCACCATACTACACTGACCACCATACTACACTGTCCACTATACTACACTGACCACCATACTATACTGTCCACTACACTAACCACTACACTACACTGACCACTATACTACACTGACCACTATACTACACTGACCACCATACTATACTGTCCACTATACTACACTGACCACCATACTATACTGTCCACTATACTACACTGTCCACTACACTAACCACTACACTACACTGTCCACTATACTACACTATACTGACCACCATACTACACTGTCCACTATACTATACTACACTGACCACCATACTACACTGTCCACTATACTACACTGACCACCATACTACACTGACCACCATACTACACTGACCACCATACTACACTGACCACCATACTACACTGTCCACTATACTACACTGACCACTATACTATACTGTCCACTACACTAACCACTACACTACACTGACCACTATACTACACTACACCGACCACCATACTACACTGTCCACTATACTACACTACACTGACCACCATACTACACTACACTGACCACCATACTACACTGACCACCATACTACACTGACCACCATACTACACTGACCACTATAATATACTGTCCACTACACTAACCACTACACTACACTGACCACTATACTACACTACACTGACCACCATACTACACTGTCCACTATACTACACTGACCACTCTACTACACTACACTGACCACCATACTACACTGTCCACTATACTGTACTGTCCACTACACTAACCACTACACTGTCCACTATACTACACTATACTGACCACCACACTACACTGTCCACTATACTACGCTACACTGACCACCATACTACACTGTCCACCATACTACACTGACCACCATACTACACTGACCACCATACTACACTGACCACCATACTACACTGACCACTATACTACACTGACCACCATACTACACTGTCCACCATACTACACTATACTGTCCACTATACTACACTGTTCACTATACTATACTGTCCACTACACTATACTGTCTACTACACTAACCACTACACTGTCCACTATACTACACTATACTGACCACCATACTACACTGTCCACTATACTACACTACACTGACCACCATACTACACTGTCCACTACACTACACTGACCTCCATACTACACTGACCTCCATACTACACTGACCACCATACTACACTGACCACTACACTACACTGTCCACTATACTACGCTGTCCACTACACTACACTGACCTCCATACTAAACTACACTATACTGACCACTATACTAACCAGTATACTATACTACACTAACCACTATACTGACCACCATACTACACTATACTACACTAACCACTATACTGACCACCATACTAAGCTAACCACTATACTGACCCCCATACTACACTAACCACTATACTACACTACACTGTCCACTACACTAACCACCATACTAACTACTATACTACACTACACTGACCTTCATACTAAACTACACTATACTGACCACTATGCTAACCACTATACTATACTACAATAACCACTATACTGTCCACTACACTGCCCCCCATAGTGACCACTACACTGACCTCCATACTACACTACACTACACTGTTCTGCCCTCCCGGCCAGTAACAAGACTCACCTTCTTATCCTGGCTGCATCGACCTGAATGAGGAGAACACAGCGGCGGCTCACATTCTTCTCTCCCCTGCGCTCTGCTTGCTGCCATGTTCAGTGTCCAGCACCCTGTGATTGGGCGTATGGGGTGTCATGTGCGGAGGCGGGACTTCAGGAGCGATCGAGGACAGGCCAGCCCTACGCCTCACATGACCCCCATACACCCAATCACAGGGCGCCGGACACTTAACATGGCGGCCGGAGCCCGGGGGCACAGAATTAGAAATTAGGAGGAGGCAGCCAGTGACACATACTGGCGCCCCCCTAAATCTCGCGCCCGGGGCCACGGCACCCCCTGCACCCCCCACGCTACGCCACTGTTTGGATGCGTGCTTGCCATGATTGCAAGAAGTTATGCTTGGGTGTGTCCCTGCAACATTTGCAAGGAGTTGTGACTGGATGCGTGCTTGCAATGATTGCAAGAAGTTATGCTTGGATGCATGCTTGCAACGTTTGCAAGAAGTTATGCTAAGATGCGTGTCTTGTAATGATTGTGATTTGTGCTTGAATGTGTGCTTGCAACGATTGCAAGGAAGTTCCTGTCGGTGGAGATGTGTTTTGTAGTGACTGTGAAAAGTTCGTATTGCTGCATGTGCTTGCCAGACTGCAGGAGTTAAGCTTGGATGTGTGCTTGCCATGATTGCAAGAGTTTGTAATTGGATGCGTACTTGCAACAATTGCAAGTTTTTCTTTTTTTTTTTTTTTTATGTTATGCTTGAATGCATGCCTGCGATGTTTGCAAGAAGTTTTATGATTGGATGCGTGTTTGAAATGATTGCATGAATTGTGCTTGGATGTGTGCTTGCAACGATTGCAAGAAGTCATGATGGGATGTGTGCTTGCCACAATTGCAAGAAGTTATGTTTCGATGTGTGCTTGCAATGAAATGCAAGAAGTTGTATTTGGATGAGTATTTGCAACGATTGCAAGAAGTTATACTTGGACGTGCTGTGACTACGAGGGGGTATAGTAGTGAGGCGAAGGTTTCAACGAATGAATCGGGACCATGACTGAGCTTCGAAGGAAGACGGGGTGTGGCCCCCCCCTTTTTTTTTTTATTTGACTGACCTAGAGAAAATGACAGATGACAACCGGTGGAGGGTTTGACTACCTGGTTTGAAAGGTAAATTGTAACATGTTTAAGCAACAGGTGCATGGCATTAAATAAATGAGTGAACTGTTTGTGCCATGACAGAGGCACGAATCGGTGTGCCATGACTGGGCCAATGAGGCCACGCCAACTGGGGTTTTGCCGGGATGAATCGATGTCTGACGGTTGCCCTGAACTTGAATCGGGGTGCGTCATGCGACAACGAAATGAATGAAATGTTTGCCTTAGAGTGAAATGAATGAAAAACGTTTCGCCATGACAGAGACACGATTCGGTCGTGCCGCAGCTGCGACTGACAGCGAGCCGGACTCTGGAGCATGTACTGAAATGAGGCAAAAGAAACGCTGGTGCATGCCGGAATAAATTGGTGCATCACGGATGCGACTGGATTTGAATTGGAGTGCGGTATGTAACAGTGAAATGCTTGCCCTGGCAAAGGCACGAATTGGTTATGCCGCAACTGATAGCTAACCAAGTTCTGATGCAGGTGTTGGCTGAGGTCGGTTGGACTATGGAGTATGAAAGAAATGAGGCCAAGACAACTGGGGCGCGCCGGGACGAATCGGTGCATCTCGGATGCTGCTGGATTCGAATCGGGGCGCGGTACGTGACAGTGAAATGAGTGAAATGATTTGTCATAGTAGAGGCACGTGCCATGACAGAGGCACGAGTCGATCATGTCGCGATTGCAACTGACAACGACCGGACTCCGGAGCATGTACTGAAATGTGGCCGAAAATACCTGGGGCACGCCGGGACGAATCGTTGCATCATGGATGCGACTGGATTCGAATCGGAGCGTGATTCGTGACAGTTGAAATGATTCCCATGACAGAGGCACGAATCGGTGAGCCGCAAACTACGACTGACAACGAACCGGACTCTGGAGCATGTCCAGAAATGAGGCTGGGCCCTGGGGCACGCCGTAACGAATCGGTGCATCGAAGATGCGACTGGATTCGAACCGGAGCGCGGTAAGTGCAGGTGTAACATTTGTTGCCATGACAGAGGCGCGAATCGATCATGCCGCTATAGCGACTGACTGCGAATCGGACTCTGGAGCATGTACTGAAATGTGGCCAATACCTGGGGCACGCCGAGACGAATCGGTGCATTTCCATGCGACTGAATTCGTAACGGAGTGTGATACGTGGCATGATAACCATGACAGAGGTACGAACCGGTGAGTCGAAAGCGGACTCTGGACTCTGGAGCATGTACTGAAATGAGGCCGTAACTACTGGGGCACACCGGAGCGAATCGGTGCATATTTAGATGCGACTGGATTCGAATCGGAGCGCGGTACGTGACTGAAATGAAAGAAATGATTAGAAATGGTTTGAAATGTTAGAAATGTATTTAGAAATGTTCAAAAATGAGAAATGATTGGTATCGAACTGACGTGGTTCGATAAGGAATTGCAAATCGCTACGGCTGTTTGCTGACGCCTGGTAATAATTAGACATGCCTGAAATGAAGCGACGTCTATGTCGCAGTAGTTTTTTCAGATAACGAGAAATGGTAACATAACGAAAGTGCGAATGGTATGCATTGCGGTTACGTTTGAGAAATTGCGAGTGACTCGTAAGTTTGATATCACGGTTTAGTACAACAATGCGTAAAAAACAAAGTCCGACGGGACCCTACCTGCGACAGCCAAGCCAGACGCATGGTACGAACTACGAATCGGTAAACACGGACTTCGAAACTCTCGAGCACGGAAATTGCGAATGCGGGAACTTTGCGAGACAAGAACTTGCGGACGCTGGCATTCGAATCGTCGGCCTAGTGACGTATATCGCGCACAGGAAACCGACAAACACCACAGGTGAGCGGGCTGCTTAAATACCCCCCGGGCTCCTCCCATAAATTCAGGCCAGCCTACTGGCCTTCCTACATATCAAAATATATTCATATATATAATTAGAAATCACTCACTTGTTAGATGTTTATTATTAAATATTTGACTATCTATGTATTTTAATTTATTAAAATAATTCTATTTAAAAAAATTTAAAGGCATTTTAATTATTTGTTTGTGTGATAGACACAGTTAGACAGAGTATATTTTTTTTAAAGTTAATTTGTTGGTTTATAAAAGCTGTTGACTTTTGTTCAAACAATGTTATCTTGACCTTTTCTTGTCAACCAAACGCTTATCTCTGTTGTGTTAGCAAACTGGCAGACAATTAATTTAGAAAAAGCAGTTGGTTGACTTATTATCAAAATAGTGTTATCTATGTAAAAACATCTGATCTATATATATGTATATATGCAGGGCTGGTGCAAGGATTTTTGACACCCTAGGCGAAACCTCATTTTGCCGCCCCCCCTTGGCTGACTCCGCCCCTTTTCCCTGCCCATGTAAATCCCACCTTTTTAATAAAGCGCCCATCAAATGCAGCCTCACCAGCGTCCATCAAATGCAGCCTCACCAGTGCCCATCAAATCCAGCCTCACCAGCGCCCATCAAATGTAGCCTCACCAGCGCCCATCAAATGTAGCCTCACCAGCACCCATCAAATGCAGCCTCACCAGCGCCCATCAAATCCAGCCTCACCAGCGCCCATCAAATGCAGCCTCACCAGCGCCCATCAAATCCAGCCTCGCCAGCACCCATCAAATGCAGCCTCACTAGCGTCCATCAAATGCAGCCTCACCAGTGCCCATCAAATCCAGCCTCACCAGCGCCCATCAAATGCAGCCTCACCAGCGCCCATCAAATGCAGCCTCACCAGCGCCCATCAAATCCAGCCTCACCAGCGTCCATCAAATGCAGCCTCACCAGTGCCCATCAAATCCAGCCTCACCAGCGCCCATCAAATGCAGCCTCACCAGCGCCCATCAAATGTAGCCTCACCAGCACCCATCAAATGCAGCCTACCAGCGCCCTTCAATGCAGCCTACCAGTGCCCATCAATGAATGTTTGCTTGCTGCGGGAGTCTGGACACAGACACAGTCCTCCACCACTGCTGCGCCTCTGACACTATGTGTGAACGGAGCGTCGGCTGCATGCTGATGCTGAGACTTAGTTGCTTGCTGCAGAGAGAAGAGAGTAGGAAAACCAGTGGCCGGGCGCCCTAGGCAGCAGGGCACCCTAGGCGGCAGCCTAGTTTGCCTAGTGGTAGCACAGGCCCTGTATATATGTTTCTGTCTAATTTATTATCTTATTTCATTAAATTGATATATAAACACATTTCAATTCTTTACTAAACTGACCTCACTGTTCCAATAGCCTAAATCTTGTGGTGTTCAAACAACTGATTTTTTTTTCCAGTAGGCAGTGTTATCTTATCTGTGTTGCCATAACAATGGATGCAGATAATGACTAGTCTTGGAGGTGTCTTTATGGTCATTATCATGTTGGAATACTGCCCTGCAGGCCCAGTCTATAAAGAGAGGGGATCCTGCTCTCTTTCATTATGTCATATTACATGCTGGTATTCATAGCTCCCCAGACACATCAGCACTCATACAACACCAGACCCTGACACTCCCACCACCATGCTTGATAGTACTGCAGACAGAGTTGTTTTTTTACTTATCACCTGTTTACCACTATACACACAGGAAAATTTAACACAGATCCAATTACTGGGTCTGCTTCTTTACAGCATACATTTTATTTTATTTTTTTGTGTGTTACTTTTATTTTTAAAAAATATAAAAATAATTAAAACAATATAATCATAATGTTTTTTTAAATTTATATATATTAACATTTATTTTAATTTTATTCTAAATATAATTAATGTTATCACTTTTTCCTTTTGCAGAATAAAGAGTAAATACTCAATACTGATCTTTTTATTATCTATATAGAAATGGTAAGTGAAATTTTCATTTTTTATTTTTTATTATTTATTTGTGTTTCAAATGTTAACAGCATAATTTTGTTCATATTTATTCGTAGGACAATAATCCAGGAACCGGAGGAGATTTATCCCAAAACTAGATCGGATCACATGGGGTGGCTGTGACGTAGGACGTTGTTAGCCGTATGAGATAGCGAAGATCCGATCTGGCCACGAGATACCGAGGAGGGGGTGAGAATTCAAAGGCTGACGCCTGCACACCTCAGGTCCGCCATGACCGCACTACGTTATTGTGTGATCCAACTGCTGTGATGCTGTGATTTGAAGTTGCACCGATTTTTGCTGTTTTAAAGTTTGTAAAATGTGAGTGAACACTTGGAGAGTGGTAGTGTTTAATAAAGGAGTTTTACTGGTTTACACTATTGGAGCACTTATTATTTTTCCTGTGGAGCGGTTCATGCACACGTTGTTGGAGATCGAGTTGATGATCATACCTTATCTGTGTGGTATAAAAGCTTGTGAGCCTTGCACGAAAGTGCGGGCATGTGGAGTCGGTGAGTGCGTTTCTTAAGGGAGTGGGAGCACTGAACACTGGCGGTGTGGTGGAGAGACAACAAGAGGACACTTTTGTGTTATTTCCGAATATACACTACCGTTCAAAAGTTTGGGGTCACCCAAACAATTTTGTGTTTTCCATGAAAAGTCACACTTATTCACCACCATACATTGTGAAATGAATACAAAATAGAGTCAAGACATTGACAAGGTTAGAAATAATGATTTGTATTTGAAATAACATTGTTTTTACATCAAACTTTGCTTTCATCAAAGAATCCTCCTTTTGCAGCAATTACAGCATTGCACACCTTTGGCATTCTAGCTGTTAATTTATTGAGGTAAGCTGGAGAAATTGCACCCCACGCTTCTAGAAGCAGCTCCCACAAGTTGGATTGGTTGGATGGGCACTTCTGGCGTACCATACGGTCAAGCTGCTCCCACAACAGCTCAATGGGGTTCAGATCTGGTGACTGTGCTGGCCACTCCATTACCGATAGAATACCAGCTGCCTGCTTCTGCTGTAAATAGTTCTTGCACAATTTGGAGGTGTGTTTAGGGTCATTGTCCTGTTGTAGGATGAAATTGGCTTCAATCAAGCGCTGTCCACTGGGTATGGCATGGCGTTGCAAAATGGAGTGATAGCCTTCCTTATTCAGAATCCCTTTTACCCTGTACAAAGCTCCCACCTTACCAGCACCAAAGCAACCCCAGACCATCACATTACCTCCACCATGCTTAACAGATGGCGTCAGGCATTCTTCCAGCATCTTTTCATTTGTTCTGCGTCTCACAAACGTTCTTCTTTGTGATCCAAACACCTCAAACTTGGATTCATCCATCCACAACACTTTTTTCCAGTCTTCCTCTGTCCAATGTCTGTGTTCTTTTGCCCATCTTAATCTTTTTCTTTTATTGGCCAGTCTCAGATATGGCTTTTTCTTTGCCACTCTGCCCTGAAGCCCAAAATCCCGCAGCCGCCTCTTCACTGTAGATGTTGACACTAGTGTTTTGCGGGTACTATTTAATGAAGATGCCAGTTGGGGACCTGTGAGGCGTCTGTTTCTCAAACTAGAGACTCTAATGTGCTTATCTTCTTGCTTAGTTGTGCAACGCGGCCTCCCACTTCTTTTTCTACTCTGGTTAGAGCCTGTTTGTGCTGTCCTCTGAATGGAGTAGTACACACCGTTGTAGGAAATCTTCAATTTCTTTGCAATTTCTCGCATGGAATAGCCTTCATTTCTAAGAACAAGAATAGACTGTCAAGTTTCAGATGAAAGTTCTCTTTTTCTGGCCATTTTGAGCGTTTAATTGACCCCACAAATGTGATGCTCCAGAAACTCAATCTGCTCACAGGAAGGTCAGTTTTGTAGCTTCTGGAAGGAGCTAGACTGTTTTTAGATGTGTGAACATGATTGCACAAGGGTTTGCTAATCATCAATTAGCCTTCTGAGCCAATGAGCAAACACATTGTACCATTAGAACACTGGAGTGATAGTTGCTGGAAATGGGCCTCTATACACCTATGTAGATATTGCACCAAAAACTAGACATTTGCAGTTAGAATAGTCATTTACCACATTAGCAATGTATAGAGTATATTTGTTTAAAGTTAGGACTAGTTTAAAGTTAGCTTCATTTAAAAGTACAGTGCTTTTCCTTCAAAAATAAGGACATTTCAATGTGACCCCAAACTTTTGAACGGTAGTGTATATATTTTTTTACTTGTTTTTGTGGACACTTTTTTTGATTTAATCACTTTTTGAATCACTTGGTGTTATAAATGTTTAAACACATTTAATTTACAATATTTAGGGTTTTCAATGCATTTGGTATATATGATTACATTGTATGCACTTTGTTTACAGTAGCGCCACTAGTGGTCTTCTTTATATCTTTTTTGCTGTAGCATCTAGACATTCAGAAGGGTCATATATATATATATTTTTTTTATATTATTTTATAAAGTGGCAGCTTTATTTATTCACTTGAATTATTTATATGGTTATAATTTTTTTGGCGCGGTGGTGGTATCTGTAGTAAGGGGCGGCAATTATTTTAAAACTATAATACCATATAGCTATAGATATATAGATATATATCATAACTGAGAGATACATATTTATTTATTTTTTATTTCTATTTTGATCATAAAAAAAACTAATATAAAAAAAATCACCTATACTGATCTCATTATGTCTGCATAATATTTATTTAACTTGTTCTAATTATTTTTTATTTTTAAATTTAAAAAATAAAAAAACAAAAAAAATGAAATACAATTTTTTTTTTTAATGCATTTTAGCGCACTATGCTAATACAACAATTATTAGCCAGGTACCCGGCACCAGACATTGATCGTGCCTTTCCAAGAAATCCAATGGTTCCCTCTTCCAGTATTGTTTCTTCAACCTCAGAATCGCAAGAGACTTCTGATGACCGAATAGGCAAAACACACTGGTGTCTGTGTCAGTGCTGTATACCAATGCCAACCCAAGTGGAATCGGTGTGTTGTAGAGAGATAGAAGAGGTACAAGGATGCATACCAGAGGGAAGAAAATGCATAATAGAAGCAGATATGTTCTGCTCACAAATAGCTACAGAGGAACACGTAAGACTAATGTTTACGATGTTGCATTTAGATGGCCTACCTGTTGTGGATGCCGACAACAACAGGTAAGTACATTAATATACAATAGAATATAATGATATTATTGTTCATAATATAAACATACATTACAATTTATAAAGCTATGTTTAAAATTTTAAATTAAACAAATGAAAAGTTCTGATCAGTTTTGAAGATAATTGTATAATCATGAATGGTTGTCTAAATGACAAATCCAATTGTCAAAAACTAACTGTTGACAGACATTTAAATTTTACACTGAAATTGAGAGGCAAAAAGAGAATGACAGACACACAATCCAATGAGAGATAAGGGGTGGGAAATAGAGATAGATAGAGAGAGACAGGGGGGGGGGGGGGTAAGGAAAGAGAATTATAGAGAATGAAATAGAGATCATAGAGCAAAAGAGGGAGGGGTAGGGGAAAGAAGAGGGACAGAGTGGAGAGAGGAGGGAAAGAGAAGAGAGAGAGAGAGAGAGAGAGAGATAGAGGGGGGAAGAGAGAGCGAAAGAGAGGGGGAAAGAGGAGGGAAGAAGAAGAGAAAGAGAGAGAGAGGAGGGAAAGAAAGGATAGGAGAGACGGAGGGGAGAGAGGGAGGTGAGAGAGAGAGAGAGGAGAGAGAGCAGAGATAGGAGAGACGGAGGGGAGAGAGGGAGGTGAGAGAGAGAGAGAGAGAGGAGAGAGAGAGAGCAGAGATAGGAGAGACGGAGGGGAGAGAGGGAGGTGAGAAAAGAAAAAAAAAAGATACAGAGACACAGGCAATATAATACAATTAAAAACATATAAATCTTTACATACAATTCTTAATTTTCAGGGTTTTAAAAAAAAATGAAAACCCATTGTCGGAGAGAGAGACAGAGAGAGAGGGAGAGGGAGAGAGAGAGAGAGAGAGAGAGAGAGAGAGAGAGAGAGAGAGATGAGGAGAGAGAGAGAGAGAAGGAGAGAGAGAGAGAAAGAGGGAGAGGGGGGAAAGAGAAGGGGAGGGAGGGTGTTAGGAAGCAAGGAAGGAACGGTGTAAGGGAGGGAGGGCTGTAACACATTATAAAATTTATTTTAAAATCGATTCGATTTGATTTTGGCATGGTCTTGAAAAATCAAATCCAAGTGTCCTTTCAATCTATGAAAATTAATGAAAATAAAATAAAGAAAGACATTTTACAGATACATGTTGATCAAATTGTGTATATATATATATTTATGGTCGGAGCCCTATGTCCGATATGGACATAGATAACACTTATAATAAAGATAAGACTTACCATCGGAAATAGACCTGGAAGTGTGGACTTACCATATGAAATGGACCTGAAAGTGTGCCTTGGTCTAATGGCCGGTATGCCAAAATAAGGGGGCAAAAACATTCAGGTAGGGGTATAATATATAATTGGTTTTCAGGTATTCATTGAGCCAATTTGGAGAATGCCTGTGCCATCTCTACTTGAGGATTGGGTATATACCGGGCGACGCAGGCTGATTTCCATCTGCCTAGTCTTTTGATGATGTGGTCTGGAACCCCCTGGCGGGTTGCTGCGGAGGCTGCTCCGATGCGGAAGGAGTGTCCGGAGTACTGACTGGGTTTAAGGTGAAGATTGCGGAGAAGTATCCTTATGTGTTTTACAAAGTGACATGCGTTTAAGGGTTTAACTGGGAATGGTAGAAGAGGACTGGTGTCCGATTGTTCAGGCAGGAGTGAGAGGAGACGGTTAAGTACGGTGACTGGACACCAGCTGTTATTGGTTCTGTAGAGGTGAATGTCCACTCCAGAGCCTGTTTCCTGGGTTTAAGAAACCTCGAGGTGAAGGATGAAATGGTCTTGGTGGCGAAGCAAGTGCCGTCTGCGTAATACTTGGTCTGTGGGGTGGTTATAGGTGAACCCGTAGTAAGCCAACTATATGGCTGCTTGTGGACCGTGCTGGGCAGCAGACCGAATGGCGAAGTAGCCAGAATAGTCGACATATCCCTGAAGATGGGCCCCGTAATGGGTAAGCGCTTAGTACTGATCACTGGTTGTTGTTTCTGGATGCCCCTTAGGATGGCTCGTATAGCGTGTGATGAGAACAGTGAAGATTTTGTGGGGTCTTCCAGGGTCACGAAATGTTGTATGCCGGCTAGGTGTAGCCGAATGGTATTGTAAGATAAAGCCAGCTGAGTGTGGCAGTATGAAATGAAGGCCAGTACCTGTTTGACCTCTATTGGTCCTTTACGGCAGGATGTGAGAAATTTATTGAACGCCTTTCAAGCTGTCTGGTAGGCTTTGAGTGTGTTATGAGAGAGTGAGTGATTGATGAGCTGCGTTGCTCCTTGTAAATGTTAAACTTAGTCCAGGGTCAGTTGTGACCAGGCAGGGATAGGGGCCGACACTGGATCGGCTCCGGGAACCTGTTTGAAAAGGAGGTGTAGTTAGAACGTGGCAGTGCGTCAGCAGCTAAATTGTGTCTGCCTGGAATAAATGCACAGTGTATGTTAAACTGATGCTGTGAGAACAGTTGTACCAATCTGCGCAGGAAGGACATGACTGCTGGGGAATTGGACCTGCCTTTGTTGATGTCTGCCGTGGCCTGATTGTCGGTGGTGAAGACTACGGTTTGCCCTGTCCGATGGTGACCCCAGAGTTGTGCAGCTGCCACCATGGGATAGAGTTCGAGGAGGGAAGATGTTTTGAATAAAGCCGGGTATCAACAGTATCTGTTGAGGCCAGGGTCCTGAAAACCAATGATGGCCAAAAATTGCAGCGAAACCTGTGGTGGCTGCAGCGTCTGTCACCACCTGGGGTGACAGGGCTGAAACCATGGGTATAATTAGGGATATGCCATTCCGGGAGGACGGAATTCGTCCCACATAGATAGGTCCGCTATTGCTGCGGAGTCTAGATTTAAGATCTGATCGGGGTCTTGTGTTTCTGGCAGGAATCTCAGCAGGCGTGACACGAAGGTGCGGCCTTGTGGAATAATTCGTATGGCGAAATTCAGCATTGCCAGGAGAGATTGCAACTGCTTCTTGGTACACCCCTTGGTGTGGGTGAATTTGTGAAGGACCGCCTTAATGCGGGTTAGTTTGTTGAGGGGGAGACTGGCTTGCATAGCGCCGGTGTCTAAGTTGGCCCCGAGAAAGGTGATGTTATGTGCTGGGCCTTCTACTTTGTGCTCGGTGATGGGAAGATTGGGTTTTCCGAATATCGCTCTGAGTTTGTCGAGGTCTCCTGGGGGCTTGCTGGGAGGTTCTATTAGTAGGAAGTCGTCCAGGTAATGGATGACTTTTGTCACTGAGCCTTGTGTAACAGTATCCAAGCAAGAGACTGAGCGAATGTGTCGAAGAGCCAGGGGCTGCTCTTCGAACCGAACGTCAGTTTTGTGGCCAAATAATATGCCTCCTTCCACTTGATGCCATGCCAGCACCAAAGGGATGGATGGATAGGCAGGAGCTTAAAGGCATCCGAGATGTCAGTTTTGGAAAGCCAGGCACCTGTACCTGCTTTGATGACTGCTTGTATCGGCATGTCTACGGAGGAATATTTTAGGGAGAATTATTCGGAGGGAATCAGGGAATTGAGACTGGGGATGTGGGAAGAATGAGGCGCAGACAGGTGGTACCCCAAACATAATTTATTTGTGAATTTGCCCTTGACAAGCCCCAAATAGGGCTGACTCTCCAAGTGCTGAAAGGGGGCTGAGTGAAAGGCCTATAACGTTCTCTCGGTCTAGTTCTGTTTGTAAGAGCCGATCTATGGTTTGTTCGTCGATGGCTGCTGAACGAATATTCCCCCATTCGTACGTACTGTGAGGTAGTGAAATGAGGCCTGTGTGAAAGCCGACAGAGGGGGCCGTGAAGTCTTCGCTGCCGGCCTGTGACATGGTTTGATCTGATGAGAATATCCTGTTTTTGAGCTCGTATATTTTTTTTTTTTTTTTTTTTTGTGAGAACGAAATGATTCGAAATGTTTGCCTTGATGTTTGAAATGACTGAACTGCATGACAAAGGTCCGGCCTGGTCGTGTCGTGACTGATGCGACCGTGAACCGGGCTCTGGAGCATGTACTGAAATGAGGCAACAGAAGAAACATTGGTGCACACCGGGACGAATCGGTGCTTGTTTGATGCATCTGGATTCGAATCGGAGCGCAGCATGAAATGAAATGAGAGAAATGTTTACCTTGACCGAGGCTTGAATTGGTTGTGCCGTGTTTTGCGACTGGCAACCGACCGAGCTCTGGTATAGGTATGGATTTTTTTTTTTTTTTTTTTTTTTTTTGAGGAAAATGAAAAGGTGACAATTCGTGAAGGGATTGCTAAGTAACTTGAAGCAATGATTTGTATGATGCTTGCAATCTTGTGACAATGAAATGATTCGAAATGTTTGCTTTGATTGTGAAATGAATGAACTGCATGACAGAGGTGCGGCCTGGTCGTGTCACGATTTGTTCGACCGTGAACCGGGCTCTGGAGCATGTATTGAAATGGGGCAACTGAAAATATTGGTGCTCCTGGGACGAATCGGTGCTTGTTTGATGCATCTGGATTTGAATAGGAGTGCAGTATTAAATGAAATGAGAGAAATGATTGTTTTGACCGCGGCTCGAATTGGTTGTGCCGTGTTAGCGACTGGCAACTAACCGAGCTCTGGTATAGGTATGAAATGCGATCGGAACCAGTGATGCATGCCGTGACGAATCGGTGCACCTCAGATGCGACTGGTTTCGAAACGGTGATACGTTGTGGGAGTGAAATGGTAGAAATTGCATGACAGAGATGTGGATCAATCCCCCGATGTCTGCGATTAGCTATGATCTGGACTCTGGAGCATGTGTAAGAAATGTGGCCAATCCTGGGCACGCTGAGACGAATCGGTGCATTTTCATGCGACTGATTTCATGTCGGAATGTGATACGTGAAAATGAAATGATAACCATGACAGAGGTACAAATGACTGATAACGTAACTCTGGAGCATGTATAGAAATGAGGCCAATCCTGGGGCACGCCGAGATGAATCGGTGCATTTCATGCGACTGAATTCATGTCGGAACGTGATACATGGAAATGAAATGATAACCATGACAGAGGTACGAATGACTGATAAAACGTAACTCTGGAGCATGTATAGAAATGAGGCCAATCCTGGGGCACGCCGAGACGAATCGGTGCATTTTTCATGCGACTGAATTCATGTCGGGACGTGATACATGGAAATGAAATGATAACCATGACAGAGGTACAAATGACTGATAAAACGTAACTCTGGAGCATGTATAGAAATGAGGCCAATCCTGGGGCACGCCGAGACGAATCGGTGCATTTTTCATGCGACTGAATTCATGTCGGGACGTGATACATGAAAATGAAATGATAACCATGACAGAGATACAATTGACTGATAAACGTAACTCTGGAGCATGTATAGAAATGAGGCCAATCCTGGGGCACGCCGAGACGAATCGGTGCATTTTCCATGCGACTAAATTCATGTCGGAACGTGATACATGGAAATGAAATGATAACCATGACAGAGGTACAATTGACAATAACGTAACTCTGGAGCATGTATAGAAATGAGGCCGTAATAACTGGGGCACACCGGAACGAATCGGCGCACCTTTTGGTGCGATTGGATTCAAATCGGAGCGCGGTAGGTGACTGAAATGAGAAATGATTTGAAATGTCAGAAATGAGTTTTTAGAAATGTTTTTCAGAAATGAGAAATGACTTGAAATGTCCGAAATGAGTTTTCTGAAATGTTTTCAGAAAAAGAGAAATGATTTGAAATGTCCGAATGAGTTTTTGAAATGAGTTTGATAATTTGCAAGTTGCGACTGGCTATGGCTGTTTAGTAATACCGACATGCTAGAAATGAAGCGGCGTCAGCGTCGCTGTGCTATCGAATTGTGACATATCGAAAGTACGAGCGATATACATTGCAGTTTATGCGATGCGGGTGAAACGAAATTTTGAGCTCACGGTTTAGTGACATGATATGAAAAACGAAAAGTCCGACGGGACCTTACCTGCGACAGCCAAGCCAGACGCGTGGTACAACTATAACGAAAAACGCGGACTTCGAAAGTTTTGAGTACGGAGTATCGAATACGGGAACTGCGAGGCAAGAACTTGCGGACGCTGGTATGTCGAATAGTCGGCTTAGTGACGTATATCGCGCACAGGAAACCGACAAGCACCACAGGTGAGCGGGCTGCTTAAATACCCACCGGGCTCCTCCCATAAATTCAGGCCACCATACTGGCCTTCCTACATATATATATATATATATATATATATATATATATATATATATATATATATATATATATTACACACAAATATATATATATATATATATATATATATATATATATAATTATTTTTTATGCTTCATAAGATATATATATATATATACACACATATATATACATATATATATATATATATATATATATATATATATATATATATATATACATACATACATACATATATATATATATATATATATATATATATATATATATATATATATATATATATATATATAATTTTAAATACATTTTAAATTTAATATATTACCTGCAATAAAAGCAATAGACTAAAACGATACGCTCCCCGAGATGTCCAATACAAGATCTTCAATATCTGTTATGTCATAAAAAAAAATGAACGTTAGTACCTCACTTAAATCCTTATTATTAATGGATAAATGTAAACAAAAATATATACAATAAATTTATATAAAAGTAACATTTAATTACAAAAATCATGTAATTATTACATTTTTGTTTTATTTTTTACATACCTTTAAATGTAATGCAGCTAGCGTTGATGTAAATAAGTTTCTGCTTTACACGTAACGTTCAATATTAATATATAATCTAAGGAAACAAAATAAAATTTAAATAGATACAAAAATCTCAGATTGATCATCAAATAACATAAATACAATCTTCTTAGAAAAAAAGTAATAAAAGAAAATCCATATACAGCAGTAACATATAAGTGATTAAAACATTTTTTAATTAAATAAACTAACATAATAATTTAAATATAGCAATAAAAATTATCAAAGTTAGAAAATTTATATTCTATAAAAGTTATTTGTAAAAAATATACATTGATATATATTTGTAGTTATATAAATAATTTTGCGTATAATAAACCGAAAAAAATAAAAAAATTAACTAAATAAAAAAATTAGACGTGACAAAAAAATGTAATAAATAAAAAATCGAACTACACACTAATCGCAGATTATTAAAAATATATAAATAAAAAAAAAGGAGAGAAAATATACTGTTTAAAACTTACATGTACAGCGATTATTAACATTAAAAAAAAAGGGACGACACTTCCAGGATTGAGATCTCGAGATAACTCACGCCAGGCCGCCGCCCTGACTCCTGGGAACAATGACACAAGCTCCCAGGAGCCAGTGCGGCTAATAGGAAGTGACGATTTAGCCGCAGTAAACCCACCCATATCCGCAGGCTGTACATCCTGGAACACAAAGAGATAATCTCAACAACAAAGGTACAGTGGGAAAAAAAAGTGCCGTTTTGTCATTAGGACATTACGTAATCCTCTTCAGCTATTGTTATAAAATCGGGTGGAGATCCGCTTTAAGCTCCTGCTCAGAATAGTCACAAGGATTTTCATTAAAGGGGGCTGACTTATGCAAAGTATAGGGATTGGAGATGTAGCCAGACCTTATCCAGGAATAGGGAAGCTCACTAATCAGAGCCACGCTATGCCAACCAATGAGGCATCAGCAAGTAATGATATACACAGACTAGATGGGAGGGAAACACACACTTTTATGGGAGAGCAACCATCAGAATGGAACCTTGCTGCAAAGGGTAATTATGGGAAAGGATGCATTTTACTTGTAACTAAATATGTTTGTAGATTAATATTTTCAGCAATATACTTTGTATTCCTTCATGTAATTCTCTTTTTTTTTATGTAAAATTTTCTTCCTTGGTGTAGACTATAGATAGATGGTTGTGTATTACATAGACTTTCAACTACTCACCAATAAATAATGTTTTCGTGTTAAAGCTTTCACTCATGGTCAAAGAACTCTCATTTAACAAATCATATCTGAGATATATTAAATCTCAAATATAGTATACGGGAAAAAGACTGCATGGGAGGTCATCATATGTCTGGTCAAGCATGTGGTGCCCAAGCGGCTGCTGTTGTGGCCACGCTTGATCCGCTTCAGACATAGGTTGCAAACAGCAATGGTGCTATCTGCTGCACATGTGTCTAAAAAGGCCCACACCAAGGAACTTTTCAAAATCAGGGGGGAGTCAGCAGCGCCCTGCACCTGCGGAGCCCTGTGGTGTGATGCAGTAGGGTGGTTGCCCTTAAACTGCCCCCTAGAGGCCATCCTGCCTTGTTGGAGTTGTGCCTCCTCCTCTTCTATTCTATTAGGCACACAAGTAGAGTCAGTGACCTCATCATCCCCTCCCTCCTCGTCACTGGAGTAAACTTGGCACTATGCTGCAGCTGGGGGAACATGACTGCCATTTTCTTTTCCTTGGGCACCCCCTCTCTCTAGGTTCACTTTACTCCCTTCCTCAACCTGGGAACCAACATCGGAGCCTTCAAATCGCTGCGCATCCTCCAGCAGCATGTACCCGACACTGTGGTCGAATAGCTCGGCGGGGGACTCCTTCGTGCATGATGGTGGTGCTACGGAATGAGTGACTGTGGACAAGGAGCCGGTGGAATAGGCCGCTTTGGCAGATGCATAGGAAGGAAAACTACTCTGAGCCTCGGTGACAGAGGATGAGGACAGCTTTGTTATCCACTCCACCAACTCTTCTGCATGTTCTGGCTTAATAACACGGCCAGCAGCAGAAACAAAGGACAAGTGTGCCCCACGGCCACCGGCAGAGCTACAAAGTGCAATTAATACAACTGCAGAAATACATTCAATGGTACCCTGTAAGCACCTGCTTACATACTGTAGCAGTTACATATTTGTTACATAGCATTTCAGACTGAAGCTTCTGAAATGCATCCAAACAGTGTTAGAAGCTCCATTCCTCGTATTGCATGTGTTATGCCCTGTACACATGACCGGTTTTCCCATCGGAATAAACTCTGAAGGTTTTTCCGACGGAGTTCCGACGGAATTTCGCTCAAGCTGTCTTGCATACGCGCGGTCACACCAAATTCTGACCATCCAGAATGAGGTGATGTACAACGCGTACGACGGGACTAGAAAACGGAAGTTCAATAGCCAGTAGCCAATAGCTTCTGTCTCGTACTTGCTTTAGAGCATGCGTCATTTTTGGTACGTCGGAACAGCATATAGACGAGTGGTTTTCCAGACAGGAATTGGTTCCGTCGGAAAAATTTAGAACAAGTTCTCTTTCTAGGTCCCTCAGAATTTTCGACGTAAAAAGTCCGATGGGGCATACACACAATCGGAATATACGATGAAAAGCTCCCATCGGACCTATTCTGTTGGACTTTCCGCTCGTGTGTACACGGCATAAGTGTTCATTTTGACCATGGAGAAATGCAGACAAGAACGGCAAGAAGAAAAGCAGGGGAGAGTGACAGGGTGTGCTAATTGTGTCCTCAAAATGTAACATTTTTGTTTTGGATATGCTTTAGAGTTTTTATTTGACTGGTTTCAGGTTTCGGTATATAGGTTAAAGTGGTTGTATAGTCTTTTTTTTAACTTTTACCTACAGGTAAGCCTATAATAAGGCTTACTTGTAGGTAAAAAAAATATCTCCTAAACCTGTACGGTTTAGGAGATATTCCCCTTGCTATAAGGCGCTGACTGCAGGGGCGCATGCGCACAGGGGATTCTCGGCTGAAGGCCTGGCAACTGCCGGACCTTGCCGGGAAAGAAATCTCCCGCGCACATGCGCGGGAGTGATGACATCGCGGCTCCAGTCACTCACAGCGCTGGAACCGCGATACCCGGAAGACACGCCAAGGCAACATGTCAGCTACCTCGGCGTGGACCAGGTAAGATACCGACGCCTCGTTCTAAGGTAAGTATTTCATAATGAGCTAGTATGCGGTGCATACTAGCTCATTATGCCTTTTGCTTTACAGGGGTAAAAAAAAAAAAAAAAAATTTCAGCGGGTATACAACCGCTTTAAGTTGAGATGAAGAGGTAAATTCAAGAGTTAGGTTTATGGTTAGAATTACACTATAATGAAGTTAGGAGACAATTTTATTGCCTGTGATAAAGTGTATCTTGGGGTGTTAAAAGCGTACGTCACATGCAATGGACTTTACTTGTGCCCAAAATATCTGGTGAACTTTACCACGAAAAGCAGGACACGTCAATTTTTTGAAGCCAGAAATGCACCACTGCCTCCGCAAGGAGGACCAAGGTTCACTATTAAAATAATATCATAAATAATTTAATCAAAATGTGATTCGGAGACTATGAAAACATGGTTCCCAGAGTAGCCGCAAGGTTATTGCTTGTGTTAATTTAAATAAAAAATATTATCTTAGGCAAAAAAAGAATTAAATCAGGGCACTCACAGTATTTTGTTGAGAAATCATCATAGTCAGTTGTATGTCTCTGGAGAGAACAAGGAATCTTTAGAGCTTAAAATTAAGCCCAGTAGGAAATAATAGCAGAATTGTTTAAATGTAGCTATATCCCCTTTTGGTTGTTTCTATTAGGATAGCTGTATAAAAATTTGGTCTAATTAAAAATAAGGACTTTGTTTTTAAAACATGAAGCGCAGCTTTTAAATTATATCTAACCTGTTATTATAACCTCAATTTCAAAAAAGCTGGGATGCTGTGTAAAATCTACATACAAACAAACTGCTTTGCATAAACTCATATTTAATTCATAATAGAAATAAAAAACCAAGTGTTTAAACTGAGAAAATCTACCATTTTAAGAAAGAAAAAAGGTAATTTAGAAATTGATGACAGCATAACGTCTCGAAAAAGTTGGGACAGGGCAACAAAAAGCTGGCAAAGTAAAATTCCAAAAAAGTTAGTTTGTTCAATTAAGCGTTGACAAAAAAAACTGGAAGCTGATTGGTTTCTATGCAGAGCTGCACCAGATTTTGCACTCTCCAGTTTTAGTAAATCAACCTCTCTGTAGACGTCTGGGATGTGAGGAGACCAGTTGCTGGATTTATGAGAGAGCAATGTTGTTCCATTATTGCCTGAGTATCCCTGTGCAGGTAGCCCCATTGATGTCTATTAGGACACAGCGGCTGTATCCGTGCAGCCTCTGCGTCCCAATAGGTATCAATGGGGCTGCCATGTGGGTGTGTTTGGGCACACACACCCACGCGGAAGTCAAATTGGGAGTAGCAGCTGTATCCATGCAGCTGCTGTGTCCCACTAGACATCAATGGGAATGCCTACACGGGGATGCATGCAACACTTGTGCATCTATATGTAGGTAAACATGACCCTGCATGGGCATACAGTATTTTACACCCTGTGTGAATGAGGCCATATAGTAGACATGTGCACAATGAAATATTTTGTTTCGGAATTTCGGTTTCGTCCAAAAAATGAATGTATTTAGTTAATCCCGAAATTCATTTTTATTTATCTTGTTTCATTAAAAAATGCATTTGTACGAACATCTGAATTACTAAGGTTGAATCTGTCAATTGAAGGCTTATGGTGTCTGTCAGATGTTCTAAGAAGATTCGAGGAAGCAGCTAAACTGTACGACGCCGCGATCGTACATTTCCGGTCGAATGCTCTGCCCACCAGCTATAGTAGAATTCTAATGTTGTTTGACTAGTAATAATTATTGAATAATGAAAAGTGTATACTGCGCTGTGACCCAGCGGCCGGCACGGCTGTAGACAAAGAGCTAAGTAGGTAGAAAATGAATAAGTGCAGCGCTATGATTGCAAAAAAAGGCAAAAATTGTATGTGATTCAAACATATATGTGACAAAATGACACAAACTCTAACATAATAGATGTGAATGGATATTAAGCAATGTGCTAATATAGTGACTGCACTACACACAAATGTCCACATTGAACGAAAGGATGAAAAACAGTCCAATTAGGTTTGTGATACAATACACATGTGAGAAGTTCCTAGCATTCCTGGGAACCTTGGAGTGAAAAAATGGAAGCAAACACCACCACCGTGAATGAGGGAGGAGGCTTACCAGATAATATTGACTTGTCGGGGCATATACCACCCAAGTCAACAAGGCTTGTTGGGTTCAAACCACCCAATGGGGGACAGCAGATCCTGGAACTCCGTCAGTCGATCAGCCTTAGACGGTCATGAGATGTTAGCTGAAGGCTCCAGGAGTCTCAGGGAGCATGAAAACTTATTGTCACAGGAAGGGTATCATGTAATAGAAAAAGGGGGCTGACATAGCGTGATACCGTTTAAAAAGGAGGTGGTTTATTAAAAATATAAATTCAACACTCACATTTGGAAGAAATTGATACAGCATATAAAAACATGAGGCGATGTTAGTGGAAGGTCCACCCAACGCGTTTCGACTGCACAGTCGTCACCTCAGTCATGCAGTCGAAGCGCGTTGGGTGGACCTTCCGCTAACATCGCCTCATGCTTTACATGCTGTATCAATTTCTTCCAAATGTAGGAACTACTTAGGTGGCAACTACTGGGAGACAGGAGACAAGGATATAACCAGTGCTACAACAAGCAAAAAACACACTGGGTAAGAAGGAACTCAAACAAGAAGCAGGAACAGAAGATACTCTGATATAGGGTGGAAAAGCAGAATGCAAGGCAATAATTAACACTGACCAGACAGGACATAAAGGTGAATAGGTAACACTAACGACAAAAAATGGGATCCACAACTATGGGGATTTGTTTCTTTTTCCTTCTCTCTGTTTTTCTCTTTCTCTCTTTCCTTCTCCTAGCTTAGGTCTTACCTCCTTTTTGTAATATTTTCTTCATGGACGAGCCTTAACTCCTGCAACGGGCTCATTTTGGTTTTCTATACACACATGCCGGTTGCTTCACTGCATCCCCCCATGCTCAACCCAGTAAAGTCTTAGTTACTACTAGCACACACCAGATGGAGGGGCAGTAGTTGGTTCAATTTTGCCCTTTTTATTTTAACACGGTCTACAGCTCAGTTTTGTTTACGGTTCCAGTTCACTAGATAAATCACCTGCAGAAGGGAATTCATGTAGCCATTTGTACTATCTTTATGATTCCTTCATGTTATTCTGTAATATCTCCTGTATTGAATATTGGCTGAATGTTGGTATTCATTCTTGTAAACCGTTGAATCATGTAAGAGCCATCATTTAAGCCTCTCTTGGGCTTGTCCTGCATTGTATTCTTTGTAAATTGAATAAACAATTTGACAAAAGAAAAATGGAATCCACAATGACACAGATAAAAAGGATAAAGCTGAAGGTCAGAAAGCAAGGTTACACAAACTAACATCAACAACGCAAGAGAAATGCTCCATCAGCTGGGAGTTTATAAAGCGGTATGCTGGTGTGGAACAATGCTATGGTAGAGGCAGACAAAAGAGCTAAAGCACAACAGACCAGAAGCACAAAAATTAACCGATTATAGTCTTAAACCCAATCAGACAGTCCCAATAATTCCCGCAATTCTCTTTATGTATCTCCATTTACTTAAAGCATATCTAAATCCAAAAACAAGAATGTAATATATTGCAGCTTACTGTCTTAACATGTGGTGTCTGCTTTAGTTCTTGGGGGTTTTTGTTCACATGGTAATGCTGAGAATAAAACACTTCGGGGTTGATGTACTAAAACTGGAGAATGCAAAATCTGGTGCAGCTCTGCAACTAAACCAATCAGCTTCCAGTTTTTTTTTGTCATAGCATAACTGAACAAGCTGAAGCTAGAAGTTGATTGGCTACCATGCACAGTTGCACCAGATTTTGCACTCTCCAGTTTTAGTAATATAAACCTCTTTCAGTCTATTTGTGTCTACACTCCAATTTTCATTGCATCAGATGTACCATGGTTGTCACACATGCTGGAATATCAAGCAAGTCTGCTATGTCTCCATTACATGGTGGATTGATGGAATTAGAAGATAACAAAAAAGCAATAATGTTTGTGCCTTCTTTTCAGTTGACAGGCAAGATCAATAAGTATGTTCTGTACTTGCTATAAATGGGAACACATGACAAACATACAGTGGAGCTTTCTCAAATTTGACTGCAAAAGTGGCAATGTGCTTTAAACAAGGAAACTGTTGCAGCCACCACATCTACGGACTAATTAACTGCATTATAATCCATTCTGTTTTAGGTTCTATATACACTTTAAACATGTATTAAAAATGTGTACAACTTTTTTTTGTAAATCTATCAACTGAATGTGACAGTGTACTGCAGACAACAGGACTAAGTACAAGGAAATAGGGAATTAGGCAATGAGTCACGTTCTTCATATTTCCTAGCAGATGACCCATGCCCTGACCCAACATTTACTGTACATCCCATTAATATAACTGTCCTATGTTTATGGACTGAGGATTGATATTACTTCCTTTATGTTTGTTTGTGGAGTAATAACAGTATACCGTAATTACAGACACGCACAGACAGATTTCACTTAAAGTGTATGTAAAGCCAAAACTTTTTTCAGTTTTCGGAAGAATGTAGAATAGTTATAACCCCCGTCAGAGGTATATGGAAATTTGGGTATATTCTTGCCATGTGATAAGGGGATGTTGGGACTGACGGGTTGTGTTTTGAATATTGCTTTGCTATTGATTGCAATTTGGCCAGTCCCAGCTAAACTGGCTGACCTGTGATCAGTCTATGGCCACCTTTAGATTAATACATTTCAGATCCACATTTCCTGATGGGCTGGCCATTTCCTATTGTAGCGCTACCACAATAGGAGTTACTGGTGATTATGGGTATCTCCCAGCCTGCACAGCCAGGCACACAAATTTTCCACACAAGCTGGAGTAAGGAATCTGTGCTTGCAGCTTTGTTTTTGTATTTTATTACGGGAGTTGAACTTGGATAGGGAATAAGGTTATTATGGGGTGCCCACTTCATCAACACAGAATCCTTCAGGGACACAACCATATACACACAACATATATACACTCCTCTTTTACCTTCAGCACAATCTTGCTTTTAGAACTACATCTCCCAGGACCAGCTAGCACTGTAAAGATGATCCAACACAGACTCAGTCAGATCCAGAGCAAGTGCACTTTACAGGCAGAGACCGCAGGCCCCTTTTGTGTGGAGCAGAAAAGAGGTTTTAGTGCTTAGCTGTCCTATTCCTGTGGCTACTGGTCCCAGTACCACCTCTTAAGGTACTGCCAGCCCGCCTGGCTGAAGCTGCCACTTTCACTAGTCCTCCTGGCTACTTCTCCAAAGTCCTCCCATACTGACTCTGCATCCATCCCAGACTGCTTTCACCCAGTCCCTTCAGGCATGCCTCTCAGTCCTCTGACTGCAACACTCACCGGCCCTTCTGGCTGTCTTCCTCATTGGAGATTTGCCTGGCAGTGTTCTCCCGCTGCCCTCTTCCTGCTCCCGTGCCTCCTGGTCAGGATCCCCCGTGTGCCATGAAGAGGGGTCCCTTCTGCACCTGAGCCCATGCCTGGGCACCCCCCCCCCCCCAGACTAGGGGGTTACTCTCCCAGGGCTCCGACAGCCTAACACTTCATCTCCATCTTCCACCCAAACTCCACTGCTACCAGCTGGGCTGACCCTGAGTATTTGAGGGGGCCTGCCCCCTGACAACCCATTTGTTGGGGATTGGTCAGGGCCCTCAGAATACTCCAGGCAGCACCTCCTCCCCTCCACTCCCATCCTTCTAGAACCTTCTGCATGTTTCCAGAAGTAAGGAGGAGGTCTCAGAGATACTGCCTGTGAGTCATACCAGCCTCTCTGAGCCACTCAACACTGGTCCAGAAAAACAACACAGTCTTGGCTACTAGCCAAGCCTGAACAATTTACCTTTTCTGTACAAAAACTAACTCTAGCACTCTAGGGGGTGCTACATTATTATTTCTGTTTGTGTCCATTTTGGGGAGATTTGACCTCATTGTTGATCCTGGTGATCATTGTCTCCAGTACAGAAATTAATGGAACATCCAACATTTTTGAGCTGTCTTGGGAACAGGAGGTTGGGGGGGGGGGGGGGGTGTCATCCAATGACTAACTCTTTAAGAGGAGATATTCTCTTACCTCTTGTTGGGAAGGCAAATCTCCCGAGTGAGTGAAGGCAAATCTCTCGAATGAGACAAGCAGGAAAATGGAGAGGAGAAAGCACAGATCCGCAGACTGAGTGAAGTATGAGTAGGGAGATCCTTAGACTACAGGTCTTCAAGTAAAGCTTCCTCTCCATCGAGCTTTTACAGGAACAAACAGCCGCACAGAAGTGATATAAATGTATAAACCCTTCCACGCTGATAAAGATGATACATTGAGAGAGAATTATAACGCAAATCTGAACCAAATAACGTATTCTTCCACCAATAAACAGCTGCTGTAAATAAATATCACAATCCCAAAAGGTCTGGAGCTAAATCTCTAATTCCATGTGTCAATTGTACATTTAATCCACAGCTGCTATAGAAAGTCACTTGGAGTCGTGAACCATAATTAAAAAGAACCAAAAACGACAGCACTCATGGCCACTCTGTACCATAAATGTCCACAGTCATATGTTTAAAATATGTGCTCATGACTTCCAACTAGATGTCAACAAAGGTACTTTTATTAAAACAAATTTACTGAATCAGTGATGATAATTATATCAATAGTGGCAAGCTGTCATCCTATTACCCTTATACTGCAGATCTGATGGAAGAAAGAACCCTCACATGAGGCTGGGAGAACAGATGGAGATGCATCGAGTTCCATGGAAAAGTTCCTATGCCAGGATCACTCAGGCTCAGGCCAGCACGGCTCACAGGAAGTGATTGTCAGAAACCATGAAATTAGACCGACACAGAAGTAGAGTTAAATCACACTTGTTTAATAATAAAAGTAAAAAGAACAAACGTAGTCAAAACATAGCCAAAGTTCAGTAGTCGGAACGGATCGTCAGCCAGGCCAGGAGACAAGGATCAAAGTAGTGGAACAGCAAGCAGGATCTGTAGCCTGAAGGGATGTCAGCAAAGCCAGTCTTTAAACAGGAACACAGGAGATAGTTTCTTGTGATGTGACCAAGGCGAAGGCAGAGCTCCTTTGGACTGGGCGGCTTAAGTAGGCAGGACTGACGAGCGGGATCAACAACAGCTGGGTAACTGTGGAAAGCAATGGGAGATGGCAATTAGCCGACAGCTGAACCTAGCCCTGACAGTGATGTCACAGAAACCGGTGTTCTATCAGATTACCGCTTCTCATCAGATTGTGTAATGCAAGTGATGTTCTGACCAAAAATACTTACTGCGCATGTGCTATGCATTCCATGGTGCACTATGCATTCCACACACTTCTCCACTTCACTACCAACAGAGCCCATCGGATTGGTCAACAACAGCTGCAGTGGACATCTTACTACACCCAGCTACATCTTGAATTGCAGAGTAATTTTAGCAATAAAGTGAGTGTATAGAAATAAATATAGTATACTGACATCTGTGATGCTGTTTGGATGTTTAAGATTTAAAGCCTAAAGGTTAAGCGCTGAGCAGTGTGGGGTGTACCAACATGGCCTCCGCCACCTTCCTATTGCTGGAGTCCAGCTTGTTACAAAATGTAACATCAAAACAGCACCACAGATGTCAATATACTATATTTATTTATATAAGCTCCCTTTATTGCTAAAATTACTCTGAAATTCAAGACGTAGCTGGGTGTAGTAAGGTGTCCACTGCCACTGTTCTATCAGATTACCACTACCTGTGAGATCATGAAGTGTTTGGAACGCAAATCGCTGCGGAGTGCATGTTGAAACGCATGCGCAGTAAGTATTTTTTGGTCCGAACTTCCGTTATAGAATCTGATGGGTAGCGGTAATCTGATAGAACACCGGAAGTCACCATGAGGAAGCCACAGGAGGATGGAGATGGACAGCAAGTTAGATAGGTTGCTGTAACAAAGTGTTTTGCGCTACAGAGCGCTTTGTCAAGTCACATGACCATGGCAAAACAGGACATTTATAGTACTGAACAGGAAGAGAGCAAGGCTAATGGGAAAAACCTTTAAAGATACATAACACTTTTTTCTTCCATCATAGCCCGCACATTAAAAAAACATGTAGAACATACTCCCGGAGGAGCGGCTGATTAAATGTTATATCCGTAACTCACGTTTACCACCTAACCCTCGCAGCCCATAGATTTACAAGTCACAGTCCTTAGTGCTTTTTTTCACTTGCTTTATTCAACAACACAAAACTGGGATGGGGGAAGGATTTCCTCTGAGATGCTCTTTTGTTACATTATCATCTTCTGAATAAATCTTGCAGGAATACTATGATGAGTTGCGGATAGTTAAGAAATCATCCTCAAATGATCTCTTAAATCAGGGAAGATGGAAGTAGATTTTTATAGAGAAAAGTTGATGAGGAGTCACTCTGAATAACTTCTTCATCAATGCGACTTTTAAAGAACTGTCCGTATCTCTATATATGTGCTTGCAGCTTCACCGCTACCTGTTTGCCACTACTTTCTATCTGCGTGGTACTCCCAAGTTGAGCTAAAGAAGAGTCACTGAATAACTTTTCCCGCTTGACTGATTGGAATCCCTGGGGTATTGCTGAACCCAAAGTCATAGGCCATCACCGCCCATCTCACTGACTTGTGCACTAACAACACTCAGTCTCTGGTAGTACCGTTTCCCTTGGGCTTTCACTCACGTGATCAACAGTCCATGTGCCACTCATAAACGATCGATCACCCAGTTTCCTTCCGCTTTGTTGCTACTTCTCCCGCAATGATCCTTATGCCGCGTACACACGGTCGGACTTTCCGGCATACTTGGTCCGGCGGACCAGAGTGTGCCGGACAATCCGCCCGTGTGTGGGCGGCGGCGAACTTTTCCGGCGGACTTCTTCCCAAAAGCTCGCCGGACCTAGATTTGAAACAAGTTTTAAATCTTTCCGTCGGACTCAGTTTCGGGCGGAAAGTCCGCTCGTGTGTGTGCTGGTCCGACGGAAAGCCCGCTCGTGTGTATGCTGGTCCGACGGACCAGATACGACACGAGGGCAGGGTATTGCATCTCGCGCTCGCTGCAATAGGAAAAACTAATTTTCCTATTGCGGCGAGCGCGGAGCATACCAGGCCCTTAGGTCGGGTATGGATTATAAAGGGAAGCCCCTACGCCGTAAAAACGGCGTGGGGTCCCCCCTAAAATCCATACCAGACCCCGATCCGAGCACGCAGCCTGGCCGGTCAGGAAAGGGGGTGGGGACGAGCGAGCGCCCCCCCTCCTGAACCGTACCAGGCCGCATGCCCTCAACATGAGGGGTGGGTGCTTTGGGGGAGGGGGGCGCCCTGCGGGCCCCCCCCACCCCAAAGCACCTTGTCCCCATGTTGATGAGGACAAGGGACTCTTCCCGACAACCCTGGCCGTTGGTTGTCGGGGTCTGCGGGCGGGGGGCTTATCGGAATCTGGGAGCCCCCTTTAATAAGGGGGCCCCCAGATCCCGGCTCCCCACCCTATGTGAATGAGTATGGGGTACATGGTACCCCTACCCATTCACCTAGGGAAAAAGTGTAAGTAATAAAACACACTACACAGGTTTTTAAAATATTTTATTAAACAGCTCCGGGGGGGGGATCTTCCTCCGGCTTCGGGGGTCTTCTTCCGGCTTCGGGGGTCCCTCCGCTTCATCTTCTCCAGGCGTCCGGTTGGTTCTTCTCCGCTCTCTTCTCCCGGTGTTCCAGTTCTTCGGCCGGCTCCTCTGCTGTCTTCAGGTAGCTCTCTTGCCAGCAGAGGTCCGGACTTCTGAGCTGCTGGGCTTCTTCTCTTCTCCAGATGTTGACACGACGCTCTCTCCGGCTGGACTGCTCTCCGAGGGCTGCGTTGTGACTTATATAGGTGGAGACCCTGCCCCCTTTTGATGTCAGTCCCTGAGCATGCTGGGACTGTGACGTTTTAGGGGGCGTGGTCACTGGGTGATGTTGACCACGCCCCCTAAAACGTCACAGTCCCAGCATGTCCAGGGACTGTGACATCATATGGGGGCGGGGTCTCCGCCTATATAAGTCACAACGCAGCCCTCAGAGACCAGTCCAGCCGGAGAGAGCGTCGTGTCAACATCTGGGGGAAGAGAAGAGAAGACAAGAAGCCCAGAAGTCCGGACCTCCGCTGGCAATAGAGCTACCTGAAGACAGCGGAGGGGCCGGCCGAAGACCTGGGACACCGGGAGAAGAGGCCGGAGAGCGGAGAAGAACCAACCGGACGCCGGGAGAAGATGAAGCGGAGGGACCCCCGAAGCCGGAAGAAGACCCCCGAAGCCGGAGGAAGATCCCCCCCCCCGGAGCTGTTTAATAAAATATTTTAAAAACCTGTGTAGTGTGTTTTATTACTTACACTTTTTCCCTAGGTGAATGGGTAGGGGTACCATGTACCCCATACTCATTCACATAGGGTGGGGTGCCGGGATCTGGGGGCCCCCTTATTAAAGGGGGCTCCCAGATTCCGATAAGCCCCCCGCCCGCAGAACCCAACAACCAACGGCCAGGGTTGTCGGGAAGAGGCCCTTGTCCTCATCAACATGGGGACAAGGTGCTTTGGGGTGGGGGGGGCCCGCAGGGCGCCCCCCTCCCCCAAAGCACCCACCCCTCATGTTGAGGGCATGCGGCCTGGTACGGTTCAGGGGGGGGGGGCGCTCGCTCGTCCCCACCCCCTTTCCTGACCGGCCAGGCTGCGTGCTCGGATCGGGGTCTGGTATGGATTTTAGGGGGGACCCCACGCCGTTTTTACGGCGTAGGGGCTTTCCTTTATAATCCATACCAGACCTAAGGGCCTGGTATGCCCCGCAACGGGGCTCGCAAGGTGTCAATCTCGCCGATAAAAGCGACAAGATTGACATCCTTTGCTAGTCCCGTCGCACCTGAGTCACGTTCAAAATGAACGGACTTGTCCGTGTGTGGGCAAGTCCGTTCATTCTGAAAGTCCGCCGGAACTCCGGCGAAAGTCCGTCGGAAAGACGGGCGGACTTAGCCCGCCGGAAAGTCCCGGCGTGTGTGGGCAAGTCCGTCCGCTTTAAAGTCCGGCGCACCTGGCGGACAAAGTCCGTCGGAAAGTGTGCCGGACCAAGTAGGATAGAAAGTCCGACCGTGTGTACGCGGCATTAGCTTCTTTTCCTCTTTGTGGCCCGCTCCCCTCCCCACAGGGGTGGCCAACGACACCAGCGATCACATGCTGTGGAGTGTCGTCTGTTCCTTCATGGAGGACCAGTTCTCCATTCCCCCTTTACTGCACGGGAAAAGCTCCATCAGTTCCCCGGAGGGGAAAACCTCCCTCCCCCCTCCGGGAACCAGGCTGGCCTCCTCCGCTCCTCAGAGCAGGACTGCAAATCGAACCTCCCTGGACACCACGTGACCCCCTTTTATATGAGAGTCCCGGGCATTCCAAGCAGATTAATGATTGGCCGAGACTAGCATACAACTACCTGCCACTCAAAAATGGAAATTGACAACAGACAGGCCTGCTGCAATAGCACAAGCCCGTTTAAATTTACCTGGCACGAGAACTACCAAGAAAGGTCACCTATCTAAATATATTAAAAACACATCACAACTGTAATGACCTAATAGTTATAATCACTAACTATAAGTTACAGTCAAATAGTTAATAGCAGAAAAATGAAGAGGATAAAGCACAGATCCACAGACTGAATAAAGTATGATGCTATTTTATGTAGTTAAGAGCAACACTACCAACAGTTAAAAATAAAGTCCAGTTGATAGTGTTGTGCTTCACTACATAAAATTAACATTATATTTTTGGGATGAGGTGAATAAAACTGAAAGTGTCACAACTGGCAACACATGATATTAATTTGATATGTTCACAGCCCAATTTAGTATATTTTTTTTCATTTTAATAGAGTTTTGCAGAGCTGGTTGTATTAATCTATTGAATGAAGTATGAGTTGGGAGATCCTTGCATGGCTTCAAAGTTGCATTACAAGTCGTGCCCCATGTTTTCCAATGATAACCATTCGATAACCATGTGCGACTTAAAGTCAACTATAAAAGTAATCATACGAAAAAAACATTAGGCTGGTTGTACTGAATTTTATCAATAGATCGACTTCAGTACAACCAGCCTACCTATAGACGGATTGAAATTTAGGCGGATCCTGCTGAACCATCCAAATTTCAATTGGTCTATGTCCTGCTTTAGTTAGCTTACAGTTGTATCTAATTTTAAATCTTCTTGCTTCCCCCAGTGTTTCAAACATGTCCCACCAGATGGAACATCTATGGTACAGGCACATTTACCCCAGTTGCTGCAACACGGAAATTGAACCATGTTTTCTTTTTGTCCTAGACCTTCTTAACCATCTCCAGAAACAACAAATTGAAGGCCAATTTAGGCTGGGTCATAGACATGTAACAATTTGTGCTGCTCAACCAGGAACTCTTTTAAAGACACAATGCAACCCTGATTAATGCCACAAGAACCATATGTGGTCAACCTCTGCCACTGATTGCATGCAGTCCTACTTCATATGAACTTCCTCAGTAACCGTCAGAAGGTTTTAATGGGGCTGTAAAGACAAATTTTACTGCTTGCTGAGCATGCAGGAAGAAGATTAATCTAAAAACTTGTTTTGTTGTGATGTCATGTTTTAAACAGTGGACTAGTTTGGTAATGTACATACAGGGGTTAATTTACTAAAACTGAAGAGTGCAAAATCTGGTGATGCATGGTAGTTAACCACTAAGCCACCGCCCACCGTCATATGACGGCGGGACGAGGCTTCTGTTGTTCTGGGCGGACGTCATATGACGTGATCGCCCTCCGGAGCCACTAGGGTGCCCGCTGCGTCGCTCGGGACCCGGTGCGCGTGCCTGGCGGCCGCGATGTCCGCCAGGCACCCGCGATTGCCGGGTAACAGAGCAGGACCGTGGATATGTGTGTAAACACACACATCCACGTCCTGTCAGAGGAGAGGAGACCGATGGTGTGTCCCTTGTACATAGGGACACCGATCGGTCTCCTCCCCTAGTGAGTCCCCTCCTACCACAGTTAGAATCACCTCCCTAGATCATACATTAACCCCTCGATCGCCCCCTAGTGTTAACCCCTTCCCTGCCAGTCACATTTACACAGTAATCAATGCATTTTTATCGCACGGATCGCTGTATAAATGTGAATGGTCCCAAAAATGTGTCAAAAGTGTCCGATATGTCCGCTGCAATATCGCAGTCACAATAAAAATCGCAGATCGCCGCCAATACTAGTAAAAAATAAATAAATAAATATAAATGCTATAAATCTATCCCCTATTTTGTAGACGCTATAACTTTTGCGCAAACCAATCAATATACCCTTATCGCAATTTTTTTTATCAAAAATATGTAGAAGAATACGTATCGACCTAAACTGAGGAAAAAATTTGTTAAAAAAAAAAAAATTGGATATTTATTATCGCAAAAAGTAAAAAATATTGTGTTTTTTTCAAAATTGTCCCTCTTCTTTTGTTTATAGCGCAATAAATAAAAACCACAGAGGTGATCAAATACCACCAAAAGAAAGCTCTATTTGTGGGGAAAAAATGATAAAAATTTCATTAGGGTACAGTGTAACATGACCGCGCAATTGTCATTCAAAGTGCGACAGCGCTGAAAACTGAAAAATGGCTTGGGCAGGAAGGGGGTGAATGTGCCTGTATTGAGGTGGTTAATCAGCTTTTAATCAGCTTTTTTCTTCAGCTTGTTCAATTAAGCTTTGACAAGAAACCAGGAAGCTACCATGCACAGCTGCACCAGATTTTGCACTGTCCAGTTTGAGGCCTAAGGCCGGGTTTACACTGGTGCAACATGACACTCGTCCTACTTTGGATCCGACTTTGCCCTGCGACTTGAAGTCAGAGACGCGTACAACTTCAATGAACGGGAATCCGACTTGGATCCCCTCCAATACCAGGCACTGTTTTTGGTATGAATCTTGAGGGGGAACTCCACGCCAAATTTTAAATGAAAAAACGGCATAGGTTCCCCCTCCAAGAGCATACCAGGCCCTTCGGTCTCATATGGATTTTAAGGGGAACCCCCTACGCCAAAAAGACGGCATGGGGTCCCCCCCAAAATCCATACCAGACCAATCCATTAAAAGGATTCCACCTCCTCCCTAGCTCCGTAAGTGATGTCATCTCTCACATTCCCTTATATATTATTCTTGAAATACAGGCATATCCCTCCCCCTTTTTTACCCTCTGTATCCCTGCGATAAAGGGAATACCCTTGAATGGTTGCCAGCCAATCATGAGAGCTGTTGAACCAAGTCTCCGAAATTCCCACAAAATCGAAATCCTCCTCGTACAACAGTATCTCTAGTTCTCCCATCTTGTCCTCCAGGCTCCTGGCATTGGTGAACATGCCACGTAGTTTAGACCGGTCGCATACTGTCCTATTATTGGGTGTTCTAAAATTGCAAATAGGATTTGTTACTATACTTACCTTGGGTTTGTATACTTTAGTCAACCTACCACTAATGACCCCAATACTACCCTCTGGAATATGTTCCACGCTGACTATCTCTACCCCTGAACCCTCCTCCCCATCGCCTACTTTAAAAGAACCTCTAACTTTTTTGCCATCTTTATTCCCAGCAGAGCTGCAACCTTCTATAGAACTGGTGAATGACTGAGAAATCAGTCCAGTTCTCCAGGAACCCAAACCCCTCTCTACTACACCAGCTCCTCATCCACTTGTTAACTTCCCTAATTCCGCTCTGCCTTTCTGGTGTGGCTCGATATACCGGTAGTATTCCTGAGAATACTACCTTGGAGGTCCTTTTCCTCAATTTAGCTCCTAAGCCCCTAAAATCGTTCTTTAGGACACTTCATCTGCCTCTGACTTTGTCATTGGTGCCAACGTGCACCATGACAGCCGGGTCTTCCCCAGCCGCTTCCAGTAATCTGTCCACCAGATCTGTGATGTAACGAACCTGAGCGCCCAGTAGACAGCATACAGTTCATCGCTTCAGGTCTTTGTCGCAGATTGCCCTCTCTGTCCTTCTAAGAATTGAGTCCCCTACCACCAGAATCTGTCTTTCCTTTCCCTTTGCTTCCCCCCCACTCTCACTGGAGGAGTTCTTCCCCTGGCAGCTAGGGGAGACCCTCAGCTCCAGCAGTGGTGGTCCCTGACTGGTTTCACCAATGTCACTCAATGGAGCGTACTTATTGGGATGTTCCAGCCCAGGATCGGCCTCCCTGTCCCTTTCCCCCTCTATCCTTCCTGACTGTCATCCATCTACTCTTTTGTAGTGCCTGCACCTCTTTGTCTCCACCCGCCTCTGTGCTGGCCCCTGATGGTAAGTTCCCGGCTCTCCTTTAGTATGGAAGGACTTCTCAAGCCTTCCCTAGGCTTCCAGGGAAACAATGCGCTTGCATTTTGCACAGCAGTATTCGCCCTCGATCAGCTTATTAAGGAACACATACATGCCGCAAGATGTACACTGAGTTGCATCTCCACACCCGCCGGGCATCGTACAGCATTACTAGGTCTTTTGAGGAGGATCGTTGGGTTTGATGGGTCCCCAAAGTTCGCTCTACCAAGCCAATGCCTGCAAACACGCCTGATTATAAGCAAGATGTTGTTGCTGGATGCCAGGGGTATGCAGACCCTGCCTCAGCTGCCCAAGGTACAGTGGATCATTATAAAGAAGATGGCTGAGGAGTATGGGTACCTATTTCCTTACATACTGGTCCACCTGGAAGAGGAAATCTTGGATAAAGAAACCCAATGGGTGGATAAAGCTATGCACAGTTTTCTTCGGATCCCTCTCCAGATAGATTTTCTGTAACTGTCACCCAAGGTGGCTGAAAGATACACCTCCGTGCTACACACCTGGGGCTACAGCCGTAAAATTAATCTGGACAGCGTAATCCTCCGTAGGCCAGACAAGAATGATGCTAAACACTATGTTGTCACCGTAAATGCCAAAGGAGAAGATGTAACACTGCCAGATCCCAGGTACTATTGGTGAATTCTATGAAAATGCATATATTCTTTACCCTGTGGATTACACATATATGTTTTGTGATGTTAAGGACGCTATGCTGGAAGCCACTTCACACTCACATACAAGTTGTTGCTAGTGGAGACCAATCCAGAGGACTGTACTGCTAGGATTGTGCTGGACGGAATGCTGTCGGCAGATACAGAGAGTGCTTCACCCTGAAAAGGGACCTGTGATGTTCCGCAGGTTGTTGTTTCTTTAATTGAAGAAGAAAATCTCAGTCCCCGGCTGTCATACGGACAGATTGAGGATATCTTTGCAAGGGGGCCTATGTCCCAAAGTGCAGTCTCTTGCACCATGGCCTGGCTGCTTGTTATCTGAATGCAGCTGTGCCTCTTTGTCCCCGGAGTTACTCCCTAAAGAAAAAAGGGAAACTGCTGGGAAGTGTTGTTTACCCCAAGTGAAAATCTGATGGACTGTGACATGTCAAGGACACTTGCGTGATGTGTAGTTAGTTAGGTAGGATGAGCTGTGAAAAAGGGACAAATTCTTATAATTCGTGTGAATAATGGACTAACTCATGCATCAGGACTGTTCTCTTGATACAAAACATTAAGAAAAGTTTCTGATTAGTTAAAAAAAAAAGGGGGGTGGCATTCTCGGTTGAGAATGGGGGAGAATGGGGCTTTCATTATGTATAGGATATAATTGCATTATAGGGTGTATTTACACTGCTATGCTGTTCTCGGCTGAGGACAATTCCAAACCACTTAATCACATATGTACATATTGCACCATGTTATTATAGGATAGGATGCATTTGCATTGCTGTTTTTTTCTCTTTCAGATGTTGCTGCATTGGTAAGTCTTCCTTGGACAAGGAGAGACAGGGATCTAACCTAATGACAACACTAACCCTTTTATACCCTTTTATTATTGTATATAGATATTTAATAGATAGTTAGGAAGTATGGTCATTGCTTATGTCTGCCTTTAAATATTTGTGCGGCACCTCACCTTTAAAATTGTACATAATTTTTTTTTCCCATTGAAAAGGTGTTTATTGAGATTTTCAACAGTTTACAAAGAAATAAGGAAAGCAGAAGATATAAAATAACAATAAGAAACAAGAAGAAGCACATAACCAGAGCAAATATACGTATACATCCAGGATTGTACGAAACTCAACAGTTTGTACATGCAGATATTTATGTAGTGTTATAGTTGTTAGTCCAGATTTCCCCCAGTTTGTCAAATTTACCGCATTTAAGTGAATTGATTGCTAAAAGTCGTTCGAATGTGTAGTTTTGTTGAACTTTTCTAGTTACATCAGTAATGTTAACTGTAGGGGTGTTTTTCCAGTTGTGAAGTATCAAGGACCTAGGATGTGAGATACCACATGTCTCATGGTGTATGGAAAGTTTTCTAGCCCAATGTGTAGTATAGCTAATGTTGGGTTGGGGGGGGGGGGGGGGGGGTGCAATTATTCCCGTAAGGGATGAGATGAGTTTGAATATTTGGTTCCAGAAGCTAGTTAAGCTGGGGCATTCCCAGAACATGTGGAGAAGATGACCCTTGTGTCCACATTTTTTCCAGCATAAAGGTAAAGTGTTAGGAAACATTTTTGCAATCCTACGGGGGGTATGTTGCCAACGATTGATTATTTTGATCGTTGATTCCCAATGACTGATACAGTGTGATGTGTTTTGTATAGTTTGAAACGCAAACTTCCATTGTTCGTCTGTAGTCGTTGTACCCATATCTGTGTCCCACTTCATATGTGCTGCTGATTTTTTAAACACCTTTTTGTTCTGAAGTAGATTGTAATATATTGATATGCCCTTGTTGTGAAATGAACCTTGTAAGAGGTGTTGCCATACTAAAGTCGAAAGGTGGATTGTAGGAAATGGGTGTGTTTGCATTAAGTGAGCCACTCGTATACAAGTGAAAAGCATGTGTCTTGGCATATTATATTGCCTCATTAAACATTCTGATGATTTTGGGCTTTTGTTTTTAAAGTCATGCACCATGTTTATCCCGTGGGAGGGGAATGTTTTCAAGGATAGCATAGGTATATTAGCTTCCATTATGCTTAAAGGGAAGTTGAAATCTATTGCTCTGCTATTGCTAAGTTGGCGGGTTAGGAGGAATCTCCAAGCTTGCAATGATACAGTGATAGTGGGGGGTATATTTCTGGGGCTCCAGGGTATCCAACTGTTTCCCATAAGAACCGTTGGTAGATCTGGTATGGGAGCTAGGGATTTTTTTATTTCTACCCACAGCGGTATGTCAGTGGAAGAAAACCAGTGTTTGAGTTGGTCAAGTCTGGTTGCCCACATATAGTCGTGGATATCGATTAGTCCTGCCCCCCTGCTATTTGGTGAGGGATTAGATTAGTTTGTGAGCATCTTGCCTTCTTCAAACCCCACAGGAGTGCCCATTGAAGACTAGAGAGGGACTTGAGGTAATGCGCTGGAATGGCTATCTGGAGCGCTCTGGAAACGTATACATTTGTGGTAGAATTAGCATTTTAAATGCTGCTAATCTGCCCATCCAAGATAGTTCACGTTTGGCTATATTTCTGGTTTGTGTTTCTATTTTGATTAGAAGGGGTATTAGGTTTTTATATCTGCTAATGAGCTGGTGGTACTAGTCAGGGTAATGCCCAAGTATGGTATACCTTTATTGTTCCATGAAGACGGAAGGGATTGTTGTAACTTGAGACAGTCTTTGGCTGGTACCCCCAGATTTAGGATGAGAGATTTGGTGAAATTCATTTTATAATATGAAAGCAAAGGATTTCAGTATTTCATGTGCTATAGGGAATGAGGTAAGTGGGTTTGTTAACAGCAATACCACATCATCTAGGAACAAGTTTATAACATCCCCATCAAATCATTCTTTGCAGCTATTACCTTTTGTACCACCCCCCCCCCCCTCCCTTTAGAATGTAAGCTCTACGAGCAGGGCCCTCCTATACCTTTTTGTATTGAACTGTACTGTAATTGTGTTGTCCCCTTATACATTGTAAAGCGCTGCGTAAACTGTTGGTGCTATATAAATCTTGTATAATAATAATAATAATAATAATAATAATAAATAATAATAACATGGGGGTGGAACCAAATTGAAAACCGGTTATATTAAAATGCGTTCTGATGACCTCCACCAGGGGTTCAATCATGAGACTGAAGATTGTCGGAGATAGTGGGCAACCCTTGTGGGTTCCGTTGGTTATTTGATAAGGAATGGAGAGCATACTGGATGTGTACACATGTGCCGAGGGGCAAGAGTATAAGGCTAGTACTGCATTCAGTATATGACCACAAAATCCAAACTTAGACAAAGGCATTGACATGTACTTCTAATGTACTCTATTAAACGCCTTCTCTGCGTCTATGGAAAGCAGCAGAGAAGGCGTTTTGGTTTTCTCAACATGGTGGATTATATTAATGATTCTCCTTGTAGCATCTGATGTTTGTCTCCCCTTCATGAAACCCATCTGATCGCATTGGATAAGGGACGGAATAAGGTCTGCTAGTCATTTGGCTATTATTTTAGCATAAATTTTGATATTGGTGTTCAATAGAGAAATTGGACGAAAATTGGGTGGTGTAGTAAGTTCCTTGCCTGGTTTGGGTAGGGTGACTATGTATGCTTGCAGCATCACTGGGGGAAATGTCGCTGCGTCTGCAGCCTTTGTAAAGACTGTTTGCATGTGCTGTGGTGCAAAGTAGGAGCTAAATGTTTTGAAATATTCATTTGAAAACCCGTCAGCCCCGGGCGATTTGCCATTTAGTAATGCTGCTATTGCATCATCTATCTCAGATGTAGTGAACGGGGAATTCAATGAGAGAATTTGGGACTCTGAGAGAGAGGGCAAATTTAGTTTCTGTAGGAAGTTCTGAATGTTTTCAGTTGTAGGCTGGTATGTGGAGGGGTCATCTTTGATATTATCCAGATTACTGTAGTAAGTAGCGAATTGGTTCGCGATATCCTGCGGGTTAATGATTTTGTGTTTGAGAGTGGGGTGTATCAAGTGGGCAATTCTCGTCTTGGTGTGTGCTGCTTCTATTATATTGGTTACGTATTTGCCTGCTCTGTTGGCATTGGTGTACAAATTCAATTTCAGGCATCTTAGGTGGTAGTCATAATGTTGGGACAATAGCTCTCTCAGTTTCTCTCTTAGTTGGGAAAGTTTTTGGGTGAGAGTAGGGTCGGGTGTTTGTTTTGTGTTTCTAATGTATGTATATTGGTTAGAATAGATTTGACATTAGCTGTATCTCGCTTATTTTCTCTAGCACCAAGTTGTATTAATATGCCCCTCATGTATGCCTTATGGGCATTCCAGAGAGTTAAAGGATTCTCCACAGAATCTGCATTATTTAGAAAGAAATTACTAAGGTGTTGGGAAAATATTGTTGAGGTTCGAGGTTCTTGCAGTAGTCTGACATTGCTGCGCCAGATGGGTGGGGAAGAGGAGACAACCTGATCGTTAATGGCAATAGTAATAGCTGCGTGGTCAGACCATGTAATGTCGTGTATCTGTGCAGAAGAGGCTTTTTGCAGTAACCATTTGTCTATTAGGAATAAGTCAATGCGCGAGTAGGAGCAAAGCCTGTGGAAAAAGTAAAGTCCCTTGTATTCACATGTAAGCATCTCCAAACATCAAACAGCTCCGCAAGTATGAATTGTTTTGCTCAGATATGTGGAGTTATTTGTTTTTTGAGCGGACGTATCTAGTCTTGGATCTACAATGAGATTAAAGTCACCACACACAATGAGATTGCCATATTGTTGAGACTTGATTTTCCTTAGCGGTCTGCTGAGAAAGCGGATCTGGTGTGACTTTGGGGAGTACAAAGATACCAGCGTATATAGATTTAAGTTAATATCTCCCTTTAGGATGATGTGTCTGCCATTGGTGTCAAGGATAGTTTCTTTATGTTGGAAGGATAGAGTATTCCTCAATGCAATTAATACGCCTCCTTTTTTATGACCCGGCGTACATGCCAAGAACACGAGGGTAGTCCCTGTGTGAGCATTTTGGGGCTTTGGATTCCTGAAAGTGAGTCTCCTGGATACACAGGATATCTGCCCTGTGAATCTTGGCTTCCGTCCACATGGAGAGTTTTTTTGCGGGGTGGTTCAGTCCCCTGGCATTAATGGATAGGCAGTTAATAGGCATGGGTAGGGTTTTGAGAAATCTGCAGTGCTATGTAGTGCATATACTCACTGTGATCATGGTTGATGTCCAGAGAGGGAGTATTGTTTCTAGCTTTGTCCAGGGTGGAAAAAGAGTTCATTGCTGGTCGGTGTGCTTCAAACATATAGTGAGCAAAATTTAAGTAATAAAGGAAGAACAAAGTTAATAGTGCAGATTCAAAGAGCCCAATAAGAAAAGGATCTATGAACTGATCCATGTGCAGTCGTAACCGCTATGAAAATTCTGGAGGGAAAAAACAGGGATTATAACTTGGAACCCTTGTGTCCGGAGAGAACTGAATGATATGGATTGCGTTAAACTCATATGCTTCCACTGGCATTTTTCTTGGCGGAGCGTTTGCGTGAGACCACTTGCCAGTCCTCTTGTATTGGACTAGGTGTTGGGACAGGAGCAACTGGCGGACCGTGGTCAGGTAAAATGCCCCATTGGCGCAGTGCTGTGATACCACCTTCCAGTGTGGAGATCAAGACCGATGTACCATTGTGGGTGACTGAGAGCTTGGCAGGATACTTACATTTGTGGATGATGTTGTGGTCCCTCAGAGCCTTAGTTATCGTCGCTAGGTTGCGACGTTATTGGAGTGTGTGTCTGGAAAGGTCTGGGAGCAGTTGTAGTTCTGTTTACTGTGGGTGTCTGTTGCCGGTGTTCTGACGAGAAGTGTCCTCGTATCGGATAGTGTCCGCCCCGTACTGCGCAGGAGCAGCGCTTGCGCAGTACGGAGACAAGGAGACGCCGAAAGTGTCCGAAGTTGATCAGCTGACCATCAGCTGTACACGGCGCTTGGGCACTTAATAGTGAAGGCTTTGTAAGAGGGCCCCTCGCGGGCTCGCTTCGCTCGCCACGCTTCGCTCGCCACGCTTTGCTCGCCACGCTTCGGGCACGGCCTCGCTGCGCTCGGCATCTATTTATTCTAACTCTATGTCCACTTGGATAGTGGGGAATGAACCTGGACACAGGGCAGAATAAATGCGCAGGCGCCGTGTACAGCTGATGTTCAGCTGTTAAACTTCGGAGACTTTCGGCGTCTCGTTTGTCCTCCATACTGCGCCTGTGCAGTACAGGGCGGACACTATCCGATGGGGGACAGTATTCGACAAGACACCGGTTCTCCGGGAAGATGTTAGGATTTGTTCCTTAACATGGTAGTAGTGTACCCTGAGCAACACATCTCTGGGAGTATTTTCTGGAAGGATGGGGGGTTTGGGAATTTGGTGAATGCGATCCACAATGAGATCCTGTGGTGATAGAGATGGCAGTAAAGTTGAGAATAGCGCCTGGGTATATGACAGTACCTGCGTGGCAGGTATGGCTTCAGGGATCCCCCTAATTGTTATGTTGTTCCTTCTGGAACGGTCTTCTAAATCTGCCACTTTGTTTTTCAACCAGGCAATTTCCTGACTATGGTTGCTATGAGCATCCACCATCGTGTTAAAGGATGAGGTAAAGTCACTCATGCGTTGTTCAATGTGATCAACCCTGCTGCCTAAGGCCTGTACTTCCCTCTGACAGTGATTTATCCCTGCAGTCATATCACCATGTACTGAGGCTTTTAGGGATAACAACATGTCCTTGAGAACAGTATCCGATATCGGCCTGTCAGATGTGGGGAATGCTGCTATAGGGTCCTGCATGTTGTGTACCAATGGCTCCTCAGCATTATTAGGCCTGCTTACCTCCATGTCAGGGTCCCTCAGCGGCCTGTCTGGTGAGGTAATCCTCTGTTTTTGTTTGGCTGGGCTCCTGGTAGATGGACTAGAGGTCCCAAATGAGGATCCGCTATGTAGGAGGCACCTTGAGGATGTTGTGAGGAACCGGAGCGGCCGTTAGTTGCGATTGCGGCCCACTGCTCCGTCTGTCTCCCTGGAGCGCCGGCGCCAGTTTGTTGTATCTCACTCGCTTTAAAGAAGTCTTTCATCTTTTGGGGATTCTGCGGGTGTTTCCGATGTCGAGTCATCTCCAGCAGATGCGGCGGGTTTCAGGGAGTCAGTGGAGGCTTTTTGGGGTATGGATGGTGCCGGTGGTCACGGATGGTGCTGGATTCTCTCTGGGAGAGCTCAGCTCAAGCGTCCATGTTGGAGCTCGGTCGCCACGCCCCAAAAATTGTACATCATTTTTTATATTTACCTGTCATATATAACCTACCATTTCCCACGTGTTTGATACTCATGTTTGTTTCATGTGGGGCTGAGCAGGCCAGTGGGGTGAACCTTGAGAAGTATCTGGAGTGCCAAGCTAGGGACCCAGCAGAGAAGCGGGGGTGACGCTTGAGGAAGATACTTAAGTGAAGATTGGAAGCGCTCAAGGGATTCGGTAGCAGTGAATCAGCAAGTCTAGTGAGAGAGACTGGGAGCTCAGTGGGTTGAGAACCTACAAGAAGTGATTGTAAAGAGAGTGAAGCAGTTTGTTGCAATTTGTGTTAGGAACTGTTCTAAGACTGTTGCCATAGGAAACAGTATTCCTACACATGCAGATGTGGTGTCTTGCTGGATGCCTTTCCCTGCATGGCTGCATGGCTGTCTACCTATAGAAGTCTCTGAGTCTGCCAGTTAACATTGCAACTACTAAAGGATGTCCTGGCCCTAAACCCTCTCTCCCACAGTTCTGTTCAAGAGAAATAAAAGCTCTTTGCATTCAAGAAGTGTCTGGCGCCCATGAATCTACTTTACACTACACCCACTATGACTTACAACCCACTCTATATGGAAGGATGTCAGCAGCTCTTGGCTCTGGAGATTCTCATTAGTCTGAAGGAGGACTGGGACTTTGCTACATTTGTAAACAATTTTGAATACCGTTTATCATTTTTCTTCCACTTCACAATTATGTGGCACTTTGTGTTGGTTTATCACATAAAATCCCAATAAACTACATTCATGTTTTTGGATTGTAACATGACAAAATGTGGAAAACGGACATAAATTCTATTTCAAGGCACTGTAAAATACAAAATTATAAATAAAGTATTAAAGTTTCCAAACCCTTTAATAAGCATCTATGCAATCTCTTGAACACATATGCCATTTACATGATATTGTTTGCAAATTTTACATTAATTAAAAAAAACATGCAGTGAATGTATTATATGTAACCACCATTTACATCACAATGTCACATGAGTCGTGTTGAAGATGCACTTCTAACCATGTCGTGCAGAGTTAAAGGAAGTGGCTTGACATAAATGTATATACAAGGGGATTTTCTGTACCGCATGACACACATACCTCTACTTCTGTACTAATTACCTTTACGTAATCAGGATGTTCAATGTATTTTATTTACTTTACTCTGCTATATATTTCATGCACATCAACCTAATATAATATGAATTCATGTTAAGTGCATTTTAAATTATTAATTATTTTGGTGACACAGACATTATCATATTAATTTCCCATAATCCCATGCACACCAGAGTATCATCAAGTCCTGTTGCACTGCACAGTGCTGCCATCCTGGCATGTTTTAGGCACTGAGAGCTGCAAATCAGAAGGATTTAGGCTCAAACTCAACAATGGTGTCTCTTTTACGATCAGATTAGCTTATAGGCAGATACAGTGTATTCTCCATCCAGCAGGTGGTGCTGTACCATGGTACAGATGAAGTGGTGGATAATGCCGCGTACACACGAGCGGACTTTACGGCAGACTTTGCCCGGCGGACGGGATTTCGTCGGACAATTCGATCATGTGTGGGCTCCAGCGGACTTTGTTTTCTCAAAAGTTGGACGGACTTAGATTTGAAACATGTTTTAAATCTATCCGTCGAACTCGAGTCCAGTCGAAAAGTCCACCCGTCTGTATGCTAGTTCGACGGACAAAAAGCCACGCTAGGGCAGCTATTGGCTACTGGCTATGAACTTCCTGGTTTTAGTCCGGTCGTACGTCATCACGTACGAATTCGACAGATTTTGGTGGATTGTGTGTAGGCAAGTCCGTTCATTCGGAAAGTCCGTCATAAAGTCCGTTGAAAAGTCAGCCGGGCAAAGTCTGCCGTAAAGTCCGCTCGTGTGTACGCGGCATTTGTCCCAGGGAGAGCAGCTGTCTGATTGGATGCTGCAATTCCTGGTGATCTTTAGCTGCTATCTTGGGTAGGGCGATGCTAATAAATAGCAAGTGCCCTGCTGGGTTTGGCACAAATTTGCAAGTGGGATAGGAAAGGGGATGGTATACGCTTGTTAGGGAGAGATATAGAGTTAGGGAAAGGTTCCTGCTCAAGGAGGTACAGAGCAGGGACAACGCTGTATTCCTCTATACCTTCTGTCAGACTAGATGAGCTGCTAGCTGTGTTGTGCCAGTCAGTCACCCCTCCAGCAGAGGCAGTCCTGGTAAAGTAGGTCCTTCCTGCAATAGTGTACAGGGCATAAGAGTTATCACCACAAGGGTTATTGCAAAGATACAAATATTATTGCAAGTAAAAGATATGATGTGTGAATTTTAACTATCTGTATATAATGTGCTTTTTCAATGGGACGCGTGGTTTGGAAATTGTCTTATTATGACAGCACTGTGACATATTATGTTGTTTGTGCACAAGTGCATACTCAGGGCCATGTTGTCTGTAGGCGGCAGAGAGAGAAGACTGAATCATGAGTAGCTCCTAAGCTGTCGTACTGAGGAAAGGTGACCAGAAATGCTCAGGGTATAGGTGATGTAAACACATTAAAGTTTTGAGAATCTGAAGAGTAGGAAGCCCTCCATTATGGTTGTGTAAAGCTTCGTTGGAGAAGTCAACCATAGCAGGCAGTGGTAGCTGAGGATCAATATGGTTAAAACTGTAAAACATTTAGTCAAGATTATCTCTGGTGACTAACCCCAAGCTTGTATATTCTCTAGAGCAGGGGTCTCCAAACTATGGCCCTCCAGTTGTTCAGGAGCTTCAATTCCGATCTTGCCTAGCAGTGGCGTCGCTAGGGGGTGGCTATTGGGGCTATAGCCTCGAATCTGGGTCCCATAGCCCAGAGTCTCTTCCCGCAGGGTCCCTGCCTAACCAGCAGGCCGCGGAAGGCGGGCTGCATGAGAGGAGAGAAGCGAGTGGGTGGACGAGCACACAGCCGAGCCTATTCAATGTGGGAGCGAGGTGCGGCGGGGAGCAGAGTGATGACATCATCTCTCACTGCACACCACATATCAGCGCTCTTCCGCCCTCAAAGCGTGGGGCCTCTTCAATGTCGGAGGTGCAGTGGGGAGCAGTGAGATGACATCATCTCTCACTGCTCACCCAGCATCACCACTCTCCTGCCCTCACTAAATGGACCAGTGCTGTCAGCCTGCCACCAATGCAGCAATGGCATTGTCACCAATAAAGTGACAATGCACATTTGGTGGCACTGGCTGGCATGGCAAGTGACAATCCACATCAGTTGGCAAGTGACAATCCGCATCAGGTGGCAGGTGACGTGGCAAGTGACAATCTGAAAATGGTGGCAGGTGATGTGGCAATCTGCAAATGGTGGCAGGTGACGTGGCAAGTGACAATCTGCAAATGGTGGCAGGTGACATGGCAATCTGCAAATGGTGGCAGGTGACGTGGCAAGTGACAACCTACATCTGGTGGCAGGTGATGTGGCAAGTGACAATCCACATCAGGTGGCAAGTGACAATCCACATCTGGTGCCAGGTGACAGTGGCAAGTGATAATCCACATCTAGTGGCAGGTGATGGTGGCAAGTAACAAGCTGCATCTGGTGACAGGAGACGGTGGCAAGTGACAAACTGCATCTGGTGACAGGCGACGGTGGCAAGTGACATTCTGCATCTGGTGACAGGCAACGGTGGCAAGTGACACGCTGCATCTGGTGGCAGGAGATGTGGCAATTGACACGCCCAGGGCTCCCATTGATTCTGCATTATGGTGAGTTGAACCACTTCATTATATATTAATGAAATAATAGAAATAATGCGCTTCAATCACCCTGACACCATATCAACCATGGTGCCATGATAATTGAAGCGCCAACACCAGCCATCGCTGCACAGTGTCTGCCTGGAGTAAAAGTGTTTTCCTGGAAAAGATGGTGCCAGATTTCCCATCTAAATGGCAAACCACTCAGGAGGGGAGAATTGGAACCTGGCTCCTCAAGCTGTTTTTACTATGCTTCCCACAGAGAACTTTCTATTTTTGTTGTTCCAATAAAATTTAGGAACAAAGGGTTCTCCTGGTGAAATCAAGGCCTTCTGCTTGCCCTTCTGTGTGTTGTGTGGTAGAACCATCTTACATACTGTATGTACAGAATCTGTTTGGCTGGAGCTCAGCTTTGAGTATATCTGCTCTGTATGCAAGTATAGGCGCAATGAACTGGAAACGGCACTGGAGAAAAAACCCTCAACCTACAAACTGATATACAGTATGAATGGTCAGAGAAAATGTATCTCTAGAAAAAAACAACACATATGAAACTATGGAGATATAAAAACATTAAAACTAGGGAATGTAATAGATAGGTATGTGAAAGGAGCCACAATGGTGGATATATAAAATATTTATATTTATATCACAGTCATATATGTGCAGAAAGGGAGTCCAGGGATCCAAAGAACCAAGACAATAGGTCCACATGTAGGGCTGCCTTCACGGAGAACTGAAACCAGATTCCAAATCCTGAGAAAAAACAAAAGAGAGAGGCGCCTCTGGGTGTATACTTAAAACAATTTATTCATTAAAACTGGTATCAATCACACTCACATTTAAGAAGTCATCAGAGGGCATGTGAATGTGAAAAATCCATCATAGGGAATGTCATCCATCATGGGAAGTACCATCAGATCAGTCATAAACTCCTATCAGCTGGCTGGAAGCTCTGCCTGTGTGTGGAGAGACACCGCTGTGATGTGATGTCGGCCGCAGCGGTGACAGGAACCAAAACGAGGCTCGGAGCGCAGGTGGATAGCCGGCGAGGAGAGATGACGTCACTGGTCGAGTGACACGTTTACTGGGCGTACGGGCTGCGGTGACGTGACAGCCGCACCCCTTCATCGCGGCCTCATCCCCACAACCCTTGCCCGGAGGGGACCCCCCAGGTACGATATTTAAAGGAATATTTCATTTTTATTGTTTCAATTTTAACATTCTTAAAATCACTGCTCCTGAAAAAATGGCAGTTTAAAAATTTTTTTTTGCATTGATACATGTCCCCTGGACCAGTACCCGGGTCCCCAAACACTTTATGGAAATAACTTGCATATAAGCCTTTAAAATTAGCACTTTTGATTTTTCACGTTCGTGTCCCATAGACTTTAATGGTGATCACACGTTCGCACAAATTTTTTGTCTGTTCGCATGTTCTGGTGCGAACCAAACCAGGGGTTCTCAGGTCATCCCTAGTGGGTATTTCAGAGGAGAGAAAATAGGGTAGCCAGGCAGAGAAGCCATCGGTTTAGGATACCGATAGATAACTGCAATCCTTCGAGAAATGGGAGAAAACAGTAAGTCTCGAAAAAAGAGAAGCAGAGAGAGGGAGAGGTGGGAAGGACTGAAAAGGCGCTCAGTGGGGATAGAAGCAAACCAACTCCTCTTCCTTTCCAACCACTAGGTCTAGGAGAGTGAGTCCAGTGAAAGCCTCCATGGGAGAGGGCCGCGAGAGATGCAAAGTCTGATGCTTGAAGCCAGGTTTCTGTAATTGCAAGTGGGTTAAAGTAGATGTAATCCCTCTCCTATACCCAGTAAAGTGAATAGCCTCAGATGATACACAGAGATGAAACAAATCTCCCTACATAAGTTTTACAGGTTATCTGCAGTCTTTCCCTTTCCACATTCTGTAGAAGGTGCACATTGTGTTACAAAACTTTCTTCCTGTTTCAGCAGTGGGTGCTGAGCCTGGTGTGTGAGAGCTGATTGGAGAAAAGGCACACAACCTCAACCCCCCCCCCCCCCCCCCCAAAAAGGAAGATGAACAAAGAAACAAAGCTGCAGTCTAAATAGACAAGCTCTCTGCTTATCTATCTCTAAGTTCCCTCTCCGACACAAATTTCCAGCTTCTTTTATCTCATGTGTCAAAGAACTTACAATTAGAAGAAAAGAGGTTTAACCTTAAACTACGTAGAGGGTTCTTTACTGTAAGAGCGGCAAGGATGTGGAATTCCCTTCCACAGGCGGTGGTCTCAGCGGGGAGCATTGATAGCTTCAAGAAACTATTAGATAATCACCTGAATGACCGCAACATACAGGGATATATAATGTAATACTGACACATAATCACACACATAGGTTGGACTTGATGGACTTGTGTCTTTTTTCAACCTCACCTACTATGTAACTATGTAACTATGTAACTTGTCATAAGTTATCATTCTGATAACAGAGGAAAGGAGCAGCAGAAAGAGACAGCACTCAAAGCTTTGGAGAGAGATAAGTAAACACTACAGATATATGTCTCCAGGTCAGATTTCATGAATGGGGTTTACAACCACTTTAAGGGAGTGGAAGACAAAAAGGTCATGGACAGAGGTGAGCTTATTACAGACAGAGCAGGCATTCCAGAGGGCACATAAGAAGGGGGGTGCTTTTTGGGAGCAGGGGAATTAGGAATAAACTGAGTGCATTGCGATTATTGCTGGAGGAAGGAGGGCGCCAAGTGTGGGGGTGAGATACTGGAGGACTAGAATTAGGGGAGATATCCTCAGAGGTTAGGAGAAGAAGGAGGGTGACAAAAGTAAAATTGGAGTGGGATGTATATGAGTGCACATACTTCCCTGTCCTGGTGTTTGGGTCAGCAGGTGGGTTAAGTAAGGTGATGGGAACAGTAGTAGGGAGAGGGTAGACCCGAGGGAGATATTTACAAGCTTTGGGGTGGAGAACAGTGGTAAAGAAATTAGAATTTGAGAACAGAGGATGAGAAGGAAGAGTAGAGGGGGCATATTAAAGGATAGCGGACGTAGGAATCAGACTTGTAAGAGAAGTTTTCCAGAGTGTTGGTTTGCTTGTGATCAGTCCACAGTGGAGCAGCGTTCTTTGTTGTAGTGCTAATGGGAACATAGTGAATGAGCATGCCGAGACTTGTTGCCCCACAACAGTACTCTATGAAGTTAATTTTTCTTTTTCCATTAAAGAGGCCCATGTGCCAGCACCTGGCTACAAAGACAACCTTGGAAAGGGCTAGGTGGTACATAAATCAAGAGTTCCAGGAAGGACAAGGATTTGGTCTGCAGGGCTCCAGTATTTTATTTTATTTAATTTCCTGGACAGTCCCACAGTCTAACGAAATGTTGCAGCTGAATGAATAAAAAGTGAAAAGACCTCTTAAAAGTGAAAATGTCACTCCTAGAAGGCGCCACATGGAACAAGAGTCTCATCATATATTTTCACTGTGTTCGTGACCAAAGTAAATGATTAATGTTATAAACTAACTAAAGGTAACTCTGGGTTCCTCTGGGATGCCACAAGTGCCGGTCCCAGTTTGCCCTAGATCATGAGTTGCCATGTTATGGATGGGCCAGCCTCCAGCACCATGACAGCCAATGACAATCTAGGGCCAGAATGCACAACGTAATTTGTTGCTATGATCATGACAGCCAGCTTGCCTACACCATGGCAACATTTGACTCCGACCCAAGGCAGGTGACAAGCAAGGTTGCTTCCAGCATTCAAGAGAAGATTGAAATCTACATCCTCCAGAACTTCTCCACCTCCCATCCTCTGCTGCACTGCAGCCATAAGACCATACAACAGAACAAAATATTTCAGCCCACACATGCAACAAAGACATTTACCTCCTGCAAGGCTAATTAAAACACCTAAACATTTTCAAAAATATGGGGATTTGGTCGCACCATATTGCTATATTTTGCTTAAGCCCACTTACTGCGACAAAGTACCCCAATATCAGTGGGTCCTACGCTATCCAGAGAATGGGAGATCCTGCTTTTCAGAACCATGGGAGACATACACTCCTTTATATGGGAATGTTTTTTGAAAATGTTTAGGTGTATTAAATAGCCTTGCAGGAGGTAAATGTCTTTTTTTGCATGTGTGCGCTGTAATATTTTGTTCTGTTGTATGGTCTTAAGGCTGCATCATCTTTAATGCATCTTTTAGGGTGTGCCCCCCAAATACCTTGTTTGTATATTGTATGGATTCTGACCGAATCCTTTTGGGCAGGAGCACCCTACTCCCTTATCATTGCCTCTCATTAGTGTCCACCTGTGTCATAGGTGGAGTCCTTTAGTTCTCCTATATAGAGGAGTGTATGTCTCCCATGGTTCAGAGAAGTAGGATCTCCCATTCTATGGATAGCGTAGGACCCATTAATTATGAGGTACTTTGTTGCAGTAAGTGGGCTTAAGCACAATATAGCGTGACCAAATTCCCATATTTTTGAAAAAGTTTTTTGAAAATGTTCAGGTGTTTTCAATAGCCTTGCAGGAGGTAAATGTCTTTTTTGCATGTGTGCGCTGTAATATTTTGTTCTTTTCATGTATACTGGACCCTTTGATGTATACGGGAGAATTCTGATGTAATGGAGGGACTCTGACTTAAAGTGGTGTTCCGGCCGAAATGATACTTTTTAAATAAAAATACCCCTATAATACACAAGCTTAATGTATTCTAGTAAAGTTAGTCTGTAAACTAAGGTCTGTTTTGTTAGTTTATAGCAGTAGTTTGTTATTTTATAAACTTACAGCAGGCCGTGGCCATCTTAAGTGTGGGCATCTGAAGCCAGACTGTATTGCCCCCTGGATCCTGTTCCCTCGCAAATGCTACGCTCACCCTCTGACTCAATTCTACGCTCTCTAACTCACATTTTCAACCTCTCCCTCTCCTGTGGCATCTTCCCAAACTCTCTAAAACATGCGCTAGTCACCCCCATACTAAAAAAGCCCTCACTGGATCCCACCAATCTCAACAACTTACGTCCCATCTCCTTACTCTCCTTCTCCTCCAAACTTCTTGAAAGACTGGTCTACAACCGACTAAGCGACCATCTGACCATGAATAAACTTCTTGATCCCCTTCAGTCCGGTTTTCGCCCTCAACACTCCACGGAAACTGCTCTCCTTAAACTCTCAAATGACCTACTAATGGCTAAAGCCAATGGACACTATTCTGTACTACTTCTCCTGGATCTCTCTGCTGCCTTTGACACAGTGGACCACCCCCTCCTCCTCAAAAAACTCCACTCCTTTGGTCTCCGTGACTGCACTCTTCGCTGGTTCTCATCCTACCTATCCCACCGCTCCTTCAGTGTCACTTACAACTCTACTTCCTCCTCTCCTCTTCCTTTTTCCGTTGGGGTCCCCCAAGGTTCTGTTCTTGGACCTCTCCTTTTCTCAATCTACACCACCTCCTTGGGTCAGTTGATTGCCTCCCACGGCTTTAAATATCATCTCTACGCTGATGACACCCAAATCTATCTCTCCACCCCCCAGCTCTCTCCATCTGTCTCCTCACGCATTACCAACTTACTAGCAGACATATCAGCCTGGATGTCACATCACTTTCTCAAACTCAACCTATCCAAAACCGAGCTCATGATATTTCCTCCCTCAGGTGCCACTTCCCCTGATCTCCCTGTCAAGATCAACGGCTCAACTATCAACCCATCTCCCCACGCCAAGGTCCTAGGTGTAATCCTGGACTCTGAACTAACCTTTCGACCCCACATTCTATCACTATCCAAAGCTTGCCGCCTCAGTCTTCGCAACATCTCCAAGATACGCCACTTCCTAACCAATGACACCACAAAGCTTCTAATCCACTCCCTGGTCATCTCCCGCCTTGACTACTGCAACTCCCTCCTCATTGATTTACCTCTAAATAGGCTATCCCCACTTCAGTCCATCATGAACGCTGCTGCCAGGCTCATCCACCACACAAACCGCTCAGCGTCTGCTACACCCCTCTGCCAATCCCTCCATTGGCTGCCACTCAGCCACCGAATTAAATTCAAGATACTAACTATAACTTACAAAGCCATCCACAACCTGGCCCCCAGCTACATCTCTAACCTAGTCACAAAATACCAACCTAATCGTTCTCTTCACTCCTCCCAAGACCTCCTGCTCTCAAACTCCCTTGTCACCTCATCCCATGCTCGCCTTCAGGACTTCTCCAGAGCCTCCCCCATCCTCTGGAATGCTCTACCCCAATCCGTCCGATTTTCTCCTACTTTATCCACTTTCAGACGATCCCTGAAAACTCATCTCTTCAGAGAAGCCTATCTGGCCCCCACCTAACAACTGTAGATTTATCTTCTCAATCAGCACATCACCCACAGTTATTACCTCTTGTATCTCTTGACCTTCCCTCTTAGATTGTAAGCTCTTAGGGCCCTCTGATTCCTACTGTATCAAATTGTATTGTATTTGTACTGTCTACCCTCAAGTTGTAAAGCGCTACGTAAACTGTTGGCGCCATATAAATACTGTATAATAATAATAATAATAATTTCTTCCTGGATCTCATCCTTGCAGATCTCGCACATGCTCAGTGCAGCACAAGCAGTGTAATAGGTTTCAGGTCAGGTTTCCATAGCAATGGCAGTTTCAGAGGAAGTTGCCGCCCCTTCCCAGAAGGCATTGCAAACAGGAAATGATGCGATGGGCCGCGGCCAGGGAGGAGGAAGTGAAAAATGAATACAGCAGATATACAGTAGGTGCTGAGAAAAAAAAATGTAAATATCCAATTCATTTACAGTGCACAGTTTAGTGAGGGATGCTGAAGAGTTGTAAAAGTGGGTGGAACTCCACTTTAAAGTGGTGACACTGATGTAAAGGAGAGACTTTAACTTGAAGGGTTGACCTCTGACACAATGGGGGGCTCTGATGTGAAAAGAGGACTCTGATGTGAAGGGGGGGGGGGGGGCTCTGACATGATGGGGGGCTCTGATGTGGCTTTTTATGTTGGGTTTGCAGAAGACCAGCAAGGAGGCTACAGAAGGTTACCCAGCATCGCATATCTTTACTTTGTACCCCTATGGCTCTAGTTAGGCAACAAAAATACTCAATACCGCTGTCTTCCCCTCTTATGTAAGACCCCCTTAAAAATAGCGCCTGTAAAGAGTCGCTCCTTTCTCTCCAGTTTGAAAGCCGGAGGGTTTTCACACTGGAGTGGTGCGCTTGCAGGACATTAAAAAAACTCTTGCAAGCAGCATCTTTGGAGCGGTGTATACACCGCTCCTGCCCATTGATCTGAATGGACACCACTGCAGAACCGCCAGCAAAGCACCGCTGCAACGGCGCTTTGGGGGTTGTTTTAACCCTTTTTCGGCCACTGACGGGGGTTAAAACTGCCCTGCTAGCGGCCAAATAGCGCTGCTAAAACTACGGCGCTATTTGGTTGCTAGCGGGGCAGTTTTAAGTGCCTTTTTGACGCCGGCGCCCACACCGACGCAGTGTGAAAGGGCTCTTAGTGACAGTGTTTGGTGATTGGCCCAGTGCTGTCACAATAGAGATAGGGTGGGGCAGAGTCTTCATCCCTGTGTAAGCTCCAAGTAGAGTGACTCTAAATATACACAGTGCTTCTCCTTATTCCTGGGGGCTAAATTCAGTGGTGGGGGAATAAAAGGAGGAAACATTTACAGAGACCCCCCTGCAAAACTATTAATTTCAACAAACGATTATATGTAAATTTTGAATACTACATGTTTTTTTTTTACCTGTAAAAGTCTCCCTTGTGTACACATCCAAAGGTAATGAGACTTGTTCTGCTTCTGCAATCTCAGCACTGCAAATGTGATCTCTATAACAGTTGTTGTGAGCTAGCATTGACTTACAGTCTCAGTGGCTTGACAGACAGTGACTTGATCCAAATGACATCTTGCAGATAGTAGAAAGCTTTAATCCAAAAACATGTGAAAATCATAACAGATGAACATCAGATAGATAAAACAATCATAGAGTGAATAGCTCCAGCAGAATACAGTACATGTGGAGAATGAAAGCTAAGCATGAAAAAGAAGGGTGGGACTAATTACATACAGCACCGCCATTTTGGATGGATTAAAGTGACACACTATACCTAACCCAAGCGGTAGCTTTATGTAGGGAGAAGGTGAGGTCATAGGGAGAAGGTGAGGTCAGGGGAGGGGGGGGGGGGGGGGCTGGGACATCATAGACAGTAATTGGACACTCCCAGAAGAGGACAAGGCTATGACATGCAAGCAAGAAATGGGAGTGCTAGAAGTGCTGGGAAATTGACCCTCTATGCCTTCCCCTTGTAAAAGCACCTACCACACAGAAAACACTGGCTAGGCACACAGTTAACCCTTTGATCGCCCCTGATGTTTAACCCCTTCCCAGCCAGTGTCATTAGTACAGTGACAGTGCATATTTTATCACTGATCACTGTATTAGTGTCATTGGTCCCCAAAAAGTGTCAAAAGTGTCAGTTAGTGTCCCGACTGCCCGCTGCAATATCGCAGCCCTGCTATAAGTCGCTGATCACCACCATTACTAGTAAAAAATGTTTTTAAAAAATTAAGTAAATTTAAAAATCCCATAGTTTGTAGATGCTATATAATCAATATACGCTTATTTGTTTTGCTTTGTTTTTTTACTAAAAAATATGTGGCTGAATACATATTGGCCTAAATTGATGAAGAAATTATTTTTTTATTTTTTTAATTGGACGTGTTATATAGCAGAAAGTAAAAAAATACTGTCAATTTTTTTTTTTTCAAAATTGTCTGACCTTTTTTGTTTATTACGCAAAAAATAAAAACCACAGTGGTGATCAAATGCCAGCGAAAGAAAGCTCTACTTGTGGAAAAGAAGCACATAAATTTTGTTTGGGTACAGCATCGCACGACCGCGCAATTGCCAGTTAAAGTAATGAAGTGCCGTATTGCAAAAAATGGACTGGTCATTAAGGGGGTAAACAGAGATATGAAAATCCCTTGTTTTGGCCCCTGTGGGTTTGCCAGAACAGCTAGATGGTAGCACAATTATAAGTTTTGGCAATAGTTATCTCTCATTCATTCAGGTGTGTCTATCTTGTTAGCTCTCATCAATGCTTCAATGGTTTCTAACTTGGGTTGGATCCCCACAGAGGGGTATTCAGGCACATCCGCATATGGTTTATAAGGTAGAACAACACAGATTTGGATAAGCTCGGGGATGCCCAGTGTGCCGCAATGCAGGTTCCCTTTTTTGATACTAGATCATGGTGCTTCCAGTAAAAAATGTTGAAAAGACATCAGACTCTCATTCTTCTGATACATGGACAACACCCTGTTTTCAAGCCATTGTTATGCTACAAGAATACATTTTAAGAAGTGAAACAATCAAACTGTAACTGTTACTTCCCCCTAAAAAGGGTATTTCTCAAAAACAGTATGTCACAATGCATATGGGTTTTTTTTTCTCTCTAAAATAAAAAAAAATACTACTACTTTCTAGTAAAGCATTTAAAGCATTAGCAATAACATAGGATTTGGGAGGGGGGGCAGGATTATGTTGAGTCACTGCTGGGAGGGGGAGCAGATCTACTAAATTCTGCTGGGAGGGAAGGAGCAGGGGTTGCTGAGCTGCTGAATCACTGCAGGAATGTGGAGGTGGCGGGATCCAAATCGAGTCACTGTTGGGAGGAGGGGGCAGAGGGATAGAAGCTGCACCAGTGCTGAGTGCTGGGAACAGGGGGAGCTGGCCTGCTGAGTCACTGCTGGGAGGGGGGAGTAGGGGAAAATAGCATATTAAGTTGCCACACATACCATTTTGTTATTTTAAAATTACCTTTCCATTTCAATCCAAAGCTGCTGTAGTTTTCTAAAATTGTAAAAAATGAAATGAAAATTGCTTTTGATGAAGGCCTAAGGCCGAAACGCGTCAGTTTGAATGATGTTTGCTGTAATGCTTAAATAAATATTTTCTATGGAGAAGCTGTTGAGTTGCCGGCCTGTACTTTCTATGGGTCTTTTGTGAGCTTAAATTAGCCAGGGCACCGACTACTCTACACACCAACTATACTATATAGCGGTAGAGCTTGGGTTTTTCTCTCAATGAAATGCAATATGGCAATCCTGCTAAAAGTCACTGATCTCCACTATTACTAGTACAAAAGTAAAAAAATAAATAAACATTTCAGTATATATCCCATACTTTTTAGACACTATAAGATTTGCATAAACCAATATAAGCCTATTGGGATTTTTACCAAAAACATGTAATAGAATACATATTGGCTTAAATTTATGAAGAAATTAGATGTTTTCAATTTTTTTATTGGATATGTTCTATAGCAGAAAGTAAAAAATATTATGTGTTGTTTTTTTTTTTGTTTTGTTTTTTCAAAATTGTTGGTCTTTGTTTGCTTATAGCACAAAAAAAATAAAAAACGCAGATGTGATCGAATACCTCCAAAAGAAAGCTCTATTTGTGAGAAAAAGAGGACATACATTTTATTTGGGTACAGTGTCAGTTCAAGTATCGCAGTCCGCTATCGTAAAAAAAGGAGCAACAAATGAGATTCAGGGCCCACTCTAGATATCATGGATGCTACACAGTGCAGCACTTTCTGATCATCCATGGATAGCAGTCACTCCAGCTGACCAAAATATGTCATATGTCCCAGTAACTTTACACTGGCCTCAGGCCACCAGGTCTTCACTGTGCATTACACATGGCTGTTCTCCATGAACTGCCTACTCTTCTTGATCACCTCTCTTGCTGCTATAACCAGCATTGAACCCCTGCCAATCAGTGATAAACGATTAAAGTCAAATGCTGTCCTTTTTAACTCCCCCCTCCTTCAACACTATGTTACCAAAGGTATTGGGACACCTACCCTTACATGCACATGAACTTTAATGGCATCCCAATCTTAGTCCGTAGGGTTCAATATTGAGTTGGCCCACCCTTTGCAGCTATAAGAGCTTCAACTCTTCTGGGAAGGCTGTCCCCAAGGTTTAGGAGTGTGTCTATGGGAATGTTTGACCATTCTTCCAGAAGCGCATTTGTGAGGTCAGGCACTGATGTTGGATGAGAAGGCCTGGCTCACAATCTCCACTCTAATTCATCCAAAGGTGTTGTATCAGGTTGAGGTCAGGACTCTGTGCAGACCAGTCAAGTTCCTCCACCCCAAACTCGCTCATCCATGTCCTTATGAACCTTGCTTTGTGCACTGGTGTGCAGTCATGTTGGAACAGGAAGGGACCGTCCCCAAACTGTTCCCACAAATTTGGGAGCATGAAATTGTCCAAAATGTCTTGGTATACTGACGCCTTAACAGTTCCCTTCACTGGAACTAAGGGACCAAACCCAACCCCTGAAAAACAACCCCACACCATAATCCCCCCCTCCACCAAATGATTTGGACCAGTGTACAAAGCAAGGTCCATAAAGACATGGATGAGCGAGTTTGGGGTGCGGGAACTTGACTGGCCTGCACAGAGTCCTGACCTCAACCCAATAGAACACCTTTGGGATGAATTAGAGACTGCGAGCCAGACCTTTTCGTCAACATCAGTGCCTGACCTTACAAATGCTCTTCTGGAAGAATGGTCAAACATTCCCATAGACACACTCCTAAACCTTGTGGACAGCCTTCCCAGAAGAGTTGAAGCTGTTATAGCTGCAAAGGGTGGGCCAACTCAATATTGAACCCTACGAACTAAGACTGGGATGCAATTAAAGTTCATGTGTGTGTAAATGCAGGTGTCCCAATACTTTTGGTAGCATAGGGGGTTATTTACGAAAGGCAAATCCACTTTGCACTACAAGTGAAAACTACAAGTGCAAAGTGTAGTTTGCACTTATAGTGCAAAGTGGATTTGCCTTTCGTAAATAACCCCCATAGTGTATATACAGGTTTAGGACTTCTGATGACTAGACGAGGCACAAATAAATAAAAAAATAGTCAGAAATAGTAAATGTTTTGCTATGGTGCTGCTGCCCTATTCACTGCCCCTGAAATGCCCTATGGTATATACTGTATAGCCCTCCCTGGAATCATGACAAAGATAGGCAGATATCTCAGCAGTTGTCTTTCCCAATGTGGAATCTGCCTGCATTTATCCTACATAGGAATACCCTGATTATCCACCATGCCATTATTGAGTATTTTTGTTTTTACCAACCAAAATATATGCATATAAAATTGTAGACTGTGGTACAGGACTGCCAACAAGATCTACAAATTCCACCCTAGCCTCCCCCCCTTGTGCTGGAGATGGCACGCAGCACACTTCTCCATATCTGGTGGGAATGCCCACTCATACAAACATTCTGGGTAGAAATCCACCACCTAATCACCCAAATTACTACATACACCCCCCAACTTCACTCCTGCTCAATTCCTACTACATTGCACCTCCATTCCGCAGTTGGCCTACAAAAAATCCCTTGTACTCCACCTCATTAACGCAGCAAATCAATGTATCCCGGTACGTTGGAGAAGCACTTCTCCTCCCACGGTTACAGATTGGATACAGCGGGTTGACAGAACGGCTGAAGTGGAAAACCTCATACATCAAGCCAGAGATAACCCAACGAAATACAGGGAAACTTGGGCATGCTTGTCTCACTTTAGAGAAACATCGGACACGACCACTTCAATTAGTACATCTTCCTCCACCACCCAGAACAATCAGTAGCTCACATTGCGAGCTACGCCACAGACCTCCATCTTCCCCCCCCCTTCCATCCTAACCATAAAAACTCTCCTAATACTTAGCGTGTTGAACAACCTCTTGTATCAAACTTCTAAGCTAAGGCCCTTTTGGTTCATATTGGATTGTACACCATTCTGAAGAGTCCTTAAAGAAAAAATCAACTTCCCAACCCTAGGCCCCTCATAGCCTGAGAGCCTTCTACCTGTGGAATGGGTTCATCTACACTTCACGACGCACCGACCTTACCTGCACTATTATTACACCTAAGTGCACCCCCCCCCCCTGCCAGTCACAGTCAGAGCCCTTGAGGGGTGACCTGTGGAGGGAGGTGCAACTGTCGGTGTACATCTACACCCTATGCAGAACCCTCTGCACACCCACACCCTTACCTCCCAACAGGGAGAACTACAGAATATCTCCGATACGTGCCAAACTTGACTATGACACCCACAAAGTGCTACGGAAGAACATATGTAGGATAGGCCAAGACACATGCATAAACCCAAAAAACTGTTCAGAGATCGACCTACAATGTTCTCATTGTTTACTGCAATGTATATGCCAAGTTGGTTTTGATTAACGACTCTGTATTGTGCTCTACTGTTGTGATTACTGTAAGCCTGTAGGACTTTAATAAAATCTCTTTAAAAAAAAAAAAAATTGTAGACTTTGCCAAAGAAAGGAGGACAGTCAAAAGAGCCAGGTATAGGAGCCACTGGGAAATAGTATTCAAATTAGCAAGACGCCAAAGTATCAAAAATAGAATTTATTAATGAAAAATATATATTATGGAAAAACAACCCAAAATAGAAAAAATTCCTCCATCTTTCACCAGCTAAAATGTCAACGTTGTCAATATCTAAAACCGTCTAGACACCATCTATGCATGCATACTTCCATACATCATGACATATCAAACAATGGATAAAGTGGGTGAAAATGGAACTGGATGTGGTGACAGGATGGCACTATCAGTATCAACGCCCAATCTGTGGCGACCAATGGCAATGGGAGGCTGGGATAACAGAAGAGCTACAAACTATGGGGGGATCAATTGATCATCATGCTGACAGTCAGTTGGAAATGGTCCACATGTTGCCAGGGCATAGCAAGCGGTGGTGGCCACTAAAAATGTCCAAAACAATGGGATAGGTAAATGTAGAGACAGTGGATGGTATATGCCAATGGCAGGGACAACAACCGATGTGTATTCCCATGTGTGGCTGTGCAACAGGCAGAGTAGGATCAAGTCCTATATGGACAGGAGCGGCAAAGAGAACAACATCATTGGTGGCATATTTACGTATCCGAGGATCAGTGGAGGGGCTGCATGAATCCAAAAGAGGAGTATAGCCAATGGAGTGGAAAGCTTGTCCTCCTCTCTAACGATCTCCTCGTGGCTGACCACCAACTGTAGCCAAATAGCGTGGATGGATACCACACACATGTCTGGAAACCGTTCCGGCAATGATGTGGCATGCACCGCTGAATGTTCCTGGGCACTGTCTCACAATCCCGCTCCAACGATCAGATGATCAGATCCACACCACTCCATTCATAGTGCACGGGAAGCAGGGAGATGCAACGGATGGTGTCAGACGCACTTTTATTGGTCAACGCCGATTACTATTCCCCGGCAACATGCGGACCATTTCCAACTGACTGTCAGCATGATGATCAATTGATTCCCCCACAAGTTTGTAGCTCTCCAGTTATCCCAGCCTCCCATTGCCATTGGTCGCCACAGATTGGGCGACCAATCCATTATCCATCATTTGATATGAGATGATGTGTGGAAGTATGCATGCACGGATGACGTCTAGATGGTTTTAGATATTGACAACGCTGTCATTTTAGATGGTGGAAGGTGGAGGAATTTTTTCTATTTTGGGTTGTTTTTCCATAATATGTAATGTTCATTAATAAATTCTTTTTTTGATACTTTTGCTAATTTGAATACTATTTCCCAGTGGCTCCTATACCTGGCTCTTTTGACTGTCCTCCTTTCTTTGGTACAGTCTACAATTCTATATGCTGTTCTAGTTAACATAGAGCCCCATGTCTATTCAACAGTGAGTGGATAAGTATTCAATAGCATTATTGGTTCTAGTTATTTTTTTTGTTTTGCAACAGTACATGCATTACTAGACAATTATTTATATTTCTTGCTTACTCATCCTGATTTGAGGTTTAGTACTGCAATAAAACATAGACCAACTCCCATTTAGCACATAGATATATAGATGATATATACATATCACAATTACATCTCTGATCATAAAGATAGCAAATAAGTGTAATACTTTCACATGCATTGCATTATTTCCTCTGGTTTCATAAAGACGTTGCAGCAAGAAGGGTGAGAAAGAAGCAATTGTTAGGGGAAGTGAAAGTTTTCTATTTCTGCTTGAGCTGTGAAATGATTGGAAGAAAGTAAGGTGAGAATGTTTAAGACAAGATCAAATCTGTACATCTGTGCGTTGTGTATGCATTTTAAGTCATCAGTTCCCCATCTGCCAACATACCAAACCACAAGATACAACCCTTGTGGTTCCTGTTCATTATCGGTGCTATAATATTAAATAAAAAAAGGAGAGCATAAATAATTTACAGTCAGGGAATGTGCAGTTATGAGTGCTTGATAACATTGTTTAACCACTTGCTTACTGGGCACTTAAACCCCCCTCCTGCCCAGACCAATTTTCAGCACTGTCGCACTTTGAATGACAATTGCGCAGTCATACAACACTGTACTCAAACTAAATGTTTATCATTTTTTTTCACACAAATAGAGCTTTCTTTTGGTGGTATTTAATCACAGCTGGGGCTTTTATTTTTTGCTAAATAAACAAAAAGATGGAGAATTTTGAAAAAAAATCATGTTTCATAATTTGTTATAAAATTTTGTAAACAGGTAATTTTTCTCCTTCATTGATATGCGCTGATGAGGCGGCATTGGTGGGCACTGATAGGCTGCACTCACGGGCACTGATAGGCTGCACTGATAGGCACAGATAAGGGGGCACTGATAGGCACAGATAAGGCGGCACTGATGGGGACAGATAAGGCAGTACTGATGGGCACAGTTTGGGCAGTACTGATGGGCACAGATAAGATGGCACTGATGGACCCTGATGGGTGGCACTCATGGGTGGCACAGATGGGCACTGATAGGTGTTACTGATAGGTAACACTGATAAATGGCACTGATAGGTGGCATTGATGGGCACTGATGGGCACTGGTAGGTGACACTGATGGGCACTGGTAGGTGACACTGATCGGCAGCATTGTTGATGAGGTGCTGATTGGTGACACTGATAGGTGGTCTATGGGCACCGATGGGTGGCACTGTGGGCACTGGTAGGTGGTGCTGGTAGGCACTGGTGAGCAGCACTGTTGTGCACTGGCAGATGGCACAGGTGGGCACAGATGAGCTGACGGGAGCTCTCCTTGATCGGGATCGATGTCCCTCTGAGAGCCGCCGGTGAGCGTCTTTTTTTTTTTTTTCTCCTCACGCTACTAGCGCGAGAAGAAAAAATAGCCAATTACCGACTCTGTTTACATCACATGATCAGCTGTCATTGGCTGACAGCTGATCATGCTGTAAGGAGTCAGGATTGACCCCTTACTCCGATCTGTAATCAGCGGAGTCTCATAGACTCGCTGATCACAGAGCACGCCACGTGCACCCTGCAGGGGGTGCGCAGGCCGCTCGGGCACGGGAGGACGTCTATTGACGCCCTCCCAGCAAAGTAGGTTCGCGCTGTAGCCGTCATTCGGCTATAGCGCGGATCTGAAGAAGGTAATTAAAGTGGTTGTAAACCCTTCCATACACCCAGTGAAGTAATTGGCCTCAGGTGATACACAGAAATTAAACAAATCCTCCTACATAAGTTGTATCTGTTTATCTGCAGTCTTCTCTTCTCTACATCCGTTCAAAGTGCTGAATTTTTTTGCCTGAGTTGCCAGAAAACAGGAGGCAGAAAGCTGCATTACAAACTGCAGAGCTCAGTGAGGAGAACTCGTACAGCTGATTGGAGGGAAGGGACACACCCCCCTTTACACAGCACACAGAAACAAAGCTAAGGCTATCAATCAGCAGGAGGTCCCTCCCCTGTCACCATTTTTCTCTTAGTGTCAGGAAAACTTGCCAGAAGTGAATCATGCTGATAGCAGAGGAACAAAGCAGCAGACAGAAATGACACTTAGTGCTCTTAATTGAGACAAGTACACAATATAGAGGGATGTGCTTTATTCATATTTCATATCTAAGATTAACAACCACTTTAGGCCTGGTTCACACCTATGCAGGTTGCCGTTGATGTGTTCCCTGGGTGCGTTTTGCATCTCTTCACACGTGTCTCTGATGCGTTTTCAATTTTTGTGAGGTATCTGTTGTCTTGCAGCAGAAAAGAGGCAAAAACGCATCAAAAATGCAAGCACTGTGTTTTTGATGGATTTCTGCCGCATTTTCATTGAAGTCTATGGAACCAAAAAATGCAGCCTGCTGTGGAAAGAAAAAAGGGAGTGCAAAAAAAAGGCATGGGAGTAACTTTGATGGGTTTTTTTTAATATGTTTTTTTACCAATGCTATTTTTTTTCCCATGGAAGTGGAGGTATCCTTAAAGTAGCTGTCTGGAGTTCAGTACTGATGTCCTATGAATATTATGCTTATGTACATTAGTTTAGTAGCAGGAGGAGATTCTTCTTTAACACAAGAATATGCTCATCAAATAAATGTAATTTTTTTAGTGCCTATTACAATTTTCGCAGTGCATTAACACGTTGTCTTGCATTCTAGCTTTGTGTTAAAGCAGCCCAAGTAATCAGCTTCAAACAAAACATCCCAAAAATTTGACATGTCACAAAATCTGCAATGCACTGCAATGCACTATGCAATACCTTGCGTTGTGGCATGCTACAACACATGTGCGTTCCCTTACGGCATGTTCACACTGTGTTTGTTGAGCTGTATTTTTCTGCACACTATCGCATGCGTATGGTGTGAACTGGCACATAGAAAACTGTTGCTTTATATGTGCTCTGTTCACAGCACACATGCATACCTCCCAACTTTCTGAGATTGGAATGAGGGACACCTATTAGCAAAAGCATGTAGGCATAGGACACACCCCCTGCCACGCCCTGCTTTAAGGAGAATGGTACAAAAAAAGATTGGTTAAACCCACGAGTGCTTTTTTACCACTACTATTCCTTTATATTGGCTTTTAGACATTTACAAACACAGCCATTTAGAAATTGGATGAAAGGTTTAGCACTTTAAAACACTTTTTGATAGATAAGTAGTGCATTTTACAGTGCCTGCCACCGATATTGTGTTTCCAGTGCGATGGGATCGCGCTGGAAATCACCGCTGCGAGGCTGTGCTTCTCGCGCTCGCCGTCCCCACGAGATGCCGCGCATCCATAGGAATCCATTGGGGGCGGCAAGCGGGAGGAGCGACAGAGCTCGGTGCTGGTTCCCGCGACGGGGCTCGCAGGTGTCAGTCTCACCGCCAACAGCGGCGAGATTCACACAATATCGGCAGCACCTACTGTATATACAACTATATAGATTAGATCAAATTGAGGGACAAATGAGGAGAAATGAGGGACAGAGGGACATTCTTCCAAAGCAGGGACAGTCCCTTGAAATCAGGGACAGTTGGGAGCTATGCACATGTGTGGTGGTATGCAGAAAAGACATGAGATAACAAGCTCTTAGCGTTAGGGTGTTACTGTAATGTCGCACCTACGCTCATCAGCCTTCTATTTTGATTACTAAATGAGCCTTCAATATAGGAAAATGTGTCTAACTCAATGAATTCTTATTCAAAATTATTGTCAATTGGCATTTAAAGTAAAAGCACAGCATATTTTCAGTGAGCGCATACTTTCATATGACTTTCACATTTTTACAATATTGTTTTTTGTTTTTTTTAAGTCTTCATTCTTGTATTAAATATGGAGATGTGTAGATCTTATATAGACTTTTTATCCATTTATCTATCACTTCACGTCTGAAATTCAGCTTGTATTTGTAATAGTTGTGTTGTCCATAACAACAAAGGCATCTAATGTTTCTGGATCTGGGTGATCAGGTTGTTCTAGCCAATGCCTTCTCTATATAGGAATGTTTGAAAAAAAGCAGTAGTACAACATAGAGTGGCATCACCCTATTGCAGCCCAAATGGACAGGATGTGGAAGGGATTGAATGTCTATCCATTTCTCCTTACTTCCTGTCTATTTGATGGATATCCTATCTGTTAATGAGGATGCAGAGAGCAATAAAAATGAGCAATAAAAATGATTTACTAGTAAGAAAGGTTAAAACCTCTGTTTTTATTGAATCCTTATTATATTCCTTTCACACTTCCTATCCAGACACAACAAGGCAAGCTAAAACTTCACCAATAAAGCTGTTGGTGATGATAGAGATATAGTGAGTATAGAAAAGAGTCAACACCCCTTCAAAATAGTCAAATCATGTTGCTTTGCAGCCTGAAATGAAGACAGACACAGTTTTCTGTTTTACCCAGCTGTATTTACTCAGTGCAACTTATAACATCCAAATGAAAGATATAACACCAACATGCCAGAAAAAAAATGTAAAAAAAATTCAAAAACAGAATCATTGAGTTGGAAAAACGATCACCCCCTCCTAAAAATAACTTGTAAACTCAATCAGGAGTAGCTAACCACCTTCTCAATGGCACACAAAGCCATTTGACTTTCAACTGTGATCAGTTGTGGTCATTATGATTAGCTCAGCATGAAAAGAGCTTTCCTGGAGCATTTCAGTCTCTGGTAGTGCAACTGAAACAAACAATCATCTATGGGTGGCAAGGCACTGTCAAAAGATCTCTGGGATAAAGCTGTGGGCATGCACAAGTCTGGATATGGATTCAAAAAAGATTCAAAGGCTTTATCATTGCCTAGAAGCACAGTGAAGTCTATTATTAAAGAGGGAGTCCACCTACAAAAAAAATATTAAAAGCCAGCAGCTACAAAAACTGCAGCTGCTGACTTTTAATAAACGGACACTTACCTGTCCTGGAGTCCAGCGATGTTGGCAGCCGAAGCCGATCAATCGCTCGGCTCTCGGCTACTGCTGCCGCCATTCTCAGGAAGTGAAGCATTGCGGCTTCACTTCCCTACTGCGCATGCGAGAGTCGCGCTGCACGTCTTAACTGGTCCCCGCTATCTCCTGGAACCTGTGTGTTTCCCAGGAGACAGCGGGGGGGAGGTGCGGGAGGGGGTGTGACTCCCACGGGAGTCTATTCCCGGAAGTGGGTGCAGATACGAGTTTCAGACAGGTATCTGCACCCCCCTGAAAGGTGCCAAATGTGACACCGGAGGGGGGAGGGTTACGAAAAGCGGAGGTTCCATTTTTGTGTGAACCTCCACTTTAAGAAGTGGAAAGTATTTGGTACAGCACAGACCCTCCCTGGATCAGGACATCACTCCAAACTGGATGAAAGAGTCAGGAGGAAACTGGTCAGAGAGGCTACCAAGAGGCCTACAGCAACTCTGAAGCAGTTGCAGGAATTTATGACAAAGGGTGGTCATTGTGTGCATGTGACAACAATATCACAAATTCTCCACAAATGTGGCTTGTATGGGAGGGTTGCAAGAAAAAAGCCACTCCTCAAGAAAGGCCACATGTAGTCATGACTGAGCTTTTCCAAAGCACACCTTGAAGATTCTGAGGCCACATGGAAAATGTGTTGAGGCCAAATAATTCAATTTTAGCCTCATCTGACCATAACACCAAACAATAGGTCTGGGGGAAATCCAACACAGCTCACCATCCAAATAACGCCATTCCTACAGCATAGCATGGAGATGGTAATATCCTGTTATGTGGGTGTTTCACTGCAGCAGGGACTTGAGCACTTGTCAGTAGACATGTGCATTCGTTTTCGTCCGAATGCATTTTTGTCCGAATTTCAGGTATTTTCGTTATCGTTTTAACAAACGATAACGAAAGTGCAGAATCCTGAAAAACGAAAGATTTCACATAAACAAATACTTTATTTTCGTTTTCGTTGCTACAACAGTTCGATATAGATAGGAGATTCGACATGATGATGACAATAACAATCTGTGTCCATCAAACCTGAGGTGAAATGTGCCTAACCTTAACTCTATTAGTCCAAGATTATTCTACATAGAGAGAAAAGATTCGACATAGAGAGAAAAGATTCGACATAGAGAGAAAAGATTTGACGTAGGGGAGAAGATTTGACGTAGGGGAGGAAAGATAAATAAAAATAATGATGATGATGAATGTTATTGGCTGATTGTAACCAAAGAGGAGGAGCAGTAAAATAGCTAGAACTAAGTACACACGTACTTTGGCTTATTATTATTATTATTATTATACAGGATTTATATAGCGCCCACAGTTTACGCAGCGCTTTACAACATTAGGGCAGACAGTACAAGTACAATACAATTCAACACAGGATGAATCAGAGGGCCCTGCTCGTTAGAGCTTACAATCTAGGTTTCTGTTGAAAGTTCTAAGAAGATTCGACGGAGCATGTAAACTATACGGCGTTGTACAGTTTAGCTGCTCCGTCGAATCTTCTTTGAACATTCGACAGACACCATAAGCCTTCAATGACAGATTTGACCTTAATTTGGATTTTCGGACGAATGCAATTTTTAACGAAAAACAAAATAAATAAAAACGAATTTCGGGAGTAACTACATAAATGTATTTTTCGGACGAAAACGAAATTCCGAAATGAAATATTTCAGTGTGCACATGTCTACTTGTCAGGATAGAAAGAAAAATGGATGGGACAAAATACCGTTAATACTTGAGGAAAATCTTCTGCCAGAGAGATGTCAATGGGAACAAGGTTTACCTTCCAACATGACAATGACCCAAAGCACACAGCAAAAATGACCACACAGTGGTTGGAGGAGAAAAAGGTGAATGTCCTTGCATGGCCTAGTCAGAGCCCAGACATAAACCCCATTGAAAATCTGTGGAATGACTTGAAGGCTGCAGTTCAAAAACAGTCACCATCAAATTTAACTGAACTTGAGCAGTTCTGCAAAGAAGAGTGGGCAAATAATGCAAAGCCTAGATGTGAAAAGTTAGTAGTGAGTCACATCCCAACAGACTAAAGGCTGTAATTAAAGCAAAAGGTGGTTCAACAAAATACTGACACAAGGGCGTGATCCTTTTTCAAACTCAGTAATTCTGTTTTTGAATAAAATAAAAAAAAAATCTGACATGTTGGTGTTATATTTTTCACTTGGATGTTATAATTTGCACTGAGTAGATACAGCTGGATGAAACAAAAACAGTGTCTGTCTTCATTACAGGCTGCAAAGCAAAAAAATGTGATTATTTTAACAGGGGTATTTCTTTTCTATACCTACTGTATGTGAGGGAGAGAAGATCTTACAAGGTTGTAGTCGTTCATCGACTGCAGTAGCTGCAGGTGAGTATAACCTCCACAAGCACCCCCAGCAAATAAATCCCCTGTAGGCACATTCTCTTTCTTTAGGCCACGGCTAAGCCAGGCACTATCCTTCAATATACTTATATCCCAACTCCAAGAATTGGAAGTAGACAAATTCTACCGTTTCAGTGCCCCCCTCCCCCTCAATGCAAGGGTTTAATGCTTATTTCTTGTAGAGGTGTAGAGGGAGCTGGAGAGGCTATATCATTTACCTTACCCATGCTCCTGCCAGCTCCAGTGCTTTCCTCCTTTCCCCCTGGCGCTCCATGCTGTGGCCAGGATAAGCAAAGCCAGTGTCATTGCTTATCCTGCATTGACCATGGAGAAGGAAGAAGTGCAACTACAGCTGGGAGAACTTTAGAAAGGAGGCTTTAGGGGACCTGTTGGACCTGCTGGGGTAAGTAAGAGTAAATATTTCTCTTTTTTCCTTCACCCCTAGATTGAACGAGCAGTTAACCCTTGCAGTGCAAGTGGTCAATTTCAAGGGTAGATTTGTCAAAGGTTACATGGATTGAGTTTCGATCCATCTATGGCCATTCCTGTCCATGAGAAGGTCATCTATAGATTGATTTCTTATGAACGGTCCTGCTGTAAAATTTCTATTTGATCAGCCCTTGCAACCAAATGGCTTCAGCATTGATGAGTGTATTCTGATGGTTGTGGAGTCCGGCTGTCAGATTACAATGACACTGCAGGGAAAATTCCCACATCCACATCAAATGTGTGGCTGAACGAAAAACACTGCAACATGTACAGTATGGCCAGTTTAATTCCTGGAGTTGAGCTTTAAGGGATTGGGCTTTCTACAAGACCTCAGCTCCAAACCGTCAAGAGCCCCAAGTCAAAATGGCTCCAGAGCAGTACAACCCATCCAAATGAGGGATAAGTAAGAGTTTTGGCTTAGATTTAATAACTAGCAGACTGAGATAAAAAAAAAAACTACTGCCATTTAACACTCTAGGCTGTGCAAAACCTCATAACAGGTTATCAAGGCCACAACACCCACTTGTAACACAGCAAATACTTTTAAAAAAACACAGGGAAGTTAAACAGTAACTGAGTTTATTTAGTGTAAACATTTCCAGAAAGAAATCTTGTTTAACTGAATTCTTGTGGAAATGGTGCTTTGTCACATGATAGGCAAAGTCCTACATATGGCAGACCTGCAACCATTATGTGTAAACATGACCTACTGGTTGGAATGCTTACCATAAAACATGCATACAAGTGTAACATTGTATGAGATGTAAGGTGTGGAGGAAAGGTGTTTTATGGATTTTACAGTCATAGTTCACATTCTGCAAATCACCTTCAGAACGTCATGTCATATTAAATCAGATGAATACTGATGTTAAGTTATACACTTGATTGTCTTACCAATAAGAAGCATGTGCCAAATCTTGGAATGCTATATATACAATTTGATCATTGCCAATGGGTAATGTAGAAGTTAACCACTTGCCGCCGAGCGACGTACCTGTACGACTTTGAGTGGTTATACCAGGATGATGCCTGCAGCTGCATTTTATTTTTTTTTCAGCCTGTGGGGCACTTTCTTGAAAAAGCAATCCTAGCAACTAAACAGCAGCTGGATTGCTTTAACAAGCGGCAGGAGGGGTTCTTTCCCACCACCTTCCCAGGCTCTACCGTCCCAACGGGGAACCTGGGATTGCAGCCAACGATTCCGCCAGTTAATCGGAGACTGGAATGGCCCCGATCATTTCTATGGTCTAAGACAGTGTTTCTCAACTCCAGTCCTCAAGGCGCCCCAACAGGTCATGTTTTCAGGCTCTCCATTATTTTGCACAGGGGATTTAATCAGTTTCACTGCCTTAGTAATTACCACAGCTGTTTCATCCTGAGGGAAATCCTGAAAACATGACCTGTTGGTGCGCCTTGAGGACTGGAGTTGAGAAACACTGGTCTAAGAAACCGGAAGCGATGAGTATTTTGTCACTTCTGGTTTCGCTGGGTGTAAACAAATCATTGGTGGTACATTGGAGTCAGTAGGGGAAGGCTAAATCAAGGTGGTTTCTAGTGGTTCCTGAGGATGCAATAGGCTTTAAAGAGGAGCTGAACGGTTAAAGCACAAAAAGGAACCAGAGTGCAAAGAAGTAGTCATTAATTTTGCCTGAAGATGATTTTTTACTCATTACTGGTTTACAATATTTTGTTACACAATGGGGTTGATTTACTAAAGGCTGTGAGTATTTCATTTTGCAAGGAAAGTTGCGCTTTGCAAGGGAATTTTCCCCAGAGCTTAGTGAATGTGGTGAAATTTCACTTTGCAAAGAACACCCATGAATATGTGAATGATTGTATGATGGTAGTCAGCAGAGCTTCACCTCATTCAGTAAGCTCTTAGGGAAAATTCCTTTCCACAGTGTAACTTTCCTTGCAAAATGTACCGTATTTACAAAGTCTAGTTGCCTGTAGTAAATCAACTCCAATGTGTCTCTGTGTAGAGATGATCATTTTGGTAGATGCAGGACTTGTTTCCACGTGTCAAATCTGCCGCCCATGGTCACTTAGTAGCTTCATGACATTTTGGAAGTAGGGAGATTCTTGCATTTTAGTTCCCCAGGTACAACTTCCTCTCCAAGAAGGAGAACAGTGAGTAGCACAGCAGGGGCATTACCAAATCTCACTTAAAATCTCAGCAGACTAGCAATCGGAGTCAGCAGTGACTTAGATGATCTCTCACACTGCAGATATACAGCTATGAGGCTCTTTTCATTTTCAGGAGACATTCAACACAAAAATCTTCAAAGATACTTCTCAGGCGCTGTTAACATTTTAGAAGATGTTTCCCATATGGTAGCAAATCTTTACTTCATGCGTTCAAGTTTTAGGATTACATAAACTCTTTTCCTGGACTCATTCTTAGGCCCCTTTCACACTGGTGAAGTCCACCAGTGGATCCGCCTGCTCAGCGGAGGATCTCCTAGCAGGTGGATGACAAGTCCGTGTCTGCTCCACTGATGAAGAGCGAACATGGGCCCATCCGACTCATCCGATCCGCCAGATGTATTGGAAACAAATCTCCCACCCATCTGTTTTTAGCGTACGGGATCTGATGTCCATTGACATCTGCCGCTCCTTGAAGGACAATATGTGGTCTGATCGGGTCCACCTAAAAAACTGACAGGTGGACCCAATCGGTCCGCCCGTGTGAAAGGGTCCTCATTATTCTCATTTGTTTATTTTTAAAAACATTTTTTTACAGAAAGAAAAATAAAACAGACGGTAAAAAACTAAAATGACAAACGTCATAACATAACATAAAAAAATATGACCCACCCTCTAAATAAAGAAAACGTTTTGCCCAAACTCAAGGTTGATTTGAGCGTTTTCATATTGGCAACATTTTACCAGTGGTGAAATTGGTCATTTCAATGCAAAATAATTTTTTGTCTAAAACACGTCGCTCCCTCTTCTACCTTTCACCAGTTCTGCCCTATGGTGCTACAAGTTCTGTATCTCCAAATCATATATAAGTACTAGGTTTTGGTATTGTGAGCCAGGACAAGGCATACCATCTGTTGATCCATATCCCACCCTTTTTTCAATGGGATTTGTATAGTTTTTCATGGGGGAAAAAGAGTGAGACATTTGCTGCAAAACCGCATTGTCACGTTGTCCGTCCCTGTCTGCAAAGCCACAACTAATCAGAGGTTCCAATATCGGAAGATAAACCAAGTTTTTTTGTTTTTTTTTTAAGGTATATAAACCATTTATGACAGGATGCACACTTTGTCCTGCCACCTGATCACACACAACTTGATTTATGAACTGTCTTTAAAAATAGACAAGGCTACTAAGCCAAATCCTAAAACAAAACTGATTTCAAATTGACAAGGGTATCATCTATTTCAAGTACAGTCACTTGGTAACATAAATAAGAGTGGCCACTGAAGTAGCCAATCATAATCATGGGCCAATAGTGAGGTTTAGGAGTTCAGGGGTGATAGGGTCAGGATCCTGACCAACTGATGCCTGCTGCATAAAGCCAGCTATGGTTCACCTAATTTTATGTTGCTTTAGGTTTTCTTTAAAGTAGAACGGTGCCCAGACTAAGGAAAATCAAATATTTTACATTTGTAACAAGTTGTTTAAATGTGTAAGTAAGGAATAAATAAGCTAAAAGGATAACTAAAGGTTCTTTTTTTTTTTTGTAAACAAACACGTCATACTTACCTCCTCTGTGCAGTTGGTTTTGCACAGAGTGGCCCCGATCCTCCTCTTCTAGGGTCCCTCAGTGGCACTCCTGGCTCCTCCTCTTCTCGAGTGCCCCGTTGGAGAGCCGCTCTTCCTTGGAGCACTCTAGCAGGTGCACTCCCGTGTCCCGCTGCTGTGTCCATTGACACAGACATCAGGATTCGGCCCCACTGTACAGGAACCAATAGCTGCGCTGCTATCAATCTATCCAATCAGGACCTGAGACACCGGCTGGAGCTGGTGTGCTCGTCCCCGACGCTGGAAAGACCGGGTTCAGGTAAGTAAAAGGGGGGCTCTGGGGGGGCAGCTGCATCACCGGAGGTTTTTCACCATAGCCTCCCTGGCGGTATGATTATGTCAGATTTTTGCGTCTCAAAGCGGTACAATTATTTTGCCTAGAAATTTAGCGTTTTATATTGTAGGCCTGTAATTCTTAGCAATAACACACTTAAATCTGTCCACCAAGAGTCTAGTAGATATCCCGGGTATGTTGAAGTTTGAAACACAAAATCATAAATTATAATATAATAAATAAATGTAAATAATTATAAAAAAGAATATAATAATAATAATAAAATTAATTTCCCCACGATTCACTATCGCTCAATTCTGCAAGTGTTGTAATTTATTATCGCTGTTTTCTAGCTGGTCTAAAACCGATTTTGACGTAAAGGGACACTTTTTGGTTGCTATGGACAATCTCAAGTTTCCAGGCAGAAAGAACAGTATATGCAATATAAAACTGCATGCAGGGCACTGGACAAAGCACTGGGGACAAAGGGATGTGAAATCATTTCGTAACAGTACTGTAATCTGTAAGATTACAGTACTGTATGTGTTATGGTTTGTACATTCTTTTGAATTTGCCGCCAGGCTCCGCCCCCGTGCGTCGCGACGCTCGCAGGGAATGGAGCCTGGCACAGAGAGGCTTCGGAGGAGACAGAGCCCGTAGACACCGCCGGGGGACATCGCAGGATCCTGGGGACAAGATAAGTACACTGCACCAGGATCCTGCAATGCAATCCCGAGTGTGGCTCGGGGTTACTGCTAATGAAATTTAACCCCGAGCCACACTTGGGAAAACCACCATGGAGGTTAATGCATAGAATGCATTTGGGTTTAAAAACATTCCCTCTCTAACAGTGCTGCAGATTCAGTTTGCTGCAATTCATCCTGAAAGTTTACATGAGAAACACTGACGTTGTGCAAGTTTCACCTCAGCACTCTGCTTTCCTGTGTTTTGATGTAAATTTTGAGAACAAATTACTCCAGACACAATTATCTTAGCCACAATTGTACTTTAAAACAAACCTGTGCGCCGCATAATTAGTTATAACCAAACCTGTGCTTTGCCCAAATATTGTAAAGTGACAGATTCTCTTTTGAAATGTATCTTATCCCATGTATACAATTCAGCCATTTTCCCAAAGACCAAAACAAACAATTACTGTTAAGTAATGGCCGGGTGGCTGCCAATAGAATTTGGGCTGTGGCACTGCCCACCTCCCACCCCGCTGCCTTCTGTCTGTGACCTGATGTGGGAAGGGGCGGGGGTGGGCGGCGCCGCAGCTCAATTGCTATTGGCAGCCACCCAGCTATTTTGTCCCATTCTGTTTAGTAATGGCGGTGGAGAGTGTCTCCACTGCTGGGAATGACTGATGTAAGGAAAGGGGGGGCTCCATTATGGGATGCCTGATGTAAGGAAAGGTGGGCTCCATTGGGGGATGCCTGATGTAAGGAAAGGGGGGGGCTCCATTGGGGGATGCCTGGTGTAAGGACAGGACTCTGCTGGCAATGCCTGATGTAAGGGGGGACTCCGCTGGCAATGTCTGATGTAAGGGGGACTCCTCTGGCAATGTCTGATGTAAGGGGGGGACTCCACTGGCAATGGCTGATGTAGGAGGGACTCTGCTGGCAATGTCTGATGTAAGGGAGGACTCTGCTTGCAATGCCTGATGTAACGGGGACTCCGCTGGCAATGCCTGATGTAAGGGGGGACTCCGCTGGCAATGCCTGATGTAAGGGGGGACTCTGCTGGCAATGCCTGATGTAAGGGGGGACTCTGCTGGCAATGTCTGATATAAGGGAGGACTCCGCTGGCAATGCCTGATGTAAATGGGGACTCCGCTGGCAATGCCTGATGTAGGGGGGACTCCGTTGGCAATGTCTGATGTAAGGGATTACTCCTCTGGCAATGTCTGATGTAAGGGGGGGACTCCACTGGCAATGGCTGATGTAGGAGGGACTCTGCTGGCAATGTCTGATGTAAGGGAGGACTCTGCTTGCAATGCCTGATGTAAGGGGGACTCCGCTGGCAATGTCTGATGTAAGGGGGACTCCGCTGGCAATGTCTGATGTAAGGGAGGACTCTGCTGGCAATGCCTGATGTAAGGGAGGACTCCGCTGGCAATGCCTGATGTAAGGGAGGACTCCACTGGCAATGTCTGATGTAAGGGAGGACTCTGCTGGCAATGCCTGATGTAAGGGAGGACTCCGCTGGCAATGCCTGATGTAAGGGAGGACTCCACTGGCAATGTCTGATGTAAGGGAGGACTCCGCTGGCAATGTCTGATGTAAGGGAGGACTCTGCTTGCAATGCCTTATGTAAGGGGGACTCCGCTGGCAATGTCTGATGTAAGGGGGACTCCGCTGGCAATGTCTGATGTAATTGAGGACTCCGCTGGCAATGCCTGATGTAAGGGAGGACTCCACTGGCAATGTCTGATGTAAGGGAGGACTCTGCTGGCAATGCCTGATGTAAGGGAGGACTCTGCTGGCAATGCCTGATGTAAGGGAGGACTCCACTGGCAATGTCTGATGTAAGGGAGGACTCTGCTGGCAATGCCTGATGTAAGGGAGGACTCTGCTTGCAATGCCTGATGTAAGGGGGACTCCGCTGGCAATGTCTGATGTAAGGGAGAACTCTGCTGGCAATGCCTGATGTAAGGGAGGACTCTGCTGGCAATGCCTGATGTAAGGGAGGACTCCACTGGCAATGTCTTATGTAAGGGAGGACTCTGCTGGCAATGTCTGATGTAAGGGAGGACTCTGCTGGCAATGCCTGATGTAAGGGAGGACTCTGCTGGCAATGTCTGATGTAAGGGAGGACTCCACTGGCAATGTCTGATGTAAGGGAGGACTCTGATGGCAATGTCTGATGTAAGGGAGGACTCCACTGGCAATGTCTGATGTAAGGGAGGACTCTGCTGGCAATGTCTGATGTAAGGGAGGACTCCACTGGCAATGTCTGATGTAAGGGAGGACTCCGCTGGCAATGTCTGATGTAAGGGAGGACTCCACTGGCAATGTCTGATGTAAGGGAGGACTCCGCTGGCAATGTCTGATGTAAGGGAGGACTCCGCTGGCAATGCCTGATGTAAGGGAGGACTCTGTTGGCAATGTCTGATGTAAGGGAGGACTCTGCTGGCAATGTCTGATGTAAGGGAGGACTCTGCTTGCAATGCCTTATGTAAGGGGGACTCCGCTGGCAATGTCTGATATAAGGGGGACTCCGCTGGCAATGTCTGATGTAAGGGAGGACTCTGCTGGCAATGCCTGATGTAATTGAGGACTCCGCTGGCAATGCCTGATGTAAGGGAGGACTCCACTGGCAATGTCTGATGTAAGGGAGGACTCTGCTGGCAATGTCTGATGTAAGGGAGGACTCTGCTTGCAATGCCTGATGTAAGGGGGACTCCGCTGGTAATGTCTGATGTAAGGTGGACTCCGCTGGCAATGTCTGATGTAAGGGAGGACTCTGCTGGCAATGCCTGATGTAAGGGAGGACTCCACTGGCAATGCCTGATGTAAGGGAGGACTCCACTGGCAATGTTTTATGTAAGGGAGGACTCTGCTGGCAATGTCTGATGTAAGGGAGGACTCTGCTGGCAATGTCTGATGTAAGGGAGGACTCCACTGGCAATGTCTGATGTAAGGGAGGACTCCACTGGCAATGTCTGATGTAAGGGAGGACTCTGATGGCAATGTCTGATGTAAGGGAGGACTCCACTGGCAATGTCTGATGTAAGGGAGGACTCTGCTGGCAATGCCTGATGTAAGGGAGGACTCCGCTGGCAATGTCTGATGTAAGGGAGGACTCTGCTGGCAATGTCTGATGTAAGAGAGGACTCCACTGGCAATGTCTGATGTAAGGGAGGATTCTGCTGGCAATGCCTGATGTAAGGGAGGACTCTGCTGGCAATGCCTGATGTAAGGGAGGACTCCACTGGCAATGTCTGATGTAAGGAAGGACTCCACTGGCAATGCCTGATGTAAGGGAGGACTCCACTGGCAATGTCTGATGTAAGGGAGGACTCTGCTGGCAATGCCTGATGTAAGGGAGGACTCTGCTGGCAATGTCTGATGTAAGGGAGGACTCCACTGGCAATGTCTGATGTAAGGGAGGACTCTGCTGGCAATGTCTGATGTAAGGGAGGACTCTGCTGGCAATGTCTGATGTAAGAGAGGTCTCCACTGGTAATGTCTGATGTAAGGGAGGACTCTGCTGGCAATGCTTGATGTAAGGGAGGACTCTGCTGGCAATGCCTGATGTAAGGGAGGACTCCGCTGGCAATGTCTGATGTAAGGGAGGACTCCGCTGGCAATACCTGAATCATCACACCATGTCTTTATGGAACTCGCTATGTACACAGGGGTACAGCCATGCTGGAACAAAAAATGGTCTTCCCTAAATTTTTACAACAGTATGTATGCTGTAGCATTAACAGTATACTTGAACACGCTGGAACTCAGTGTCATGTTTACCTCTTATGTTGCATGTTATGGCCCTCCGGCCTTCCTATTTCTTCATCCTTTAAGTAACTGTTTTTTTTTTCAAATATAAAGTTTATTAAACTCCATACAAGGGCGGGGAAACCCCCAATACTGACAGTTACATTTGAGAAAAAACCATGTTACAATTGAAATGCATATAGAAGAGGTGTACAGTGCAAGGCATTACAGGTTTAATAACATAGAGTTCACAGACATATGCCTCGTCAACTATTAGGGTATGTTCTGAGGTAATCCACATCTCGTCATGGGGATGCCTATGAATGGTGTTCCTCGCCCGACTTTCCACTTTACTTTAAAAAGAAAGAAGGAGAAAAGGAAAAGAAGCTAAGGTACCTATAAGGTAGTTAAGAGAGAAGGAAAAATGAAAAGGAGAAACAGGGATGAGCGGGAAGAAGATGTGAGGGGGGGAGAAAAAAGGGGGGGAGAAGGTGCAAGGAGTGGGGGGAAGAAGAAAGAGGGGGGGGAGGGGGGAGGAAGACACGGCGGTGGGCGGGTGCTTACGCCATTCCAGGCCAAGGGGGCGCAGTCTGTTCAGTTAGGACAAGAGACGTTGACCCTCATCAGAAAATATAAACATATTCCAATTATCCCAAGTCTGCTTAAACATCTCTTGCTTGTGTTGTGCCGTCAGTATCAAATCCTCCATCTGCTTAATTTCCTCCACTCTTTTAAGCCAGAGTTTTATGGGAGGAGGGAGGGTCCGCTTCCAAAAAATGGGAATGCAACCCTTCGCTGCATTAAGACGATGTCGAACCAGTGATTTTTTATATGTTTTAATGGGTACAGAGGAAAGGTGGAGGAGGAAAAACGCGGGGTCTTCCGGGACCTCATACTCCGTGAATTTTTGTGTAATTCGCCTAACTTCGCCCCAGAAGGTCTGTAGCTTAGGGCATGTCCAAAAGACATGGATCAGAGTTCCCTCCTCCTCCTCGCAACGCCAACATAGCCCGGAAGAATCCGGGTAACATTTTCTTAGTCTGGAAGGTGTCATGTACCACCTCGTGAGCAGTTTAAAGTTAGATTCTTGTATTTTAGCGCATTGCGAGGATTTGAGGGAGAGGGAAACGATCCGAGCTTTCTGTGAAGGAGAGAAGGTGCGCTGCAGATCTTTTTCCCACCTGGTTAGACAAGTCAAATGCGGTTGCGACGTTGGCGTGTTCAGCAAGAGATACGCTTGTGACAAGATATGAGCCAATGGGGTGTCCTCAGAGCATAATGTCTCAAATGGTGTTAGTTCTCGAGTGAAATTGTGTGGTTCTGGGAGTGAGTGGAAAAAGTGGTGTAGTTGCAATGCCCTCCAGAAGGTCAGTCGATACAGACCCGCTGGATTGCAAAGATCTTCTAAAGTCGGCCATTTCCCCCCATTAATAAACCCAACTGCACAGTCCCTACCGGTCTCTCTAAGAGATGTCAATTCCGCTGCCTCCATGCCTGGTTCAAATTTAGGGTTGCCCAAAATGGGGTATAGGGGAGATGTCTTTGAAGTGTAAGCTGAGTGGGAGGTGCTACGGTAGCTATTCCTCAGGGTGGTGCCTATAAGAGGATGCGTCGTCAGGGAGCCCGGGAGATCACCAACGCACCATAACGCACCCCCCAAAGGCACAACCGACTGTGATTGCTCCAGATTTATCCACAATTTGGAAGCACCATTTCTCCTCCAATCAAGTATACGCCCCAAGTGAGCGGCCATGTAGTATAAGCGTATATCGGGCATTGCCAGTCCCCCACAATGTTTGGGTAGGGTCAGTTATGCGTGGCGCAGTCGCGGCCTTTTGTGTGCCCAAATGAATTTAGTGAAAAGAGCTTGAGTCTGCTTGAAGAAAGAGGGCGGGATATGGATTGGTAAAGCTTGAATCAGGTAGATGAATTTCGGTAGGATACTCATTTTAAGCAGATTACATCTCCCGAACCAGGAATGGAAGCCTGCATGCCATCTATCTAACAAAATCCGAGTCTTTGTCAACAGTGGGGGGAAGTTTAGGTCAAATGTCCGTGCCACATCTGGGGGGATAAACGTGCCTAGGTATTTAAGTGCTGATGAGGACCATTTAAATTTGAAGTTTGATTGGAGGTCAATCAAAACACCAGGGGGGACCGAAACACCCATTGCCTCTGACTTAGTGAAGTTTATCTTCAAGTTCGAGATCTCCCCATATGTTTTGAACTCTCGCATTAGGTTAGGGAGGGAAATTTTAGGTTTTGTGAGGGAGAAGAGGAGGTCGTCAGCATATGCTGAGATTTTGCAGTGTATATTGCCCACTTGAAGACCTGTGATGTCTGGGTGTGATCTGATCCTACAAAGAAAGGGCTCAAGAGAAAGAGCGAAAAGCAGGGGGGACAAAGGGCATCCCTGTCGTGTACCATTTCTGATGGGAAAAGGACTTGAGAGTATACCATTGACCTTCACTTGTGCCGATGGAGTCGAGTAGATGCTGCCAATCCATTTCAGCATTCTGTCCCCTAGGCCAACATGGCGGAGCACTGAGAACATATAATCCCAGTGCACCCTATCGAAGGCCTTCTCCGCGTCAGTGCTAACGAAAATACTGGGGATATTCTTGGACTTTGCTAGATGGACAAGGTTGAGGACTTTAATGGTGTTATCCCTGGCTTCTCTGGATGGGATGAACCCCACTTGATCCAGATGAATCAGAGAATTGAGATGTGTCGCTAATCTAGTTGCTATAATTTTAGAGAATATTTTGAGGTCGACATTTAAAAGAGATATGGGACGATAGCTCCCACACGAGGATGGGTCTTTCCCCTCCTTGTGGATTAAAGAGATATGGGCTTTGAGAGTTTCGTTGGGGAAGGCAGAGTCTACTCCTAATGTGTTAAAAAATGTCAGAAGTCGTGGGCCCAGCACCGAAAGGAAAGTCCTATAGTACTGGATGGTATATCCGTCCGGCCCTGGTGCTTTGCCTATTTTCATGGCTTTGACTGCGTTTTGTAGTTCATCTAATGTAATTGGTTCATCTAATATGCCTTTAGTTTCTTCAGATAGAGAGGGAATTTGGGCTTCGGACACGTATTTGTCAATATGTGCTGGGCTAGAGGGGGGGGGGGAGATTATATAGGCCAGAGTAGAAGTCTTCAAAACCTTTTGCAATTTGTTTCGGGATGGTGGCCTTCTTACCGTCTGGCAATGTTATCTGTGGGATGTACGAGGTTGCTTTAATTTCCCTCACTGATCTAGCCAACAGCTTGCCACATTTCTCCCCCTAAGTAACTGTTTTGTCTCAAAAAAAGTATTTATGGTAAAAGAGAACACATAAACTCAATCATTTTGGCCATCTAGGTAGGTGTGATGGTCAGGTGATGGTTACATGCCCCCCAATCTTTTGGCTGTATAGGAGAACTATGTGGAGTTTAAATGGTGAGATCTCAGCACTAAGTCCCCCCTTCTGCATGTCTGCTGTGTCCAATATAAGGGAGGCTCCATTTTTCCTGTTGGATGATTAATTTCAAGTTATACTATGGACAATACAAATCTCGCAGGTGGACAGGAGCAAAGTCTGAATTGTAGTCTATTTTAGTATCCAGCATACAGTATACAAGGAGCCAGTGGCTGACTACTGAGTCCTTAGCATTAGTGTTTCTGAATCACTTTTTTTTTAAATCAAATTTAACACATACTGATATCAGAGTTAGGTGGAAAATAATCAAAAATAAGGATGGACCAACCATTGGAAGATTAAATGTCAAATGATGTCAGATGAGTCACATTATGTCAGAGTGTTGGAATGCGTCATTAAGGAGCAGGCGAGAGAATGGCCCCGTGTAAGTATCTTACTGCTTATTACCTCCATAATGTGGTTACCTTTTATAGGAATGTAATTTTGTTACTAGAGAAAACATTACTAAATGGTTTCTGGGCATTCTGGAATAGCAATCTATAGAAACGGAATTCATCTTTGTGAAGAAATAAAAGCAGACTACCAGAAATAGGAACCGGTAGTGTGTGTCACAGTGATACAGAATTTTCTAGCAGCGGCAAAATATTCTATGTGTCATACTGAACTCTTAACATGAAATAATTCTGTTTTACCATCGTCCTGCTAAGGGATCTGTGACACAGGAAATAAGAACATCATCACTGGAAAAGAAAATGATCAGTTGCATAGAGAGCCCATGCATTACATTGAAGAAGTTCTCCTGTCGGGAAAAAATGAATACATTTGCACAATATGTTTGAGCTTCATTATGACTGTGAGCTGCGGCAACACCTGAGCGGAAGGATACCAATCAGCTCCCAATAGTCCAGGTTTACTAATTGTGCGTTTTTTCATAGCGCTGACAATTTACACAGTGCTTTACACACGTCTGATCACAAAGAGCTTACAATCTAAGGTCCCTATCTCGCATGCATTCATACAAACAAATACTAAGGTCAATTTAGATAGGAGCCAATTAACCTACAAGCATGCTTTTTGAGTGTAGGAGGGAACCCAATAAGGCCCCTTTCATACGAGCGATCCGATCAGGTCTGCCTGTCAGATTTCAGACTCATGGGACCCTCCAGTCTCTTCTATGGAGCGGCTGACATCAGCTGACACCCGCTGCCATCCAATCAGATCCTGTAAGCCAAAAACAGACAGATGGGGGACATATTCCCCATCCGGCTGGTAGATCGGATCGGATGGAAATGGACAGGTGGTCTGTTTCCATCCGATTGCTCCATAGACGAGAGCAGGCTGTGTCCACTCAGCATAGAGGAGCGAACACGTACCTGTCATCTGCCTGCTCAGTGAGGATCAGTGGAGCAGCTCCCCCTCGCTGAGCAAGCGGATCCCACTTCACGGAGGCGCCCATGTGAAAGGGGTCTTAAGCACAAGGAGAACAAGTAAACTCCATTCACAGTGTTCTGACCAGAATTCAAACTAGGGACCCTAGTGCTGCAAGTCTCACCAACTAGTGCTGCTTTTTCTAATATACAGGTTAAAGTGATTGTAAACGATCACCTTGTAAAACAACCCATTCTGTTTAAAATAAAAATGAAAGGCAAAACATTTTTTATAGATATGTATATAAAAAAAACATTATAAATACAATTTTTTACCTTTTTTATAAGTGATCACATTCCCTCTTTTCTCAGATGCATAAGAGCTGGGGAAGGAGAATCAGCAGCACACTGAGCGTCCCAGTGAATGGCTGTGCAGAGGGGGGGGGGTTCAGGACAAGTCTTATCATTAGAGAAGAGCACAATGAGTTCCAAGCACAGCTAGAGAACTGACTACGGTGTGCTCTCCTGCTTAGTGTGGTCAGTGTTTAATAGAAAAGTCAAGGGACTGGCAGGAACACCAGGGATATCACACAAAGGAAGCAATACAAAGAGAACAGGATACTTTCTCATACAAGTACATGGTACAGCAGGCAGATATCAGGAATATAAAGTGTTGGGGTAACAAACGATTTAAGTGCCAGAGATGCTCAGGAGACATCTATAGAAGCCCTAGAAAGAGAAACAAATCTGTAGAGTTGTGCCAGGAAAGATCCTTTCTTTCTTCTAGCAGGGGATTACTACTGAGAGCTGACAGGACTAGGCTTCTGTAAATCCATCCTAGGCAGGGGTGCCATGGGTGACACAAAGCCATCCACAATCATTCTTGTGCTTTACCATAATACATTCCCATATAATACAAAATGTGACTGTCACCCAAAACCTACTAAGATACACAAACCAAGGTTGCCAACCACTGATGACTGTTTTTACTGACAAAACATGGAACATTTACTGACCGTCAGTTGATCAGTGGATCGTGGGTGCAATGTCAGGGTCCTGCAGTCACTTGCTCCAGTATTCTGTACAAGATTTCAGGTAGAAAGCTGGAGGAAACGTCAATGGATTACGAGTGCGCTGATCAGCACACTTGTAGTCCTTTAAGAACTACAAGCCACCAGGCAAGGTGGAAAATGGGACTTGTAGTTTATTCATTCACAGATCTCTAGGAATGAATGATGTGGCTGTGCAGGCAAAGTCCTGCTGTCACAAGGCAGGGCTCAGGAGGTGAGGGACGGGGCGCTTAGCAACATGTTACATGTTACACCTCCAATGCATGTGTGAGATGTAACATGTTCCTAAAGGTGAACTTAGTCTTTAACCACTTCAACACCAGGGACTTTCACCCCCTTCCTGCCCAGGCCAATTTTCAGCTTTCAGCGCTGTCACACTTTGAATGACTTTCTTTTGCTGGTATTTAATTACCACTGGGTTTTTTACTTTTTGCTAAATAAATGAAAAAAAATTCATTTTTGTTATAAAATTTTGCACATAAATTATTTTTATTCATAAATTTAGGCCAAAATGTATTCTGTTGCATTTATTTGGTAAAAAATAACCCAAAACAGTCTTTATTTTTTAGTCAGTCTTTATTATTTAGCCTGTAGGAAAGTTAGAGTTCATAAACTATCGTATATATCTGAAACTCGATCAATCCTGATATACTGACGGCCTATCCCTTTTCACAAGGCTGAACTACGCCAGGACAGTTCAAATATCCCCCAAATTACCCTTTTTTGGGAAAGTAAACAGTCCAAGGTATTTAGTAAGAGGCATGGTGAATTTACTGAATGAAATGGATGCATTCAGTGTGTCTTGTTGTCATTAGCTGTGATTGGCCAATCACAGTAAGCAACACAATTGCCAGCCACTGACAGTGTCCCCTTACACATACCTTCACCTTGGCATGACGGGGAGCTGGGGAAAACTTTTTTTTTAACCACTTGCCGACCGCTGCACGCCGATATACGTCGGTACAATGGCAGCGGTGGGCAAATGGGCGCACCTGTACGTCCCCTTTAATTGGCGGGGCTAATGGGCCATGCCTGCTGTCCCGGCGATCGTGTCACGGAGCCGCAGAAGATGCCTATGTAAACAAGGCATTTCCCCATTTTGCCTTGTGACATGACAGAGATCACTGCTCCCTGTTATCGGGAGCAGTGATCGCTGTCATGTCAGTGGTAGCCCATCCCCCCCACAGTTAGAATCACTCCCTAGGATACACTTAACCCCTTGATCGCCCCCTAGTGTTTAACCCCTTCCCTGCCAGTGTCATTTAGTAATCAAAACTATCCCATATTTTGTAGACTCTATAACTTTTGCGCGAACCAATCTATATACGCTTATTGCAATTTTTTTTCTGTTTATCAAAAATATGTAGAAGAATACATATCGGCCTAAACTGAGGGAAAAATTTGTTTTTTTTCTATATTTCTGGGGGATATTTATTATAGCAAAAAGTAAAAAATATTTTTTTTTTTTTCAAAATTGTCGCTTTTTTTTTGTTTATAGCGCAAAAAATAAAAACCGCCGGGGTGATCAAATACCACCAAAAGAAAGCTCTATTTGTGGGGAAAAAAGGACGTCAATTTTGTTTGGGTGTAACGTCGCACGGCCGCGCAATTGTCAGTTAAAGCGACGCAGTGCCGAATCGCAAAAATTGCTCTGGTCAGGAAGGGGGTAAAATCTTCCGGGGCTGAAGCAGTTAAGAAGAAATCAATTTCTCATTGGCTCAAAACTGTACAGTTCTGGGGCAAGCCAAAAGGTGAGGCTGTCATATTTCTTACCTTTGTTGCAATATTAAGCTGAAACACCTATCCGGCTGTAGTACCTCCCAGCATACTATACTATACTATAGTCACTTGCAAGGGAGATCATGCAGTAGGAGCTTCAACAGCTGGTCACCAGGGAAAAAATGGAGACCACAGAGGGTGCAGCCTACCACACACCCTCTCCTGTCTATGACTGCACTGAACCCTGGGCACCTGAGATATGGTACCACTTGTAAACACAGAAGCTGGACTTCAGTGTTACCAAGTGATAGTGGTGAGCAGGGAGCAGAAGACCTGAGCCAGAGGTGGTGGAACTGAGTTCCCCCTAGTCCCTGCTGAAAAAAAGCCCTGCATACAGAACAAATTATCCAAGCAAGAGACTGATTTTTGCAGGATGGCTCAGTGCTGCTCTGCCAGAAAAGTCTGAGACAAGAGGGTTGTCGGCACGAGTGTGGGCTGTTATGAATGACTCCCATCGCTCCCTTCTGGCTGGATACCCTCAGAAGACGAGATTAATGATACATATGAGCTTTCTTTGATCTCCCATAATAGGAGGTCCATGCTCTCTCATCTATATGTGGTGCCGGTGTATTCACAAAGGTGGTCTTTGGGTTTTGGATATTGGAATCTCACCTACTTCACTGGTTTTGGGACTCTTTGTCACTGTCAAGAAAGTGACATTTGGACTCACTGAAAGAGTTACACTTTTTTTTATATATATATATTTTTTATATATTTATTTGTTTTTTTAGCACTGTATATTTATATTTCTATTTTTGTGATAATATCTCACGAGAGTGGTTGTCTTATTTTGTGTTTCTCAAGCGCAGTATATTTTTGGTCACATGCTGTGCCAGATCCTTTAAATCCTGTAAGTTGCAAGATGGGACCTCCATGGATTATTATTATTATTTAAGGTACTTATATAGCGCCGTCAATTTATGCATCGCTTTACATATACATTGTACATTCACATCTGTCCTTACCCTTGAAGAGCTTACACTCTAAGGTCCCTAACTCACATTCATATAGTAGGGCCAATTTAAACAGAAGCCAATTAACCTACCAGCATGTCTTTGGAGTGTGGGAGGAAACCGGAGTAAACCCACTAAACAGCGACCCTTTTTACTGCTAGGCGAGAGTGCTACCCACTACACCACTGTGCCACCCATATTCAGACTTATTTTTCCAGCACATCCCACAGATGTTCAATGGACTAAGATCTGAAGAATTTGGAGGCCAAGTCAACACCACAAACTCGTTGTTATGTACCTCGAACCATTCTTGAACCACTTTTGCAGTGTGGCAGTGTTCACCCTGCTTAAAGTGGCCACTGCCATCAGGGAATGCTGTTTCCATGGAGGGGTGTACTTGGTCAGCAATAATACTTAGGTAGGTGGTACCTGTCAAGTAACATCCACATGAATGGCAGGACATTGCCTAAAGCATCACACCTCCTCCATGAGCCTGCCTTCTTCCCATACTGCATCCTGGTACCATCTCTTTCCCAGGTAACTGGGCCATCCACAGAATGTAAAAGAAAACAGTGATATATTGGACCAGGCCACCTTCTTCCATTGCTCTGTGGTCCAGTTCTGATGTTCACATGAACATTGAATACACTTTTGGCTGTGGACAAACTGTGATATCCACGTTTTCTTCTTTAAACACATCAACTTCAAGGACATGTTCACTTGCTGTCTAATATATCCCATCAACTTTCAGATGCCATTTTAACAAGATAATTAATGTTATTCAGTTAACCTGTCAGTTATGACTGATCGGTGTATACTTAAGGCTTTTTTATGTGAAGTGCTGTTTAAACTTTACTATATTTTAAATGTCAAAAATGTCTAATTTTGTGTCATTGTGTAGACATTAGGTGGCGCAAAACACATAAAGTGCTTAATAAAAGAAAAATGAAAAATAGAAAAACAATACCATTCACACTCCTATTGTTTGAGGGACTTTGTGATGTATTTAACCATGCAAGAAAAAGATTCAACAATAGTGTAATGCTTTAACATTATTTGATTTATTAAAACATCTTAAAACCACTTACAAAGATATAAAGCAAAAACGCATTGAAATATCCTCCCCAAAAAGTATTGCATAGACCACACTCTCCTTCAGCATGCTGGTTCCCCGGCGTCTCACCACCTCATGGCTGGAGATCGCGTCACATCCGGCATGTCACTTCCGGGATCACACGCCTACGTCACTTCCGGTATGCATTCTCTTACAAACTGACGCGTTTCGTCCTATGGACTTCCTTATAGGGCCAAATTGTTTGAATTATATTTTAAATGTGTGCAAAGTTCTTTATGAGCTGATAATATTGACAACGAAAGATGAGTACAAAATACTTTTTAATAGAGGGCCCACCGTCTGCCAGAACATTCCACCTTGGTTCTCATTGTTGCTACCACTGAACAGTTGTACTTTTGTTGATGGAATATTGTACTGTAGGGGTACTCAACTTGTGGCCCTCAGAGCCCTTTGATGTGGCCCTCGACCTCAAACCAGGGATAAATACAGGAATTTTAGTGCATTTTCAGAAAGTGCACCACCCACACAAGATATAATGGAAGTCTATGGCAAGCTCAACTAACCTGCAGGAAAGCCACAGGTGCACTGCGCTGCACCCGTGTTGCGGGTAAACTGCAGTGCATTAGCGTGAAAGCAGCCTTATAAGGGGCTCAGGACAGTAAGTGCCTGTTTACATTTGCGGTTTGGAGGGCAGTAAAACACCATAGTTGAGACATGTTTTTACCACACACCTCCAACCACTGATGTAGCATCAGGGGTCGCAATGGGGACCCCACCCCATGATCTAGGGAATCCGTGTGGCCTCCCTGTCTCATTCTGTTTTACACTTGGACTGGAGGGGTGGCGGGAGCAGCATAAACAGAAACCGATCCTCTGCATTTTCCTCCTGAAAGCCAGCTTCTCCTCCTCTTTCTCCCGCCGGTATTCAGAGGCTGCAGGAGGAAAATGTTCAGTGTGCTATTCAAAATAAACAATCTCGAAATTCTGAACTATTTAATTTCATTGTGGTCCATGACTGGTCACCAAATTAATTAAGTGGCCCTCGCTTTTCAAAAGGTTGAGCACCCCTGGTTTTCTGTGTACTTGTTGTTCACCATGTCTGGGTCTCCACAATACATGTAAAATTCCTAATGTGTTGCCTCTTTAAAAACACTGCAAGTACAGAAAAATAAATATTGATCCTATGAGAAATCTATTGAGCTCCTAAGTTTCTTTGTTTCACACAGTGAAATCCCAAGCAGTAATATTAGACCTACCCCTGTTGGACTATAGAACACCTCCCCCCTTTATTCTGTTATATAGAAGGTTTACAGAATTTCTTTCAATTTTGCCCAGACATATACTTTAATTAACCAAAAAAACCTATTTTAACCACACAACATTGTGAACATTTTTTCTCCAAAATACTTAATTTCAATGAATATCAAAATGTATTAAAAATTGATCATCTCTCTACCTGGAATACTGTCTGTCCTTTTCAGAGTTAGGGTTCTATAGCCCCCCCCAAGATCTGCCTCCCTCCCCATTCCCTCATTCTCTTTCTCTCCTTTCTTTCTTGCCCCTATTCCTGGGCTCCATGGGATTTAGGCTATTTTTCACTACATTTTTTTTTCAGGTCTGTGTCTCTGCTTGGTTCCAACAACCCCTTAGCTGTATTGCCTTAAAAGGGAAGCCCTGCTTGTCTGCCTCCTGGTTTTGACAGGTACCCACTCCCAATTTCTCTGCGACGAACTGTTCGCCCCCCCCCCCCCCCCCAACCCCTCCTTTATCTGCTCCCCTTCAAGATAACTAGAGAGATCAGAGGGGATGCAACTTCCTTAATTAAGGATTTCCCCCTTTAATGTAGGAAAATAGGCGTCTGCCCCTCAAAGAATTAGAAAGGATGTAAGAGTGTTTTATGGAAAATGATAAATCCACTTCTGTAGAATTATGGAACAAAGATACATGCTCTGTAACAGATCTCCCATGTGATTTATAAGCTTGTGCAGCTTTAAGTAAATTATAGTCACCATTATCTCATATATAATCCTCTAACTAATTACATGTCCCTATCCCACTGTGGGGATATTCATATCTTAATCTGTTTTCATCGTCCAGTAATATCTGACAATTAGTCTCCAATTCATTGTTTCAATCATATTAATCATAGGTAATCAGCTTAAAACAGACAATTATAGGTAAAAAATTCCACAATTATTGTGCATTGTTTCCACAGCAATAAGAGACGAACAGTATTAAGAATTCCATTCTGTGCTTCGAGTGGAAATAAGTGATAAAAAAAATGGGGAGGATTGTGGAATTATAATGTCTCCCTTTCAGGCTACATTTAGGGATATATTCGCATATTTGTTCGTCCATCAAAACTGCATGTAAATTTGTTGTGTGGGAATGGGACTAAACTTTTTGCAGATCAAATGTGTGAATTTGGAAAATATAGCAGTATAGCCACTAGGTGGAGCTGATGAGCATACTTATTTCCTATGATACTCAGCATCATCTAGTGGCCATAATGTGGTGCTTTCACACATTTTGTCTGAAGAAAATACAGCTTGAGAATATTCGAGTTTGCCCCATTCACACAGAACGAATTTATATGTTGTTTCAATGGATGAAAAGGGACATTTTTTATATATTGTAAATACACCTCTATGTACATCTAAATACAAGAACAAAAATATTGCAGCTTACTAGCCTTCTATGTGGTGGCTGCTTTAGATGTCTTACTTCATTTAAATCTTCACATACTGTACTGCATAGTGAGCAACCCAAGCAAAGTTTGGGACACTGGACTTTCACCAAACCCAGCTGCAAACCCATGAAGCCCAATCACCGTGCCTCAACCCCACAGAAGTCTATGAAAACTGAATCCTCCAATCTTACAATTTTTCTGACCTTTTTCAATGCCAGTTTGCACATTTTGAATAAAAAAGGTAATGGATAGCTGAGCACTGCCATTGTGGACATGTACCAATGCAAAAAAAAAAAAGTTGAAAATTAGCATTCAGCAGGAAGTGTTTTTTTTTTTTAATTGCTGTTTAACCCTTTAGCTGGCAGGTCCGTATGTTGTACGGACCTGACAGCGGGGGGGTCTCACACACAATCCGGTGACTGCAGCCACCGGGATTGTGTGTAAAACTGACAGGCAGACTCTTGCCTGTCAGGTGGATGTATTCGAGAGGCTACTCTGCCACCCGATTGCTCACACACACCCCCAGTGCCAGCGCCCCACTCTGTGGGCCCGGGACCGACATGGTGCTCTCCTCCCCTTCTTGTATGACATCACTTCCGGGTCACCCTGTCACTTTCCCCAGTTAGCAGAGCCAGGAAGGGATGTATTGCAGTGCGATGTGCATTGCAATACATCCAGTGGGGCCCAGAGGAGACATGCAGGTTCTTTTAGACCCTGCATGTCCCATTAAAGAGAACCTGTCACCTAAAAATCATCACATAGGGAACTTTTTCTCCCTTATGTAATGAAAAAAAGAAGTTAAGCAAAAAAATAAAGTTACACCTGAGCACATAAAATCTTCTCCTAAAATGTATTTGAGGCCCCCCACCCATACATATAAGCACGTATGACTGTAAAAGCATGCGTCAGGGGTGAAACGTCGCTTTAAATACACAAGTCGGGGGCGAAATGTCGATTGCAATACACATGACACACAAATTTAAACCTCCTGCGTGACACTAAACTGATGACCTATAAAGTTACACTCGAGCACATAAAATCATCTCCCAAAATTTTTTTTGAGGCCCCCCTACCCCTACATATACGCACGTATGACTGTAAAAGCATGCGTCGGGGGGGTTGGGCGACGATTGTGATTAGGGATGGGTCGAACACCCCCCGATTCGGTTCGCAACAGAACATGCGAACAGGCAAAACCTATTAAACTCTATGGGACAAAAACAAGAAAAATCAAAAGTGCTCATTTTAAACGGTTATAATCAAATTATTGCCATAAAAAGTGTATGGAGACCGGGGGCCTGCCCCAGAGGACATGTATCAATGCAAAAAAAAGTTTTTAAAACAACCATTTTTTCAGGAACAGTGATTTTAAGAATGCTTAAATTGAAACAATAAAAATGAAATATTCCTTTAAATATCGTGCCTGGGTGGGTCCCCTTAGTCTGCCTGTAAAGTGGCGCATCTGTGTGATATGTAGAACAGTGCCGCAGCAAAATTACATTTCTAAAGGAAAAAATGTAATTTAAACTTGATTGCGTCTGTAATTTATTGCCGGCTCCCAGCAGTATAGATAGAAAAAATCAAGGAAAAAAAAATGCGGGTGCCCCCCCCCCCCCCAATCCATACCAGGCCCTTCAGAGGATTTTATGTGCTTAGATGTAATGCCTCGTACACCCAATCGGATTTTCCGACAACAAAACTGTGGATTTTTGTTCAAAGGGTGTTAGCTCAAACTTGTCTTGCATACACAAGGTCACACAAATGTTGGCCAACAATTACGAACGTGGTTTTTCAGATTTTTAGCGCCACACTTTGGGCTCCTTCTGCTAATTTTGTGTTAGTAGAAGTTTGGTGAGTGTTGATTCGTGCTTTTCAGTTCGTTTCTAAACGGCCATTCGTCAACCACACATGTTGCGGAATCGGCGGAGATAACGTGTTATTTATTACTGGCCTTGGAGATATTGCTTTGACATTATTTTTTTGGTTTAATAATGATTTGATTTGGTATATTTTCTATATTTTTGAATGCATAGAATGCACTTTTTGGTTAAGTTTTATTTGCAGATAGCATGTCTAATGTTATTTGTTTTATTTTTTTAATGCACAATAAAAAAATTTTGGAGAATAATACTTGGCTATGTGTTTTACTTCAAATGACAGTTTGGGAGTAGGCAGTTACATTTTAAAATGTAAAATTGACAAAGGACACCAACATAGTTGTATCTTTGATTTTATAAACTACAGGATAATGGTGTTGTGGTAACTTGCACAAAAAAAAAAACAACAAAAAAAAAACAAAAAAACATAATAATATTATTCTTGATATCACTAGAAAAAAAAGGCCTTTGAAAATTTGTTTGCAATAACTCCATCAGTATCACCAGCAAAGCAGCTTCATTATTATCCCATTAAAGAAGAAGAGAATTGTGCGCTGCATTTGGAGATTTCATAATTTGCCACGTCACGAATATTAATTCTCCATTAGAAACGCTAGTTTACAAGACCGACCGCTTCTGCTTACGAGCGTGCGTGTTTGTACTTTGTACTTTTGTCAGACGGAATTGTGTACACAAGATCGGAAAGTTCGACAACACACATTTGTTGGCGTAAAATTTGAGAGCGTGCTAGCCAACATTTGTTGGCGGAAAGTATGCCAACAAATGTCCAATGGAGCATACACACTGTCGGACTTATCGCCAACAAGATCACATCCCACATTTTCCGTCGGAAAATCCGATCGTGTGTATGCCGCATTACACTTTTTTTGGTGAATAAGTAGGGGTACAATGTACCTGATACCCATTCACATGGGGGGGGGCAGGATCTGAGGGCCCACTTGTTAAAGGGGGCTTCCAGATTCCGATAAGCCCCCCGCCCACAGACCCTGACAACCAATGACCAGGGTTGTAGGGATTGTAGGGAAGAGGCTCTTGTCCCCATCAACATGGGGACAAGGTGCTTTGGGGGGCACCCCAAAGCACCCTTCCCATGTTGAGGGCATGTTGTCTGCTATGATTCAGGAGGGGGGGCGCTCTCTCGTCCCCCCCCCTTTCCTGGCCTGCCAGGCTGCTTGTTCGGATAAGGGTCTGGTAAGGGATTTTGGGAGGGACCCCACGCCAATTATTTTAAACATTTTGGCATGGAGTTCCCCTTAAAATCTATACCAGACCCAAAGGGCCTGGTATGGATTTTGAGGGGGGGACCCCATGCATTTTTTTCTTAATTCTGTCATAGGGTTCCTCTTACCACTTCAATACACTGTATTATATACTGTACACACTGCACTATATACCCTGCACTATATATATATATATATATATATATATATATATATATATATATATATATATATATATATATATATAGATATATATATATATATATATATACTATATATATATATATATATATATATATATATATATATATATATATATATATATCTATATATATATATCTATATATATATATATATATATATATACACTACACTGCCTGCATTGTATATATAGTTGACACTGAATGCACTGTGTTTTTGTGCGTGTGTGTGTGTATATATATACACTAAACTGCCTGCACGCCACTAACTAACCTGCCTAATCTAGCTCAAGTTCCCTCAATCTCCACATTATCACGATGTTCGAGTCAAACTTGTATCACCCGATGTTCGAGTCGAACTTCCTCCGTAACACTAAACTGATGACCTATAGAGGGCTTTTGAAGCGTCGCCTATAGAAAATACAGGGTACAGAAGTTTGTCGCCATTTCATGGGCACACAGAAATTTAAAGTTTGGTATGTTGGGTATCTATTTACTCGGAGCAATGTCATCTTTTTTTATCTTACCAAAATTGTGGGTAGTTTATTGCATTTGTTTGCCCTAAAATTCGCTTTAGTGTTTTTTTTACGGAAAGTCCGGGTTTCCTAGACCTTTGCGGTAATATCAAGTGACATAGAAAATTGGAACTACCACTTTTTTATTCTCTAGGGTGTCTGCTTTTTAGAAAATATATAATATTTGGGGGTTTTATATAATCTTTAATCCTAAAATGATTTTTTTAAACATATGTGCACGAATGCAAAAGCGGCTCGGGTAGCAAAAGGGTTAGAGGGCATTATTAAAAATACTTAAAATATTTTTAAAAAAATATGATCCACAAAAACACTAAAAACCTTGTTATAAACCAGTAGAACTTACATAGAACGCTGTCACTCGATAAGAGCCTGTGATGCCAGTGCGCTAACTCTGCCCCGGCTGCCGGTTCTTACCAATGTTTTTAGATTCGATACACGGCTTTTCCTGTTTACACTGGGATCAACTGTGATTGGACACAGCTGATCATGTGATAGAGAGCCACCGTCAGAGGCTCTTTACCTAGATCGGAGTTGCGGTGTGTCAGAGTGACACACCACCCCACCGATCGCCGCGCTGTGCGCCCCTGCGGGTGCACGCGGACATCTTGTCCTGCTGGATGTCATATGACGACCAGTCAGGATAACTGAACCACTTCCCGGCTGTCATTCTGCTATAGGTCGGGTGGGAAGCGATTATATGAATATCAACCAAAACTGCATTTTGTATTTACACAAGCTATCTTTTTGTAATATTAAAATCTGTTTAATGATCTGAATCACTTAATTGTGACAAATATGCAAAATAGAAAATCGGGAAGGGGGCAAATACTTTGCACTGTAAGTTTGGCCAAATAGTGTGTGCATTCAACTGTGTGTTTAGCCATTCGTCCAGGATTCAGCTTCCAGTCTTTTGGGCCTCTTAGGCATACCTCCCAAATTTTTGAGATGGGAATGAGGGACACCTATCAGCAAAAGTATGCAGGCATAGGACACACCCCTTGCCACGCCCCCTTAAAGGAGAATTGCACAAAAAAAACAAGATTGGTTAAACCCACAAGTGCTTTTTTTACCACTACTATTCCTTTATATTGGCTTTTGGAATTTACAAATGCAGCAATTTAGAAATCAGATAAAAGGTTTAGTGCTGGAAAACACTTTTTGATAGATAAAAAGTCCATTTTATATACAACTATATAGATCAGAACCAAAATGAGGGACAAATAAGGAGGAATGAGGGACAGAGGGACATTGCTCCAAATCAGGGGCAGTCCCTCGAATTCAGGGACAGTTGGGAGCTATGTCTAATGCCGCGTACACACGGTCGGACTTTTCAGCTACAAAAGTCCGACAGCCTGTCCGACAGACTTTCGACGGACTTTTGGCGGACTTTCGACGGACTTGCGGCGGACTTTCTAACGAACAGACTTGCCTACACACGATCACACAAAAGTCCGTCGAATTCTTACGTGATGACGTACACCGGACTAAAATAAGGAAGTTCATAGCCAGTAGCCAATAGCTGCCCTAGCGTGGGTTTTTGTCCGTCGGACTAGCATACAGACGAGCGGATTTTTCGACCGGACTCGAGTCCGTCGGAAAGATTTGAAGCATGTTTCAAATCTAAAGTACGTCGGATTTGAGGCTAAAAAAGTCAGTTGAAAGTCCGGAGAAGCCCACACACGATCGGATTACCAGCCAGCTTTAGTCCGTCAGCGTCCGTTGGACTTTTGTAGACGAAAAGTCCGACCGTGTGTACGCGGCATTAGGCCTTTTTCACATGAGAGCCCAGAAGGATGAATTGCTGGTTTATTGGCCCTTGGTCACTCACCTATAGTGTAAAATACAGCAAGAGGAGGCTGTTCACATGCTGCAGCTGCAATGCTTTGCATCATATTAAATTTAACATGGCATACCAAGTTGACAGGCAGCACCGCCTATCAAACTCGGTCATTCAAGTCAATAAGGACTGTGCCGCAACCATGAGCCAAATGTGTGTACCTAGATTTAGAGTACAAGGTTTTTAAACGCACAAGAAGCCAAAAGCTAATTTTTTAAATCGGAGAACTGCTTGTTTCCAAAGCTGATTCTCAGAACTGCTTCTCAGCATCAGAGGACATGTAGAGTCTTGAAAGGGATAAGCACCAGAGTGTTACTAGTGTACAGACACAACAGAGCAGCATTAGATTGTCAAGGAAACTATGCCTGAGGAGAAAACCTTAAATGCTGAATTAATCTGTAAATCTTTGGTGTCTTTCAGCAATCACAGGGTGTGCTTTATCAGTCAATCTAGACAGATACATTGACACATAGCTTACACTTATTCTCTTTTCTCTGCTTGCTCAATACATTACAATTGTTAATTATATACAGTATCAGGTAAGACATGAAAGTCACACGCAAAGGTTCACAGAATAGAAAATATTTCTCTCTCTCTCTCTCTCTCTTTTTTGATAGATATATACATATACATATATATACATATACATATATATACATATATACATATATACATATATATATATATATATATATATATATATATATATATATATATATATATACATATATATATATATATATATATATATATATATATATATATATATATATATATATATATATATATATATATATATATTACAGTGGGGATGGAAAGTATTCAGACCCCCTTAAATTTTCTTTTTTAAATAAATCTGCAAAAATGTCAACAATTCTGTGTTTTTCTGTCAATATGGGGTGCTGTGTGTACATTAATGAGGAATAAAATGAACTTAAATGATTTTAGGAAATGGCTGGAGTATAACAAAGAGTGAAAAATTTAAGGGGGTCTGAATACTTTCTGTCCCCACTGTATATATATATATATATCAGTGGGGACACGGCACGCCCCCCCCCCCCCAATCCATGCATCTGGCCTCCTAATCTACATGTGGGGTGCCAGACGCATGTATTTCATGATTAGAGCCTGAGGCTCTAATTGGATTAAAAAAAGGGTGACCTTGGGGTACAGATCATTGCGCCCCAAGCCCACTCAGTTGTATGACAATAGCAAATTAATATTCGCTATTGTCTTCCTGATTCTCCTCCCAGCCAATCAGGAAGCAGTTCCTTAGGACTCCTGGCCAATCGGGTCTCAGTCAGGACCCACTTCCTGTTTGGCCTGCAGTCCGGATCCATGTTTACCTGATCTGCCTCCTGCCTAAGTTAAGGAGGCCTTTGATCTCCACTGCATTCCCGTCCGTCTCCCGCTGGGGGGGGAGTCACTGCATTTCCATCCGTATCCCACGCGGGGGGGGATTGCTGCATTCCTGTCGGTCTCCTGCGCGGGCGGGCGTTGGTTTGCCACCCCCCCCCCCCAAATTTTGAGCACCAGCCGCCACTGATTATATATATATATAAAATGTGTAATAAAATACAGTAGGGGCAACAGTTTCATGCCCCAGTCTCACCTATATACATGTATTATGGTGCATATGGACGTGCATTGCCTGCATGCATTTTTGGGGTAATTTTGTTTTGGATAGAATGGAGAAAAATTGTAGAATCCATCAGGTTTCCTCTCTCTGTGTTGGAGAGGTTTACACTAACTGACTGGTAGGAGACAGGACGTAATGGACAATTTCCATGGGGACACAGATATAATGAAAACACATTTTAAATTACTAGTAACTAGTAAGTAAGAACCAAACTCTCTTAATCAACATTACTATTCTTAATCCTTATGCTGCTAGCTCTAGTAAATAGATAGAAAGGTATATTATATGTACAGTCAGGTTTTCTTTTTCAGCAGGAACACGGGGGGGGGGGGGGGACGCAGTGCCGGCACCTCCAGCACTGAATGTATGTAATGGCATGGAGTGCTGAGGTGTGCTGGATAGTCTATTAATGCTGGTTGCTGGGGGATCTATTGTTGCTGGAGGGCATCTATTTTGCGTGACACTCTATTGTTGCTTGGGGGTCAATTGCCGCTGGAAGAGATCTACTGTTGGGGGAGGGGTCTATTGTTGCTAGCTGCTGGAGAGTCTATTGATGCTGGCTGCTGGGAGATCTTTTGTTGCTGCTAGGGTGGTATTTTGTTGTGGGGGTCCATTGTTGCTGGGGGAATCTATTGTTTCTGATTGAGTCTATTGTTGCTGGGTTGTGGAGGATCTATTTTACTACTTTTCTTGTTATCATTAACAAATTCCATTCAAAATATTTAGCGCCACAAAATGATACTTGGCACTGTATTCTTAAAGGCTGGGTTCACAATATGTGCGGCAGCAGGGCACAGCAGGGGGTCTGTGCGTCCCCTTTTACCATTGCAGGTATGAATTTGGTCCGAATATTTGCCTGAATTCGGACCTGAAACTGAGCCAAAGACGCACAGGACCCTTCTGCTGTGCGCTCTGTGGCCGCCCCGGAGGTGTATACCGGCTCCATTGAGAGCTGGGCACACTCTCCTCTCATGCGAATTGGATGTGGGGTCCCGCATCCAATTCGCACAAGTGTGAACCCAGCCTAAAAGGGGCACTACTGGGAGGTGGACAGGGGGTGGAACCAAGAAACGGTGCTCGGAGGTGGGTAGGGGCACAGACAAGAAGTGAATCATAAGGAGGGAGTTCCTGCACTTATTCTCTGAGAAAAAAAGCCCTGTGTACAGTACTTTTTAATATGTTTTAAAGTTTCTTTTAAGATTTTTTCAGTTGCTTTCTGATTTCTGGCCTAGGCCAAAATGATGTCATACAGTCCATGTAAGGGCATTATTTTTTTCTTTCATCTGGAGGACTGGAGGAGGGGTTTTCTTAACCAAGCACGCCCTCCTGCCTGCATTCCTGAGCTAAGGACAGATGGATTCCATTAGGTAAATGTTACATAAATCATCTGCTCACTCAAGATGGCCGCAGCTAGAAATGCTAGGGGGTTCTCAAAGTGATTTTTTAACAAAATAAAAGCATGGAAACATGGGTGGATATGGGAGCTTGCTTTGAATATTAAAATGAATTAGTGTTTTTAGCTTGTGGTGCTCAGATACAGTTAAGCTCCCCTTTAAAGTAGAAGTCCAGGCTAACACTATCCAATCTTAAACTTGCTCCCACCCCCATTTTAAGTCCTACACTAACTAGCCTAGAGAGAAAAGGTGTGTATAATGTGATTGCCTCCAGTGGCTGGTTTTAGGGGAGAGGAGAGTCCACTGAATGGCGTGCGTTCCATGGAGACAGGAATTTGCATCACTGGTTAGCACGAACCGGAAGTATGTTGATGCGTTTCGCCCCTCCTCCAGGGCGTCATCAAGGACATCACTTTCGGTTCCAATACAATCTATTTATACTCTAGGGAGGATAGAACCTCCCTCTATGGAGGACAAAATCACCAATTACGATCTGTGAGTGGAAAACAGACACTCACTTCCTCCTTTTACATCATTTCCTGTTGCCAAATATAAAACTTTAATATCAATAAAATCTTAAACAGACAATTTACCTGTTTAGCTATAATAAAAACATATAATGCGATAGACATATACAAAAGATTTCCAATACATGAAAAGGCGATGAATGAACAATAAATGATGAAAATAAAAATGAAATGAAAACAAAATGAAAATAAAATAAAATAAAAATATCATTTGGGGGGTGCTGGGAGGGCTGCTACACATGGATGTTTTTTTTATCTTAAAGGGGTTGTAAAGGTAAAAAATTTTTCACCTTAATGCATTCTATGCATTAAGGTGAAAAAACTTCCGACAATACCACCGCCCCCAGCCCCCCCCCCCCCCCCGTTTTACTTACCTGACACCTCGAAAGTCAACCGCTTGCTCCCGACATCCATTAAGCCGCTCAGCCTGGCCGCTGATTGGCTACAGTGGATGGATTGAAAGCAGCGCAGCCATTGGCTCGCACTGCTGTCAATCACATCCAATGACGCGGCGCGCCGGGGGGTGGGGCCGAGTGATACAGTGAGCGGCTATAGCCGCCGGCTGTATCATGGGAGCGCGCCCGCAAGAACTAACCACCATGCGAGGGAATTCGCATTAAGGTGGTTAGTTCTTGCGGGGAGGAGCTGAAATAGCCGCCGAGGGACCCCAGAAGACCAGGTTCGGGTCACTCTGTGCAGAACGAGCTGCACAGTGGAGGTAAGTATAACATGTTTGTTATTTAAAAAAAAAAAAAATTACCTTTACAACCCCTTTAATGCATAGAATGCATTAAAGTGGAGTTCCAATTAAAAAAAAAACAACAAATACTGCAGCTGCTGACTTTTAATAATCGGACACTTACCTGTCCCAGGGTCCAGCAATGAGGGGGGGAATGAAGTCCCGCTCGTCTCCCCCTCCTCTCTGCGGCTCCGGCATTGTCACTGTGGGCGCCTGGCTCTGGCTTCACAGCCAGCACGCACTGCGCATGCGTGAGCCACGCTGCGCGCTGTGACTGGCCGGGCAATCATCTGGGACCTGTGACGTGTCCCAGATAATTGCCGAGAGGGAGGGGGGAGAGGTGATCTTCCTTCCGTTGCCGCGGGTGCGCCAAGAGGAAGTGGGAGCTGGAACCCTCTAAAAAAGAAGGTTTCCGCTACCCCCCCCAAAAAAAATGACATGCCAAATGTGGCATGTCAGGGGGTCACCTTCCCTTAAAGCGGAAGTTCCATTTTTGGGTGGAACTCCGCTTTAAGAGAAAAAACCTTTTGCCTTTACAACCCCTTTGAAGTCTAGCCAAAACATATTTATTACTGACCATGTGACCGCCTGGGAGATTTTTTGCTGGAAATGTTCCAATAGGGACATGTGTCCTAGTAATAACTGCCTAGCACAGGATTTCCCCTTGATGACAGGGGTTTTCACAATTCCCTATTGTAGCAAAAGAAAAAAATATACATTGTAGATACAATTTAAATAAAGCTGAATGACAGCATTTGCTTGGGAGATAATATCAATGGCTTTACACTGCAATTTTTTTCCGTTTCCCTACATCATACAACATACAGTTGAAAAGGAAACGAGTAGTGAAAGTACACTATGACATTCTGACATGTGACACTGACTCACCCAACGCATAAGCTTGCTAAGAATAGACTGCCATAAAAGATTAACATCCAAAAAAAAAAAATTTCTCATTGCCTGAATCATATAGAGAACTTTCCATAGGTGTGAGGACAGTAGAAGTCTTCAGCATACTGTGACCTGTGACCCAGATATCAGGGGAGGACTGATAACTCATGGGGCCCCCGGGCAATAGGAGATTATGGGGTCCCCAGGCAATCAGAGATTATGGGGCCACACAGTATACACACACACAGTATACAATCACACAGTATACACATACATGTACACACAGTATACACAGACAGATGTAAAAAAAAAACACAGATTTATACATACTGTCCCTGGTTTTACTGAGGCTGGCAACCCTGATGGGGCCCCCTAGTGGCCCAGGGCCCTCGGGCAGTGCCCGAGTGGCTCAATGGTCAGTCCGCCCCTGCCAGATATCCATCTCTCAACCCATATGCATCTGGATTTTATTTCCGAGGTGTAAATAAATGTATAGACGTCCAATATTGTTTAAGGTATTGTCTTTTAAATACTAATATAAAGGAAAAGCAGTGTTGTTAATCACAGTACGTCTTTGTTCATGTTCTGATTATGGCCCATGTCAGATGATCCCAACAGAATCATTAAAGATTAGAGTTGGGCCGAACAACCCCCCCCCCCCTTGGTTCAGTTGGCGCCAGAATGCTCGAACATCGCAAAAGTTTGGACCCGAACTGCGAACCCTATTAAAGCGGTGTTCCAGTCATTTTTAAATTTATCAGTAGCTGACTTTTAATGAACAGACACTCACCTGTCCCACGGTCCAGCGATGCGGCCGCCCCGAAGCCTCTCCCTGTCCTCTCAGTGGTGCCGGCATTGCAAGTGTGGGCACCCAGCTGTGACAGCTTGCAGCTTCACAGCCGGGTGCGCACTGCACATGCTCGAGTCGCGCTGCGCCTTCTCAGTGGCAGGGCAATCTTTTGGGACCTTTGACGTGTCCTAGAAGATTGCAGGGAGGGAGAGGGAGAGGAGGAGTCGCCTAGGCGGCCAGAGCGGAGGTGGGACCTGGGTGCCTGTCAAAACTAGGTACCCCCCCCCCCCCCCCCCAGAAAAAAAATTACAATTAAGCGGGCGAGGAGTGCCTAAAGTGGAAGGGAATAAAACTGAAAAAGAAAACAAATGCAGCCACCACATTCAAGGACTAGTAAGCTGCAATATATTAAATTTTGGGGTTTAGATACATTTAAAACTAATATGACTGAGAAATCAAATGTATCACAATTGCTTAAAAAAGAAATAATAATTCAAAAGTATATAAATTACACTAAAGGTTGCATTGAGCATAAAATGTAAAATCTCATTGTTAGTAACAAAGAGTATTCTATTTGCCGACCGGCCCATAGTAAAATTACATCATTACTTTGACGTTAAATACCAGTGTTGTGGCAGAAGCTAGCTGCCATAACCCCAGTATTGGCTAATTCTCTCAATTCGCCGCAAGATCACTTTTAGAAGCGGTGGGAGGGGTGCCCCACCCTTCCCGCTGCTTCCTAGTCATTCCTGGGCTTACCTAACAAATCGGTAAAGCCCGGGAGCGATCCAATGCGGCTGTCAGCTGGGCATTGAGAAAAGTGGGGCCAAGATGGCCGCCACTCATCTCTATGCCCTTGGAGGACCAGAGCAACGCCTGACGTCACTTCCAGTTCCAGGGCCATAGTAAATATTTTTATTTGTTTTTTAAAGCAAAAGTAAAAAAAAAAAAATGTTTTCTTTTGCTTTAACCACTTCACTACTCACCCACTGTCACATGACGTCCGCAAATGGGATCTCCCATCCTGGGCGGGTGTCATATGACGTTCTCGGCGGTATAGGGGGCACCCTCGTTACCGAGGAGCCGATGTGCGTGCCCGGCGGACATCACGGCCACTGGGCACGCGCATCGGCTCCTCGGTAACAAGCCACTCGCGATTGCTCGTGACAGAGCGGGAACGTGGATCTGTGTGCGTAAAAACACAGATCCACGTCCTGTCAGGGGGAGGAGACCGATCATGTGTTCCTAGTATATAAGAAGACCGATCGGTCTCCTCCCCGAGTCAGTCCCATCCCCCCACAGTTAGAATCACTCCCTAGGTAACACATTTAACCCCTTGATCGCCCCCTATGTTAACCTCTTCCCTGCCAGTGACATTTATACAGTAATCAGTAAATATTTATAGCACTGATCTCTGTATAAATGTCAATGGTCCCAAAATAGTGTCAAAAGTGTCCGATATGTCCACCGCAATGTCACAGTCACGATAAAAATCACAGTTTGCTGCCATTACTAGTAAAAAAAAAAAAATAATAAAAATGCCATAAATCTATCCCCTATTTTGTAGGCGCTATAACTTTTGCGCAAACCAATCAATATATGCTTATTGTGATTTTTTTTGTTTACCAAAAATATGTAGAAGAATACAGTACATATCGGCATAAACTGAGGAAAAAATTAGTTTTTTTGAAAAAAAATGTTGGGTATTTATTATAGCAAAAAGTAAAATTTATTGTTTTTTTTCAAAATGGTCGCTCTTCTTTTGTTTATAGCGCAAAAAATAAAAAACGTAGAGGTGATCAAATACCACCAAAAGAAATCTCTATTTGTGGGGAAAAAAATTACAAAAATGAGTTCATTTCATTTGGTTACAATTGTCATTCAAAATGTTACAGCGCTGAAAGCTGAAAATTGGCCTGGGCAGGAAGGGGTTGAAAATGCCCAGTATTAACCACTTCAGCCCCGGAAGAATTTACCCCCTTCCTGACCAGAGCACTTTTTGCGATTCGTCACTGCGTCGCTATAACTGACAATTGCGCGGTCGTGCGATGTGGCTCCCAAACAAAATTGACGTCCTTTTTTTCCCACAAATAGAGCTTTCTTTTGGTGGTATTTGATCACCCCTGCGCTTTTTATTTTTTGCGCTATAAACAAAAAAAGAGCGACAATTTTGAAAAAAACGCATTATTTTTTACTTTTTGCAATAATAAATATCCCCCAAAAATATATAAAAAAAACAATTTTTTCCTCAGTTTAGGCCGATACGTATTCTTCTACATATTTTTGGTAAAAAAAAAAAACGCAATAAGCGATTATTGACGGGTTTGCGCAAAAGTTATAGCGTTTACAAAATAGGGGATAGTTTTACGGCATTTTCATTAATATCTTTTTTTTTTTTAAATGGCGGCGATCAGCGATTTTTATTGTGACTGCGACATTATGGCGGACACATCGGACATTTTTGACACATTTTTGGGACCATTGTCATTTATACAGCGATCAGTGCTATAAAAATCCACTGATTCCTGTGTAAATGACACTGGCAGTGAAGGGGTGAACCACTAGGTGGCAGTGTAGGGGTTAAGTGTGTCCTAGGGGCGTGTTTCTAACCGTGAGGGGCATGGCTGTGTGTGACACATCATTGACCTCTGCTCCGATGACAGGGAGCAGAGATCAATGACAGTGTCACTAGGCAGAACGGGGAGATGCTTGTTTACATTAGCATCTCCCCGTTCTTCCTCTCTGTGAGGGGATCGCGGGTATCCCCGCGGCGATCAAGTCCATAGGACTCGCGACCCGACTCACGGAGCTTGCCGCGCGCTGGCCGTGCGCTGGCCGCCTCTTAAAGGGGAACGTGATTCTGCCTGTACGAGCCCTTCTGCCGCAGTATATCTGCGTGAGGCGGTCAGCAAGCGGTTAAAAGGTAAATGAGAGATTTGGGGTCTTTTTGACCCCAGATCTCTCAATAAAAAGGACCTGTCATCCTTAGTTCTATTACAAGTGATTTTTACATTCTTTGTAATAGAAATAAAAGTGATAAAATAAAATAAATAAATAAAGAGACAGTGTAAGAATGAATAATAAAAAGTTAAATAAATAAGAAAAAAAAAAATTGAAAGCGCCCCTATTCCTCCGTGCTTACATGCAGATAGATACGTAAGTCATGCAAGCATAGGTAAACAGTGTTCAAACCACACATGTGAGGTATAATCACGATCGTTTGAGCGAGAGCAATAATTCTAGCACAAGACCTCCTCTGTAACTCCAAACAAATAACCTGTAAGCAATTTTTAAAGCATTGCCTATGGAGATTTTCAAGTACTGTAGTTTGTCGCCATTCCACGAGCCTGCGCAATTGTAAAGCATGGCATGTTAGGTATCTATTTACTCAGCATAACATCATCTTTCACAATATACAAAAAATTGGGGTAACTATTGTGTTTTTTACTTTTTTCATTAATTAAAGTGTATTTTTTTCCCAAAAAAATGTGTTTAAAAGGCATAAATACTGTGTGACATAAAATATTGCAACAATTGCCATTTTATTCCCCAGGGTCTCTGCTAAATATATATATATATATATATATTTAGATATATAATGTTTGGGGTTCCAAGCAAAAAATACTAACTTAAACTTATAAATAAAAAGTTCCAGAAAATTCCCGGTCTTCACGTGGTTAAAAAAGAAATATGAATTGGAAAATGTTGATATACTGTACATAATCCAGGAATTAGTTAAAACAATTCAATTCAATAAATGATATAATATCATTCTAAAAAACTGTAAAAGGAAAAATATAGTTTTTGTTGGGGTACATGAATGGATGTCCATTACAACTGGAGCCCAATTGTCTTATGAATACCATGCTATTCCCAGAATTTTAGTATCGTCCCTTTAATCATATCTGTACTATGCATACCAGTACATTACTAAAAACATTAGCATCTATTACCTGGAGCCTCAACGAATTGCCTGACGCTTGTTATTTATAGATTTACCCTCAAGGAAAATACATGAAATTTTTCACAATGACTTCTTTTCGGGCTGCCTAGTTACTCTGTTGATTGGTTACATAACTTTCTCGACAGGTGTATGCTGTGCTTGAGGTGCTACACATGTGATCACAATGCAGTCTGAAACTAGGGCCATGATTGCCATAAGGTCTGTGTCCTCAGCAGAACAAAGGCATGAGAAATTAGCAGAATTGATGCATATAGTGCACAGAGGAGTCACAAGACTCTTTGTGGTTCTGGTAACCTGCAGCTGTCTCTTCTCGGTAGGCTTTGACTGTCTGCACCCCCACCACCCTGTGAAACCTACTTGAAGGTAATTCCATTTATGAACAATCTTACAAATGCAGCACCGGAAGCCCGATTAGCCAGTCATGCAGGCCTGAGCACTGTCATATGGGGGCAGGGGTAGAGTCCATAGTTATATGTAAGCTCCAGACCAGACCAGCTCCAAAAATCAGAATCGGGTGCAGGGTATTAGGGGAACAGATTACTTTGCCCTGAATGGGCAAAGCAGACACTCACTTTAAAACAGGTTCAACACTACAGAAAATCAGCCTTTTCATATTCTCAGTGTTATGTTACATAACATAACCGACTATAAAAGAGTGACTTCTTCATGAAAAATTATCAAAATGAATATGTACTGAACTCTGAAAGTTGTGCTAAAAAAAGGCAGAAAGAGGGCAAAGTACCAACCTCCAGTATTGCTTATGTAGCAAGGTCCCAGGCCTCTTTTGGTCTTAATGAGAACCTCCAGGGCCAGGGATAGCTGACATCCTTCTGTAAATGGTGGATTGCAAGGCATAGTGGGTGCAGTACAAGGTATATTGATTGGGCGCCAGACACTTCTTGAATGAAAAAGAGATTTTATTTCTCTTAACAGACCTTTGGGAAAGAGGGTTAGAGTCAGGACATCCTTAAGTAGTTGCAAGGTTAATTGGCAGACTCCGAGGCTTTAACAGGAGGACAGCCATGCAGGGAAAGGCATCCAGCAAGACGCCACATCTGCATGTGTTTGAATGCTGTCTCCTATGGCAACAGTCTTTAACAGTTTCTAACACAAAGTGTAACAGTTCCTTCACTTCTTGTAGTTCTTCAACCCACTGAGCTCCCAGTCTCTCACTAGACAAGTTGATTCACTGCCAATGAATCCGTTGAGCTCCTCCAATCTTCATGGTGGTATCTTCCTCAAGCGTCACCCCTGTTTCTCCACTGGGTCCCTAGCTTGCCCCTCAATATACTTTCCAAGCTTCACCCCACTGGCCTACACGGTCCCTGGCTTGACACACAAGGCTGCTCTGCAAGCGTAACCTCCGCTGGCTGGGTCCCTGGCTTGATACCCGCTGAAGTTTCCAGATTCTTCACCATCCCCGGTTGGTGAGAATACTGCTCCAGTAATTGCTTCAGCTACGCACTGTGGTCCCTGGTAATAAGGTGGTTGGTCCCTTATTGGCGACAGCTTCCCTTCTACCTCTGACCATGACAGGTTCTCCGGACGGCAGACCTGTCAATTCTGGTGTGACTGCAAGCCGCAATCCCAACCCTATGCTGCTCTCTTGCTTCTGGATAGGCCCTCAGACAGCCTAGCAGTCAGATGTGCCCGGGATAGGCTCAAACTCTGGCTTAGCAGCCCAGGCAATACAACACACTTCCACCCAAACGGCCGCCCAGGTGGCACAGAACCCTTATCACCAGACTCCACCCATATATATATAGGCTCTTCCAGCAGGCCAAGAGATTCAAGAAAACCCCTGCCCATTGGCTGAGATACTCCATATACCCATAATCTGACCTTGCACTGCCCTTCTCTTATCTAATGCCACCAGGTACCCGGCCACCTAGCGGCAGAAGAGAAAAGTGCAGCAATGCCAAACTTATGGAGGAATCAATTGATCCCCAACAGCCAAGGTAGTTACTCCTGGCAGGTAAATTTAGGAGCAACCCTGCCTAAACTCCAGGTTGCTACACTTATAGCCTCCCTACAGCTGATATTTCCCTATCCTGATTACCTTGCCTTGTTCAGCATTGTGTCTATATATAGAGGCTTCCATATTGGTAGAGGCAAGGCTTTGCTTTCTCATGTTAGAGCTTCCAGCAAGCAGAACAACGAGCAGCACAGTACTGGCATTATCAAATTTAATTACAAATCTCCTGAGACTAGCAGTCAGAGGCATAAGTGCCTTAGATCTCACACTACAGATATAAAGCTATGAGGTTGCCCTTCTCTGCACTTTCTCCAGTTCCCCGATATCCTTTTGGAGAACTGGTGCCCAAAACTGAACTGCATATTTCAGATGAGGTCTTACTAATGATTTGTACAGGGGCAAAATTATATCTCTCTCTCTGAAGTCCATACCTCTCTTAATACAAATAAGGACTTTGCTCGCTTTGGAAACCGCAGCTTGGCGTTGCATCCTATTATTAAGCTTATGATCTACCAGAGCACCCAGATCATTCTCCACCATTGACTCCCCCAGTTATATTCCCCCTAGTATGTATGATGCATGCATATTCTTAGCCACCAAGTGCAACTTTGTCCAACTTTACATTTATCAACATTAACCACTTTCCGCCCGACCTATAGCAGATTGATGGCCGGTTGGTGGTTCTGTTATCCTGACTGGGCGTCATATGACGTCCAGCAGGATAACATGCCGGCGCGCCCGTGTGTGCGTGCAGCGCAGTGATCGCTAGTGCAGTGTGTCAGACTGACACACCACATGTCCGATCGTGGTAAGGAGCTTCTGACAGAGGCTTCCTTGGCCTTCATGATGCTGTTTGTTCACTAAGGTTCTCTAACAAACCACTGAGGTTGTCACAGAACAGTTCTATTAATACGGAGATTAAATTACACACAGGTGGAGTCTGTGGACAGTTAGGTGACTTCTGAAGGCAATTAGTTCCACTAGATTTTAATTAGGGGTATCAGAGTTAGGCCCCTTTCACACGATTGGACCGTTCAGGTCCGCCTGTCAGTTTTGACGGCGGACCTGAACGGGCGCTCCATGTTAGCCTATGTCCGCTGACATCCGACCCGGTCCGATCCGCAAAAAGCAGACGGATGGCCCTACGTCCAGATCCATCGCTGGCGGATCGGATCGGGTGAAATCTGATGAAAACAGACATGCTGTCCGTTTTCATCCGATCCCTCCATAGGCAGCAGTGGCGCCTGACAAGCCCCTCCCTGCTCAGTGAGCAGAGAGGGACCTGTCATCCGCCGGCTCAGCGGAGATCAACGGAGAGATCTCCCGCTGAGCCGGCGGACCGAGGCGGACTCCGTGGAAGCGGAGTCCGTCTCGTGTGAATGAGGGCTAAAGGGGACTGAATACAAATGCACGCCACACTTTTCACATATTTATGTGTAAAAAATTTTGAGAACTACCGTATTTATCGGCGTATAACACGCACTTTTCTCCCCTTAAAATCAGGGGGAAATCGTGCGTGTTATATGCAGGTCCCCCGCCGATTGTGAGCCTTTTGGCGGCTCTCGGCGGGTTTCAGACGTTCTCGGCAGCTTTCGGCCATTCTCGGCTGCTCTCGGCTATTCTCGGCGGCTTTCGGCCGCTTTTGGCCATTCTCGGTGGCTCTCGGCAGTTCTCGGCGGCTTTCGGGCGCTTTCGGCCATTCTCGGCGGCTCTCACAGTCCCGCGTGTGCCGCCGAAAGCCGAGTGCTCCCGAAAGCCGCCGAGAATGGCCAACAGCCGCCGAGAGCCGCCGGGAGCGGCTGAGAACGGCGGCGCCATTTTTAAACGCCAGATGTACTGCAAACGACACAAGGCAAGGCTGGAATGGGCTGCAGACTACTGATGGACACTGACAAGGCTGCAATGGGGGGACAATGGGGGACAATGCTGCAATGGGGGACAATGCTACAGATGGACACTGACAAGGCTGCAGATGGACACTGATGAGGCTGCATTGATGGGCATTTAAATTTTTTTTTTCCTTAACCACTTCCCTACCCGCCTATAGTCAAATGACGTCCACAGATGGGATCTCCCATCCTGGGTGGATGTCATATGACGGCCTCGGGTTCCCGGCCGCCTAGGGGGCGCGTTGCTCGGGACCGGGTGCGTGTGCCCAGCGGCCGCGATGTCCGCCGGGCACCCGCGATTGCCCGTTAACCGGGCCGGACCGTGGATCTGTGTGTGTAAACACACAGATCCACGTCCTGTCAGCTCAGAGGAGAGCGATCTGTGTTCCCAGAACAGCGGAACACTGATCGGTCTCCTCCCCTTGTACGTCCCCGCCCCCTACAGTTAGAAGCATTCCCTAGGAAACACATTTAACCCCTCCCCGCCCCCTAGTGGTTAACCCCTTCACTGCCTGTCACATTTACACAGTAAACAATGCAATTTTATAGCATTGATCGCTGTATAAATGTGAATGGTCCCAAAAATGTGTCAAAAGTGTCCGATGTGTCCGCCATAATGTCGCAGTCCCGAAAAAAAATCGCGATCTCCGCTATTACTAGTAAAAAAAAAAAATAAATATATTTTTTTTAAAAATGCCATAAATCTATCCCGTATTTTATAGACGCTATAACTTTTGCGCAAACCAATCAATATACGCTTATTGCGATTTTTTTTTTACCAAAAATATGTAGAAGAATACGTATCGGCCAAAACTGAGGAAAAAATTTGTTTTTTTTAAAAAAAAAATTGGGATATTTATTATAGGAAAAAGTAAAAAATATTGTGTTTTTTTCAAAATTGTCGCTCTTCTTTTGTTTATAGCACAAAAAATAAAAACCGCAGAGGTGATCAAATACCACCAAAAGAAAGCTCTATTTGTGGGGAAAAAAAGGACGTCAATTTTGTTTGGGTAAAATGTTGCACGACCGCGCAATTGGCGTTTAAATTGTGACAGCGCTGAAAACTAGAAATTGGTCTGGGAAGGAAGGGGGTGAAAAGGCCCGGTATTGAACCGGTTAAACTTCCCTCCTAAAAGTTTTTTCCTTAAAATTCCCTCCTGAACTTGTGGTTCGTGTTATACGCCGGCTCGTGTTATACGCCGATAAATACGGTATTTATCATTTTCCTTCCACTTTACAATTATGTGCCACTTTGTGTTGGTCTATCACATAAAATCCCAATAAAATACATTTTAAGGGGTATGAATATGAATTTCAAAGCACTGTATATTGGATATACTGTATGTATATATTGTATTATGTGGATATTGGACATTTTTTAGTTTATATAATAATACAAAAAAATTTAAAATGTAGTGGTGATTAAATATCACCAAAAGAAAGCCTCTATTTGTGTGAAAAAAAATATATACATTTTGTTTGGGTACAACCGAAAAATCCTATGGTGCAAATCACTGCCTCTATCCGTTGGTTTTGGTTTTATCTCAAGCAAGCCTTCCATTGGGTAAAGAATGACAGGTCCATGCAATATGCAGGACCAACATGGGAGAGCTCAAAGGGGAATGCATGTTTCCTTATGTTTTCTGTAGGATTGCTATTGGTTACAGCAGCAGCTTCTCCTGCGCAGCAACAAGCAGCTGATTGGAGGAAATTGGCGGTTTGCATAGCCCGCGTTTCTGAAGAAGATAAAAGGGGCAGTCCGGCCGTTAAGCAAGCAGACCCTGTGCAACCAGACCGGGACTTGGAAGTATGAAGCGCCGCTCACCTGAGAGGAGGGAGAGCTTGCACCCCCGCCTCATTGAAAAAGCCGAAGGCTCCGGAGGTGAGGAGTGGCTTATACAATGCCTGGAGGACGGACGTTCCAAGACTCCGCCCAGGCTGTCGATTGTTACAGCCCAGGAAAAGATGGAGGAGCCAGAAGTGGGCATGCGCAGTCCGCGCCAGCAGCCAGGGAGAAGAAAGAAGAGGCAGAGAACGGAGGCTTCTCCTCAGCCCAAAAGAAAGGAGAGAACTGGCAGCGTTCCTCACAGGAATGCACCTCCAATGGAAAAGAATACCGCTACTCAGTCTGCATCTGCTGCGGCCAGAAGTGAGCAAACTAGGAGTCTGCCTGTTGGTGAGACACTCTCTGATGCTAATGTCACTGAATTTAATGTTCTTGTTAAAACCTTATCTAGTATGTTACACAAGCTTAAAGGGGCACACACAGTTGGTGCTTTTGTTGAGGAGGCTGAAGGAGCACAGTATTCTGGTGCTTTGAATGATACTGATACTAGTAATGATTTAAAAGGGGCACAGTTACATGGTGCTTTTTTACAGCAGGATGAGAACCTTTTTCAACAGAATGAGATAGATGATATAAGTCCAATTTGGCATAATATGATAGAGAACCCCCTTGGTGAGAATTTTAAAAATATTACAGGTGGCATGGCCCGCAAGCCGGTTCAGGTTCGCAAATCTGTTATGCCTTCTGCACGCTCTGCTCATTCTATAGTTGCAGAGTCCTCCTTTAAGGCGTCTATGCCATGTGAAATATCACCGATAGGTTTCCACTTATCCACCTCTGTCAAAGAAAAAATTTGGGGGGGTGATTTTATTGATCTGTTGTCATTATTGCCAGCTTCCAAAGAGTTTCTAGCTAAATCTGACAGGAAATCAGATGAGCGCACAGAAGAGGATAGGCGGAGGGCTGTCCCCAAAACCTTTCAGAATTGGCTGTAGGCTTTTTGCATTTTCGCAGCTGTGTTGGGAGAACAATTTCCTGAGAAATGTTCAGGCCTTTTTCAACACGTGGACATAGTTTCTGAAGCCTTCCGTAATTTTGGCGGTACAGCCTGGTTCACCTATGATGAGAATTTCAGGCAGAAATTAGCAGTTCACCCTACCTTGCAATGGGGATGCAAGGATGTGGGTTTATGGTTGAATCTCATGCTTCCACAAAAGCCGCAATTCACACCTAGAACAGTGCCTAGCCCATAAAATGTCTTTCGTAAAGGCTTCTGTTTTGCCTTTAACGAAGGACAATGCACATTTTTATCGAATTGTAGGTAAAGGCATGAGTGCTCTTACTGCAATGGGAACCATTCTGCGAGTAGATGTTTAAAAAAATCATCAGCAGCTTCTCTCCCATCCTTTCCACATGATGCCGGTGGAAAAGGCCAAGACGCCCGTGAGCCTGCTAAGCATGCAACCGTGGTTAGATCATTATCCAGACCGCATGATGGCACGGTTGCTAACTGATGGTTTCAAGGACGGTTTCTTGGTCCCCTCCTTTGCAGGGACTGGATGCACTTTGGTTAGGAATTTACGCTCTGCTATGAGTCAACCTGAAATTGTACAAGAAAAAATCTCTAAGGAAGTGGCAGAAGGAAGAGTAGCTGGCCCTTTTTCTTGCCCACCTTTTAAAAACTTCCGTCTCTCCCCCTTGGGCATTGTTCCTTTTAGAGAACAGGGTAGTTTCAGGCTCATTCACATTTTATCATATCCAGAGGACGCTTCACTTAATGATGAGGTTGCAGAGGTTATAGCTCCTGTTTCATACTCTTCCTTTGATGAAGCACTGGAGCTTTTACGTCGCTTTGGGCACGGTGCACTGTTAGCAAAAGCGGACATCAAATCTGCCTTTCGCCTGCTACCGGTGCATCCACAAGGATTCAATTCCCTGGGTTTCCATTTTCAGGACCAATTTTATTTTGATAAATGTATGCCCATGGGTTTCTCGTTATCGTGCTTTTATTTTGAGTCTTTCTCAAAATTTTTGCACTGGGTTCTGTCTGAATGTTCCCATATTGGGGGTATTCTACATTATTTAGACGATTTTTTATTTTTGGGCCCAGCAGACTCCCCCATATGTTCGGAATTGCTGAACAAATTTTTTCATATTTGTGATTCCTTTGGTATTCCCATTGCTCATGAAAAAACGGTCTTTCCTACATCCACTTTAGAATTTTTGGGGATCATTATCAACTCATCATCGATGGAGTTCAGATTGCCCGGGGATAAATTGCATCGTATGAGAATAATGATCTCGTTATTCTTGTCAAAGCGCAAAGTTTTGTTAAAAGAGGCCCAATCCTTTTTGGGTCTGTTTGCATTTGCAGCTAGGGTTATTCCCATAGCTAGAATTTTTTCCAGACGTTTTGCTTTGGCTATTAAAGGTTTTAAGAACCCTTGTTCTCATGTTTGCATCTCTAAAAGTGTCAAAGAAGATTTAAAAATCTGGGATTCGTTTCTTTGCAACTTTAATGGGTCCACAGTGTGGCAACAATCCTTTACAAATGATTTTCAGTTAAATTTCTTTACAGACGCTGCTGGTTCATCCGGTTTTGGCGCCTTTCTGGATGGCCATTGGTGTGCTTCTAGGTGGCACTCTAGTTGGTTGCAACAAGACATTTTGCACAATATAGTCCTCCTTGAGTTGTTTCCGGTTATAGTTTCAATTGTGATCTGGAAAGAACACTTTGTGAATCGCAGGATTATTGTAAATACAGATAATAAAGGTGTACTATTTGCTATTAATATGCTTTCATCTAGGTCAGAGCTAGTTATCAAACTTTTACGTTTTTTAGTGTTGCACTGCATGAGATTCAATATCTGGTTAAAAGCCCGGCATATTCCTGGGATTGATAATAACATAGCTGACGCCTTATCTCGTTTACAGTTCCGGAGATTCCGGGAGTTGGCCCCATCGGCGGATCAGTGTGGAACCCCTTGCCCGGATTTCCTCTGGGGCTTGATCTGGGACTGATCTCTGCACATCTTCGGAAACTCGGTAGCATGTAAGACATGGCTGGAATATAGTCTGGCCTGGTCAAAATGGTGTTCTTTTTGCTCTTGCAGGAGTATAGATGTCTTGGAAGTGAACGCGTATGTCTCTTTAGCTTTTGTGTCTTTTCTAATTCAGTCTGGCCTTAGTCCTGCCTCCATTAGCAAGGTGTTGGCAGGTGTTTCCTTTTTTCTAAAATTTTCAGGCATGCCAGCCCTGTCCTTCTTTTTTCAGGTTAGTCAGGTCCTCAAAGAATTCAAGAATTCACGCCCTACCCAGGATTCTAGACGTCCCATTTCAGTTAATCTATTAATCAAACTAATCTTTATATTAGAAGAGATTTGTTTTACTGAATTTGAACTTCTGCTTTTCAGGGCAGCCTTTTCTGTTACCTTTTTTGGTGCCCTTAGAGTTGGAGAACTTACAGCGCAAAACAAATCATCTTCAGCCTTCCTGCTGTTTTCTCATGTGTTTATGGAATCAGGTTGCTTACATTTGTTTATCTGCCGGTCCAAAACTTTTGGTTTGGGCAATGGTCAGTGGATATATCTGGGTAAATCCCCTAATAAGTTGGTTTGCCCGGTGTCGCATACTGCCAGTTATATGTCAGTAAGGCCCCCCTCTGATAGTTCCTTTTTTATCCACCAGGACTTGTCCCCTTTGACCCGATACCAGTTTTCTGCGGTGCTATCCTCATGCCTCAAGCGCCTTAACCTCCTAGGTCTTGGATTCTCATCACATTCATTTAGGATTGGGGCCGCCACCACAGCCAATTTGTTGGGTTTCTCTCCTGAAGGTCAAAAAAAGGGTTGGTAGGTGGGCTAGTAGTAGATATAAAATTTATGTCCGCCCTGAATTGTTAATTGTTTGATTTTCTATTTTCAGATTCTTCTAAATGCACAATCTGGATAGTAGGCCACTCCTACATTTTCTGGGCTGAAAAACAGGCTGCATCCAGGATTTATACGAACAATTTAGGTTTGGATAGTAATGTCTTTAAAGTTTTATGGTCTGGAGTTAGGGGCCTCAGATGGCGTAATCTTAAAGACCACTTAATTCACTTATCCACAGTTTGGCCTTCTCCTCAGGTTCTAGTTCTTCACGTTGGAGCAAACAATGTTGGTAAAATAAGAACATGGGAGCTCCTTTGTGAAATGAAGCAGGATATTTATTCCATTAAACTTTTGTTTCCAAGTACCAATTTGGCCTTCTCTGAAATGATTCCTAGACTCCTTTGGTCCCCTTCTGGGAATTTATTTTATGTGGATAAGATTCGGAGACGGCTGAATAGGACCATACATAACTTTTTATTGTCTTCGGGAGGTGTGTCCTTCTGCCACTTGGAGCTTGAAGGTTTCGTTCCTGGGTTATTTAGAAAGGATTTAGTTCACTTGTCAGACATAGGTCTGGACATATTCAATATGGGCCTACAAAGTTTAATTGAAAGTGCTGCGATGTTGGGGGGACCTCAGCCAAGGGTTTCTCTCTTGGCCTCGGTTGGTGGGGAATAGTCGTCCAGCATTGTCTGTAAAATTTGAGTTGATGTATTATAGCCAAGATGGCTTTATAATTATTTGAAGTTGCGTTATTTCATTATCAGGTTACCCCTTGAACAACATCGTGGCCTAAATTTAATTTTCCAAAATAAATAAATTGTTATAAAAAAAAGGAATTTAATGGTTGTTGGTCTTTATTGTAGTATTATCTCCTTTGTGCTAGCCCATGACAGGTCCATGCAATATGCAGGACCAACATGGGAGAGCTCAAAGGGGAATGCATGTTTCCTTATGTTTTCTGTAGGATTGCTATTGGTTACAGCAGCAGCTTCTCCTGCGCAGCAACAAGCAGCTGATTGGAGGAAATTGGCGGTTTGCATAGCCCGCGTTTCTGAAGAAGATAAAAGGGGCAGTCCGGCCGTTAAGCAAGCAGACCCTGTGGAACCAGACCGGGACTCCCACCCGCCCTCCCTAATTCTCATAGCAGTCATCATGTTGTTTAGTGGGGGAATAGTCGTCCAGCATTGTCTGGATGGACACAGTGTAAAATTTGAGTTGATGTATTATAGCCAAGATGGCTTTATAATTATTTGAAGTTGCGTTATTTCATTATCAGGTTACCCCTTGAACAACATCGTGGCCTAAATTTAATTTTCCAAAATAAATAAATTGTTATAAAAAAAAAAGGAATTTAATGGTTGTTGGTCTTTATTGTAGTATTATCTCCTTTGTGCTAGCCCATGAATGTCCCTATTACCATATTTCTGATTCCAGTTGGTGCAATTATACTATTACAAAAACATGAGCTTGAACTGTTTGGTGTGTGGCCATATTCCTGCAACTCCCTGAGGGGACTTCCATTGACAATTCCTCAGGAGTTGGCCAACTGACATGGCACCCTATACCACACCCTAACAAAGTGAATACCACTGAATGCAAATACAGAAAACCAAGAACAACATAGAGTTTACTAAAGGCAAATAGGCCCTTTGCTTTGCAGGGGAAGTTGCCAATTTCCCCCAGAGCTTGATGATTTGAAGTGAAGCTCTGCTGACTTCCATTATCCAATCACATGCATGCAAAAACGCAGTTTTTTATTTACCTTGCGTGTGATTGGGTATTCTTTGCCAAGTGAACTCTCACCACATTCATTAAGCTCTGGGGACAATGTCCTTGCAAAGTGCAACTTCCCTAGTAAAGTGAACAGCCTATTTGCCTTTGATAAATCAACACCCGTGTTCCAAGAGAGATCAGGCAAAAATGTAAACAATTGCCGTCAGCAGGGGCTGGGAATGGAAGCCACACATATGTATATCTAGTACACCTTAACAAGGCTACTCACGTTTCAATCTGATTCTATGATCTCTATACAATGACCTTACATTTACCAACTATTTAGCGTGAAAGCCTACCCAAACAATTCATTCCAATAATATACAGTAAAGTAGGCCCTTTCACTACATGGTATCTGAAAAATCTAAAGAGGATTTAGCTATCACTCTGTAGTGTATGTGGCCAGCTTATAGATTCCTGCATACTGTTATTATATGTTGCAAGCGCAGACTAAGAGGCGAAGCTTGACAGCCTGATTGTATTTTATGCTCCTGAACACATTTGTAGGGTCAGGATGAATACTTATGCAACCTTTTGTCTGCCAAAATGCACTGTAGAATTATTCTGTACTGACCTTCATGCATCGTAGAAGTCATCCTGCTAACATACATCACAATGTAATCGATGAATGTGACATAATACTACTACTTACTGACACACTTCTATCCCCATGTGTATGACCGCTGCATGAAATACAGAAAGTCTGTGAACCCTGCAACCACTGACACACCTGATTTATTAAATGGAAGTAAAAATGGAATGATTTAATAAATGGCTAAGAATGGAAAGTAAGAGAAACACTGGCTGCAGCTGCTCTCTGTAACTACTGCCCTGCGGTGCTGAACTGGTTAACAGCTACAGTGGGGCAAAAAAGTATTTAGTGAGCCACCAATTGTGCAAGTTCTCCCACTTAAAAAGATGAGAGAGGCCTATAATTGTCATCATAGGTATACCTCAACAATGAGAAACAAAATGCGGAAACAAATCCAGACAATCACATTGTCTGATTTGGAAAGAATTTATTTGCAAATTACTGTGGAAAATAAGTATTTGGTCAATATCAAAAGTTCATCTCAATACTTTGTTATATATCCTTTGTTGGCAATGACAGAGGTCAAACATTTTCTGTAAGTCTTCACAAGGTTGTCACACACAGTTGCTGGTATGTTGGCCCATTCCTCCATGCAGATCTCCTCTAGAGCAGTGATGTTTTGGGGCTGTCGCTGGGCAACACAGACTTTCAACTCCCTCCAAAGGTTTTCTATGGGGTTGAGATCTGGAGACTGGCTAGGCCACTCCAGGACCTTGAAATGCTTCTTATGAAGCCACTCCTTCGTTGCCCGGGCAGTGTGTTTGGGACCATTGTCATGCTGAAAGATCCAGCCACGTTTCATCTTCAATGCCCTTGCTGATAGGAGGAGGTTTGCACTCAAAATCTCACGATACATGGCCCCATTCATTCTTTCATGTACACGGATCAGTCGTCCTGTTCCCTTTGCAGAGAAACAGCCCCAAAGCATGATGTTTACACCTCCATGCTTCACAGTAGGTATGGTGTTCTTTGGTTGCAACTCAACATTCTCTCTCCTTCAAACATGACCAGTTGTGTTTCTACCAAACAGTTCTACTTTGGTTTCATCTGACCATATTACATTCTCCCAATCCTCTTCTGGATCATCCAAATGCTCTCTAGCAAACCTCAGACGGGCCCGGACATGTACTGGAAAAATATACTGCAAAATGTACTGCAAAATATAAAATGGCCATAAACAATTATTAAAAAAAAAAAAAAAAAAAAAAAGGGTTCTTCATTTGGAATAAGGATAAGTGACGTGATTTCTGCTTTAATTGACTTTTCTGAAAAATTACCGATGATGAAATTTTGCTGAATGAAAATGTTCACTTTTGCTAATTAAGTTGCTTAGGAGAAAAAAATGGATCTACCCTATCTTCTTTCACTTTTATTTAGAGGGTGTAGTTTTTTTTTTTTTGTTTTTTTTTTGGCGGGGGGGGGGGGGGGGTGTTCAGGGTAGTTTGGTTTATTTATCGTAGTGTTCTTTGTATTTGTAATTTTCTTTTTTTCTTTGTGTGTATTTGATTATCTGTGTAATGCCCCATTTTTAGTTTATGTCTTACTGTAGGCTGTTTCCTTTAGGCAATTTTTTGGCACAAGAACAGGTTCAGGATAGTTAAAAGGATTTTTTTTTAAGCACCAGGAGCCATTTAATGCCCATTTAATGCCCACTGTGCCCATGAAAATGACTAAATTTTCTTTTCCCCAAAGTATTTTGCAAAAAGTGGAAAAAATTTTTACCGAAATGTCCTAATTTTCAAAATATTGAGAAAATGTAATTTCTTAGTTTTGCTCAACCCCGGCAGCACCAAAACAACCTGAAAAGTTTTGTGCTGTAGGTTTATATTAAACTATGTAAAATGCAATGTTATGCAAAGCACATGTGTTTTAAAGTAACACAACAATGGCAAAGGACAGTGATTGTAGCACTTGCGGGAGTGGGGACGCTTGCATTTGGCAATCTTCATGTGGCACCCATAGTGAAATAATAATAACAATGTGACATCACTATCTTGTTGACTAGGTGAATCAAAACTCCTCTTAGTTTATATTGTTATGGCCTATAAATAAATGAACATTAGGTCACAATAGAACAATTTCACACATAAATAGCTGTGGATGTGCCTGAGCGGGTTTGGGTGACTTACACTGAGCACATTCCTGTTCACAGTTCACTGGTGATATCAAGGGAGACTTTGGTCTGTGTGGTTTCTCTGTTTCTCCTCCTGCTATGGAAAGTATCACTGTATCTACTAAACCGTATTTGGGCATTAAACTCTGGAAACTGACCCCCAAAAAATTTCACCAAGGCCAAAGGACTAGTCACTGGTTTTGCTTGTGGATGCCTTACAGTTGATCTGACTCCAGTCATCTTTATAATTTTTTTTTTCTAGATCAGCTTTTCCCACCGTTTTCCCCTGAGGTTCCCCAAAAATAATTTTCAGGTCTTAGTGAACCCCTACTAAAAAAAAATCCTCTAGGGTCATTGGTAAATTGCCCCTTACATTGATGGTCAGTGGGAAGGATGGGGATAATGGAGTTCCTACAAGCATAGGTAAGGGTGCTAAAACTGGTTGCTTGCAGTGTCTCTTCATACCCAACCCTTAACACGGTGAGGAAATACATGCTACCTCATTACAATTGTCACATACTAAATTCATTATATAACCGGGCGGGAACATACCGTATCTCCTCCAGCCATGATACAAGAACAAAGTTTAAGTTGATTATGTAGTCTTCTTTTTTCTCATAAGCAGAGAAAAATAATTATTCTTTACATATATGATGATACTATTGCATTAGGGTGTGCACCTCAAACCAAAGCTCAAGCACACGTGAGTCTGTATGTATGTATATATATATATATATATATATATATATATATATATATATATATATATATATATTTATTTATTTATTTATATTACATATACAATTAAAACTATATGAACCCTGGCTTGTCAGCAAAAAAGTGCACATATATATATATATATATATATATATATATATATATATATATATATATATATATATATTTACATACTTGTTTGCTGACAAGCCAGGGTTCATATAGTTTTAATTGTATATGTAATATAAATAAATATTTATTTTTACAATATATATATCTATTTTTTTATTTATTTTTTTTGTGTAAAAATAAATATATAAGTTCAGGTTAAAATCCTACTTAATGTACAGTTGTGCTTGGCAGCATCTGCCGAATGAGTAATTCAACCCAAGAAAGTATGAATGTGCAATTAGCAGCCACATTTACCAGAGAGTGACTTACTAATCCTCGAGACAGGGGGGTCAATATTTATTCCCTGCAGGAGATGTGATGATATTTACACAGGATATGTACTTATACCCTGTAATTAGGCCCTTGTAAGGCTATTACTACAATAGGATGCCATTAAGTTAACACGGCTGTACTATGGGTAGGTTACCCATGACATAGCCTGGACTTCAGGTACAGAACATTGCGTAGTGACTTGGAACCAAAGAGCATGTTGGCTTATATTCATGTGATGAGAAGAACATCCCTGAACATGTGAACAGTGATACTAGCTGTTCATTACAACAAATGAAAGAATTCAGAGGATAGATGAAAAGCACTACACCCCCCTCTCTCCCTGCCTTCTGCAGAGCCGCGCACACACACTGCTAAAGTCTGTGCCCCCAACTCCCCCCACCAGTGACATTTCCTGAGTCCCGGCGCATCCTCCTCACCTCAGGTTGTTGTGTTGTCGGCACTGCAGGGCGGAAGCTGGGAGGCGGGGCACTCGGAGGCGGAGCAGGGAGGAAAAAAGCTACCACCTCCTCCTCTGCCTGGGACGGTCCTGGCAAATACTTTTCTCGTACAAAGGCCAGTGGTGGACTGGAAGCCCCGCGGTGGCAGTGGGCAGGTCTTGTTTAAAAACAGTGGGATTAATCCAGCCCCGATGCTACCTCTATAGTTGTGGCTATAGCATCCCTGACAGCAGGCGGCGGAGTGATATTCAGTTGTCAGGAATGCAGTAGCCGGAACTATAGAAGTAACATCGGAAAATGCGGCCGCTTGTCTGCTCACTCCTCGTTCAGTGTCTGCACTCACAGGAGTTATACAGCCAAATAAAAAACAGTCACATTCGCATAGTCGCAGCGTTCCCATTGTCCATCAGCAGAGGTGCCAGAATGGAGATCCTGCCAGCAAAAAAGCCCTGGGGTGTGCCTGGGCATTAGGGTGTGCCCAGGCATACCTGGCACACCCCGTGCGCTCGCCTATGTGTGTGTCATTATTAACACCACTATGGGCTAGGACTAATTGTGTTTTGTTTTTGTTTTTTTGGTGTTCCAGGGCTACCAGGATATTGTCAAAACGAAAGCAGAATTTAAAATGGCCATAAACAATTATTAACAAAAAAAACAAGGGTTCTTCATTTGGAATAAGGATAAGTGACGTGACTTCTGCTTTAATTGATTTTTCTAAAAAAATTACAGATGATGACATTTTGCTGAATATAAATGTTCACTTTTTCTAATTAAGTTGCTTAGGAGAAAAAAATGGATCTACCCTATCTTTCACTTTTATTTAGAGGGTGTGTTTTTTTTTTTGTTTTTTTTTTTTTGGTTTTTTTTTGGGGGGGGGGGGGTATTTAGGGTAGTTTTGTTTATTTATTTTAGTGTTCTTTGTATTTGTAATTTTCTTTTTCTCTTTATGTGTATTTGATTATCTGTGTAATGCCCCATTTATGTCTTACTGTAGGCTGTTTCCTCTAGGTGAAAAATTAAATGGGGCAATTCTTTGGCACAAGAACAGGTCCAGGATAGTTAAAATGCCCATTTAATGCCCACTGTGCCCATGAGAACGACTACATTTCCTTTTCCCCAAAGTATTTTGCAAAAAGTGGAAACATTTTTACCGAAATGCCCTGATTTTCAAAATGTTGAGAAAATTTAAATTCTTAGTTTCGCTCAACCCCGGCAGCACCAACACAACCTGAAAAGTTTTGTGCTGTAGGTTTATATTAAACTATGTAAAATGCAAAGTTATGCAAAACACATGTGTTTTAAAGTATTGCAACAATGGCAAAGGACAGTGATTGTAGCACTTGCTGGAGTCGGGACGCTTGCATTTGGCAATCTTCATGTGGCACCCATAGTGAAATGAACAATGTGACATCACTATCTTGTTGACTAGGTGAATCAAAACTCATCTTAGTTTATATTGTTATGGCCTAAAAATAAATGAACATTAGGTCACAATAGAACAATTTCACACATAAATAGCTGTCAATGTGCCTGAGCGGGTTTGGTTGACTTACACTGAGCACATTCCTGTTCACAGTTCACTGATGATATCAAGAGAGACGAGATGATGACACTTTGGCCTGTGTGGTTTCTCTGTTCCTCCTCCTGCTATGGAAAGTATCACTGTATCTACTAAACCGTATTTGGGCATTAAACTCTGGAAGCTGGCCCCCAAAAAATTTCACCAAGGCCAAAGGATTAGTCACTGGTTTTGCTTGTGGACGCCTTACAGTTGATCTTTCCTCCATTACAGAGGTATCCTGCCATCTGAGGCCATATTGGTAAAGGCAGTGTTTTGCTTCCTCGTGTTGGAACCTCCAGCAAGGAGATCCGGAAGCAACTCAGTAGTGACATCACCTAATCTCCTAAGACTAGCAATCACAGTGGTTACAGTGCCCTAGAGCTCACACACACCATCACATACCAGCAAGTGAACTGATATTTTTCAGGATTCCAGACAAAAGGTACATTTTCAGGATACTGCTTACACACAATTAAAGGATAACAGGCCCAGGATCAAAAATGCAATATATTGCATTTTTGATCCCCGTTGATCTTGCCAGAAATGCAGTGTCCTTGTTACTTCCAAAGAATATCTTAATTCCTAGCTATGGTATCCTCTGTAAACTACCAATTTTCATGTAATGGAGATGAAGAGATATACACATTTCTCTAGTCCATATCAGGAGAGCAGCCTATGGTGACAACCAGCAAAAGAAGCTTAAAGTGTTACTAAGCCCACAACAGTCTGTATATGCAGTAAAGCATACTTGTTATACTCACTGTGGAATCGAAGGGGTTAATCCTCTGCGTTGTGTAAAAAGGCTGTTTGATCCTGTCTTCTCTGTTCCTCCCCTGTCCCCAATCCATCTCCTGATAGAACAGAGGCTAGGGGACAAACTGCACATGCTAAGTTTGGTGTATATTGTTAGAGAGGTTGAGTGCATTTGATCAGCACAGGGCCAAACAGCACTGTCCAGACAGAGGGTCAGGGGTCCTGCAGCCTTATAGAACAGTCAGAACAGAATGCAAACTCCTCCTACAAGCTTTAACCAGGCACAGATAGAGGTCACAAGGCTGCTGTAATTGTTGATGAGAAAAGGTATTTAGCAGTTTATATTTACTAAAACTATTGCATTTCCATGATCTGTGTACTGTGGGAGACCAGATATAGTGAATGCAGAGTCCAGGGTTTAGTAACACTTAAAAAAAAAGAATACCAAGGACTAGTAAGCTGCAATAAATTACATTTTTTGGTTTTGGGTTTAGATGCACTTTAATATTTCTAAATGTTCCTTATAACATAACAAATCTTCACTTTTTGAGTTCGGGTCCACTTTAACAACTGCATCCAATACATATCAGTACACCTACTGGTTACATATTTAAGGTTCTATTGCAGCATGAGCAGCGAGTTATTTTTTTGCCAACTTCAGAAATGATCAGCCATGACATTCTGAGCAGAATGGATCAGATGCGCACACAGGAGTTTTAATTTCTGAATTTCTGAAAATGCTCTTTTCTGTTATTTAAAGTATCTCTAAACTCAAAAACAAAAACATAATATATTAGAGCTTACAAATGTATAGATGTGGTGGCTGCATCAGGTTTTTCTAGGCATTTTTTTACTTTATTTTCACCTGGTGATCTGCAGGGTAATGCCGCGTACACACGGGCGGACTTTTCGACCGGACTGGTCCGACGGTCTTTCCGATGGACTTTCGAACGAACGGACTTGCCTACACACGATCAACCAAAGTCCGATGGATTTGTACGTGATGACGTACGACCGGACTAAAATAGGGAAGTTGATAGCCAGTAGCCAATAGCTGCCCTAGCGTCGGTTTTTGTCCGTCGGACTAGCATACAGACGAGCGGATTTTTCGACCGGACTCGAGCCCCTCGGAAAGATTTGAAACATGTTTTATTTCTAGGTCCATTGGACTTTTGTGAAAAAAAGTCCGCTGGAGCCGACATACGATCGAATTGTCCGACGGAGTCCGGTCCGCCGGACCAAGTCTGCCGGAAAGTCCGATCGTGTGTACGCGGCAGTAGTGTTTTCTTTCCACTGCCTTTAACAGCCCGTCCAGCAGAAATGGCAGTTAGGGGTTGAGACAAGCAATTTAAAGTGGTTCTAAAGGCTCAAGGTTTTATATCTTCATGCATTCTGTGTGCAGCAGCCCCCAGACCCCCTAATACTCACCTGAGCCCGATCCAGCCATGTGCACAAGAGTCTTGAGGGTGAGCACTCCAATGTGAGTTCAAAAGCCCCGCCGTTGGCAGACTTGTTTGGGGGCATTTACCCTAGTTACAACTGCCCCCCCCCCCTCAATTGAGTTCTGGCTGGGCTTTTTCATAGATAGCTAGGTTAACGAACAGCATTTACTTTCTACACTTAAAATTGTTCAAGTAATTGGTACCGGGTTAATCACTCCATTGCTATTCTATGCAAATAATACTTTCTTTTACGACTTGTTTCAATTTTAATAAAGCCTGTTGTATCACTCCTGATGCCGACATCCCAACCTGCAAAAACTCATTTCAGGGAGGTGGCGCTACGACCCCCCCCCCCCCGGTGTTGAAATGTGGGTGTGGCTTGAATTGCACTACATATTGGGCATGGCTTAAAGATGTGTGGTTTTATGGAGTCTGAGATTACTTACATAGTGCAGAATACAGTAATGTTAAATTGTTGAATAGGGAATGTACAGTGCGGAGTGTACGGCAGTGGGTACTATGTGCAGGAGAGGAGTATGGAGTGTATGGTGGTGGGTATTATCTGCAGAAGAGGAGTGCAGAGTGTATGGCGGTGGGTAGTATGTCCAGGAGAGGAGTGCAGAGTGTATGGAGGTGGGTAGTATGTCCAGGAGAGGAGTGCAGAGTGTATGGAGGTGGGTAGTATGTCCAGGAGAGGAGTGCAGAGTGTATGGCGGTGGGTAGTATGTCCAGGAGAGGAGTATGGAGTGTATGGTGGTGGGTATTATCTGCAGAAGAGGAGTGCAGAGTATATGGAGGTGGGTAGTATGTTCAGGAGAGGAGTGCGGAGTTTATGAAGGTGGGTAGTATGTGCAGAAGAGGAGTATGGAGTGTATGGTGGTGGGTATTATCTGCAGAAGAGGAGTGCGGAGGAGTGCGGAGTGTAGAAAAGTCCTAGAGACGAGCATGGGAGGAGGTGATGAGGGAGCTAGAGAGCAGGAGGTCTTGAGAAGAAGGAAGAGAACGATTAGGTTGGTATTTTGAGACTAGGCCAGTGATGTAGCTGGGGGCAGAGTTGTGCATTGCTTTGTAGGTAGTTGTTAGTATTTTGAATAGAATTCGCTGGGTGAGCGGAAGCCAGTGGTGGGATTGACAGAGAGGAGTAGCAGAGAGAAATTGGTTGGTAATATAATGTCGGGGTGATGGTCAGGTGTCCACAGCTTTTGGCCATACAGTGCTAGACATGTTCTATTTAATGACAGAATGTGACATTTGTACATGTTGTTTCCTTTCTATGAAGCTGAACAATATACAGAGAGCCTGGACATTATTTATTGGTTTGCAGGAATGTGGCTGCTAATTATCCTGTCACTAATGACAAGCTAGAGAACTGAACGGCATTCTTACTGAATACATACTGTATGTAGTCCAGCGTATCCTACCTTATATTATTGTAATGCTGTCTATGAAAGTAACTTCCAGGGAGAGGGAGTTTGCTGCTGAGTTTATCTGTGTATGCCTAAAATATAAGTTTGCATGATCAAGACCATTTGATGTTTGTATCCACAAATTGTTAAAGGGGTTGTAAACCCTCAATTTTTTTTATTTTTTTTTAATAAAAATAACAAACATGCCATATACGGTACTTACCTACTCTGTGCAATTGTTTTGCACAGAGCACCCCTGATCCTCCAAGCTCCTCCTCTTCATCAGGTGCCCCCCACAGAAAGCCACTTTCCACGTGCGCGCTCGCTCCCAAGTCCCACGGCTGCATCCATTGACAAAGACTGGGCCCCGCCCCCCCGCTCCCATGTCACGGCTTTTGATTGAAGCCAATGGCTCCCGCCGCTATCAATCTGGCCAGTAAGGGAGAGCAACAACGGCTGGAGTCGCTGCGCTCCTGCACATCGCTGGATCGGAACAGGCTCAGGTAAGAAAATGGAATGCATTAAAGTGGAGTTCCACCCAAAAGTGGAACTTCCGCTTATTTGTCTCTTCCCCCTCTCCCGTGCCATGTTTGGCACCTTTCAGGGCGAGGGGGGAACGGGACCTGTTTGTGAGGAGATGGGGCCGCAACAAAGTATGTCACCAGCTTGGCCCCCCTCCTCCCTCCACTTCTGCCAGGCCAGTGACAGAGCCCAGCACACTTCACACATGCGCAGTAGAGACCCGGCTGTGAAGTCGAATGGCTACATTGCCAGGTTCCCTTACCAGCAATGGCGGCGGCAGCACCCGACCAGCCGATGTAAACAACAGCTGTGGTGCCGACATCGCTGGACTCCAGGACAAGTAAGTGTCCTAATGTTAAAAGTCAGCAGCTCCATTATGTGTAGTTGCTGACCTTTAGTTTTTAAAATTGCGGGCGGAACTCTGCTTTAAGAGGAAGAACCTTGGGACTTTTACTCTCTTCATGACCAGGCCCTTTTTTGCTATTCAGCACTGCGCTAATTTAACTGCCAATTGCACACTGTACACAAACAAAATGTATATAATTTTTTTCACACAAATAGAGATTTCTTTTGGTGATATTTCATCACCACTGGGTTTTTCATTTTCTGTGATAAAGATGAAAAAAGTCTGAAAATTTTGAAAAAAAAAAAAAACAATATTTTTTACTTTCTGCTATAAAACATATCCAATAAAAAAAAATTAAAAATCTAATTTCTTCATACATTTTGGCCAAACTGTATTCTGCTACGTTTTTTAATAAAAAAAAAAATCCCAATAATGGAGCGTACACACGGTCGGACTTTTCGTCTACAAAAGTCCGACAGCCTGTCCGACAGACTTCCGGCGGACTTTCGGCGGACTTGCGGCGGACTTGCGGCAGACTTTCTAACGAACGAACTTGCCTACACACGACCACACAAAAGTCCGACGGATTCGTACGTGATGACGTACACCGGACTAAAATAAGGAAGTTGATAGCCAGTAGCCAATAGCTGCCCTAGCGTGGGTTTTTGTCCGTCGGACTAGCACACAGACGAGCGGATTTCGGGGTCCGGCGTAGTTACGACGTAAAGATTTGAAGCAAGTTTCAAATCTAAAGTCCGTCGGATTTGAGGCTGAAAAAGTCCGCTGAAAGTCCGGAGAAGCCCACACATGATCGGATTACCAGCCAGCTTTAGTCCGTCGGCGTCCGTTGGACTTTTGTAGACGAAAAGTCTGACCGTGTGTACGCCCCATAAGTGTATATTGATTGGTTTGCGTAAAGGTTATAGTGTCTACAAATTATGGGATATACAGTATACTGGAATTTTTATTTATTTATTTTTCATAATACTAATGACGGCTATCTACAACTTATAACGGGACTGTCATATTATGGTGGACAATCTGACACTAACTGACACTGATATCACCAGTGCCATTATTAAAGTGATCAGTGGTAAAAATATGCACTGTCACTGTACTATTGACACTGCCTGGGCATCAGGGGAGATCAAGGGCTTAAATATGTGCCTAATTATGTCTAAAGGGTGTAAAGTTTGCTAATTTTACTAATAATTTCTCAATTTTTCATGCTTGCTTTGCAGGGATGAGAAACTGACAGAATGCTCCCTGTGTACAGAGCTCTGTGTTGAATTTCAGCACAGAGCTCTGGGCTGTGAATGTAGACAGCCGATCAGCACATCCCAGCCCTTAAAAATTGTCCGGGACTTGCTGACAGGCTCTTGATGTGTACAATCACAGCAGAAGCTGGCTGGGGGGGGGGGGGGGCGGGGCGCACATGCACGCTGCCTGAACTCAGAAGTAGGCAGCGACGTATCAGTACATCATTTTACAATGCGGGCGGGCGATCATTAAGTGGTTAAGGTAGTTCTAAACCTTAAAGGGGTTGTAAACACTTATATATACCCAGTGATGTGGCTAGCCTCAGGTGATGCATAAAAATGAAACAAATCCTCCTACACAAGTTGTACCTGTTTATCTACATCTTTTCAAAGTACAGAATTTACACAACATGTCAGAGCTTCAAGAGGAACTGCAGTCTGCTCACATAATTTGTAATAAAAACATCTTTGCCATTCTGAAGCTTCCCTCCAACCACTTTGCATATTATTTTATATATATTGTGATTCTGTACTTGCCAAATATGCTGCAGAAATCTCCCTCCACTGAGTCTGACTGCAACCATTTTACTGTGGGCAGCTGAAGCTGCTGCCTGTTCACTTCCTGGATCTACACAGACACACAGAGGCACACCTCCATCTCTGCAGCTCTCATTGGCCCTCTTATGACTCATCCCCCCTCCCTTCCTGGCCAAATCTCACAAGAGTGAGAGGGAGAGAGCTGTGCATGATGTCATAAGCCAAGGCTTTTTAATAGACAAGAAACAGGAAGTGGGCTGCATAAGGTATTTACTGGCAGAAAAAAAAAGTTTTACTATCCAAAGTTAAAACAACAAGGGCAGAAGATTAATAGATGGAAAGTTGAAAAAAGGACTAAAGGTCCACTTTTAGGAGGCAGGGGATGGGGATCTTATGTCACACACTGCAAAGCAAAGAGCAGAGAGCTGAGTGTAATCTGAGACCTGAATCTGAGACAACCCCCCCCCCCTCCCCAACACGCGCACAGGGGTTGATTTAGTAAAGGCCAAAAGACTGTGCACTTTGGAAAGTGCAGTTGCACACGGCAAGAGCAGTTGCTCCAGAGTTTAGTAAATGAGCAGAAGCTCTGCTGACTTTCATCATCCAATCATGTGCAAGCAAAAATGGTGTTTTTTTTTATTTTCCTTGCATGTGATTGGGTATTATTTGTAAAGTGAAGCTTTACCTCATTTACTAAGCTCTGGAGCAACTGCACTTGCAGAGTGCAATTGCACTTTCCAAGGTGCACAGTCTATTGGCCTTTAGTAAATCAACCCCACAGTCTCATAGGAAAGCATGCACAGCTGTGGCTGTCAATCACCTGCTGTGTGCTGGAGGGGAGGTGGGGTAGGGCTGTCTCCTCGGATTGCTTGGTGTCAGCAGAGACTGTCAGAAGTGACTCATTCAGATAGTAGACGAATGAGAGACAAGATAGGAATCACACTAGGTGCTTTGGGTTGAGGCAGGTACACACTATAGAGGGCTATGCTTTGTTCATTTTTCATTTCAGATTTGTACAACCATTTTATCTGGGTGTCATTTATCTTGCTAAAGCACTCTGTATCATAAATATTGAATCAGGGTTTACTTCCTCTTTAACCACTTGCCTACCGGACACTTACACCCCCTTCCTGCCCAGGCCATATTTCAGCTTTCAGCGCTGTCACACTGAATGACAATTGCGCGGTCATGCTACACGGTACCCAAACTACATTTTTTATCATTTTCTTCACACAAATAGAGCTTTCTTTTGGTGGTATTTAATCACTGCTGGGTTTTTAATTTTTTACAAAAAAAAAGACCAAAAATTTTGAAAAAAAAAATGTTTTTCACTTTTTTTCTGTCAGTAGATTTTGTAACTAAGTAATTTTTCGCCTTCACTGATGTGTGCTGCTGAGGCGGCACTGATGGGCACTGATAGGCTGAACTGGTGGGCACTGATATGTGGCACCGATGAGCACTGTTAGGCGGCACTGGTGGGCACTGATTGGGGGCACTGGTGGGCATTGATAGACAGCACTAGTGGGCACTAATAGGCGGCACTGGTGGGCACTGATAGGCAGCACAGATAGGCGCTACTGATAAGCACTGATGGGCATTGATGGGTGGCACTGATGAACAATGCTGATGGGCATTGATTGACAGCAGTGATGGGCATTGATGGGCAGCACTGATAGGCGGCACTGATTGCCAGCACTGACTGGCATCACTAATGGGCACTGATTGATAGCACTTGTGGGCAGTGGTGGGCACTGATTGCTGCCACTGGTGGGCACTGATTGCTGGCATTGGTGGGCATTGGTGGGCACTGATTTATGACAATGTTTTTCACTATTGCAATCAGTGCCCTGATTACAATCTTAAATGTCCCCCTGCGTGGAGATGCCGCTTATCGGCTCTCCTCGACACACACCCTGTTAGTGTGAGGCGAGGAGCGCCGATCACCGGCACTTCCTTGTTTACATGTGACCGGCTGTGATTGGACACAGCCGATCACATGTTTAAAGAACCGCGGGCGCGGCTCTTTCCACAGATAGGGGTCGCAGCAACACGGCGCGGCCGCAATCGCTGCGCGCCCCCGCGGGCATGCGAGAGCGGCCGTCCTGGGAGGCCGTCATATGACGGTGTCCCAGAACAAGAGCAGCACCGCCCCGCCGCCATTTGACGGTGGGGGCAGGCGGCAACCAGTTAAAGACTGTATACACATGACAAAATATACCGCCAAACCTCCCACTCTAAAACATGTTGCAGTATAATGTTTTTTTTTGTAGGCATGCCCTTAGAACTACATCTCCCAAAACCTCTTTCCCTTTACACAGTGTGTCTGCAGGCTCATGGAAGTTAAGCCAGCAGTGTTGCTTTTCTTGGAATGAAGTCAATGTATGCAGTGGAGTGCAACTGGGAGGGATGGGTATAGATGGAGTTCTGTAGTCCAGCAGTAAAGAGCTCACAGTGTTAGCAGTCCTACTTTGCTGGAGTTCTGAGTCTAATTTCCGCTTAGAAATATAAATGCGTGGAGTATGCTGTCAGTCTTAAACTTGAGATGATTTCTATTTCTTCTTTTCCTAATAATGATCCCAGGCCTGTGTTGAAAAACGAAGAGGCTTAGGTATGGCGCTAGCAACTTGGTCCTGTAAAAGTTAACAGCTACTCAAGAAACAACCAGAAATTGATGCCTGATGTGAGCGTTGGGCACAGCAAGGAGAGAGAATTTGAGACAAATATGAATCATAGCATTTCTCTGTTTTGTGGTTACTTAACTTACAAAATTGAGCCATTTAAGTCACATGCCAACTTAGAAGCTCTAGGCCGCACATCAACAGACCACATCCCATTTGATGCTGGAAACCACAGCGGTCTCATGAGAATAGTTTATGGGAAGAGGTATGTAGTTATGACATTTTAACTGAAAAGTAACATCACATTAAGGGTCCTTCAATCCAGTGTACTTAGAACCACATGTCAATCTGTCCTGCGGCTTTCAAACCTTTTCCAAGACACCTATCACGGACTTTGGAGCTGTATACGCTAAAACCACTCAATGCAGTAAATATTTTTTAGTGCACTACAATGATAAAGCTTAAACCTGTAGTCTGAATGGATAATACAGGCAACAGCCAACACCTCAATTATTTATTTCTTTTTGATCATTGACCTTGTACCTGCCAAACCCCGATGAAGTAACTAACAAGACTCAGTCACTGTGGTGGTATAATGCAATGTATTATAAGGTTATGTGCAGAGTTGTAACCCACCCAAGAAATGCTTCACGGAAACCAGTTTTAATTTTTACATTTTGTATTAATTTAATATCAATAGACATCAGTGTGTCCCTTCCCAGCTGATGTAGAAAAGAATGCTCATTTTAGTAAAGCAGTGGTCTCCAAATTGCGGCCCTTTGTTTGCCTTTGGGACAATATTCCCGCCACTGTTAGCAGCAACAGTGGGGCACTATTCCTCCCACCGACACCATTGATGTGGCACTATTCCTCTCACTGACACCAGCAATAGGGCATTATTAAGCAAAAAAAAAAAAAATGTACTACCCTCTCCCCACTCCTGGCAACCCTTCTCCATTTCACCTGGCAATTTGATAACCCGTACCCCAGAGCTTCATTGGTGTCAGTGTAAAAATCCCCCCTACCGCAGCCATCCTGATTGACTTCAGTGTGATAATAGCCCTCTACCCTTCCCTTCTTCCTTCAGCTTTATTTTTGTTAGTGTATGCAGCATACTGGTTTAGTGGTTAGCACTTCTGTCTGACAGCATGGAGTCATCCATTCAAATCTCAGCCACGACAGGGAGTTTGCCTGTTCTCCATGTACTTGAGTGGGTTTCCTTCCAAAAATATGCTTGTAGGTCAATTGGGTGCTGTTTAAAATTTGCCCTAGTATGTATTATAGAACTTAGATTGTAAGCTCCTTAAAGTGGAGTTCCACCCACTTTTACAACTCCTCCCTGGCCGCGGCCCATCACATCATTTCCTGTTTCCAATGCCTTCTGGGAAGGGGCGGCAACTTCCTCTGAAACTGCCGTTGCTATGGAAACCTGACCTGAAACCTATTACACTGCTTGTGCTGCACTGAGCATGTGCGAGATCTGCAAGGATGAGATCCAGGAAGAAATACAGTCTGGCTTCAGATGCCCACACTTAAGATGGCCACGGCCTGCTGTAAGTTTATAAAATAACAAACTACTGTTATAAACTAACAAAACAGACCTTAGTTTACAGACTAACTTTACTAGAATACATTAGGCTTGTGTATTATAGATGTATTTTTATTTAAAAAGTATAATTTCGGCCTGAACACCACTTTAAGGTTCTGATTGCAGTCAATATTGGAACTGGAAGCCAGCCATTGGGGTGGGCAGCACATTTCTGACACTTGGCTATATAGGCTGCTATACAAAAACAATCCTTTAACCCACTGCCCATTTTTCATCAAATATCTGGAATGATCTACAATGGGGAAAATAATTATTTGATCCCCTGCAGATTTTGTATGTTTGCCCACTTACAAAGAAATGAAGGGTCTATATTTTTTATCATAGGTGTATTATAAATTACAGAGATAAAATATAAACAAAAAATCCAGAAAAACACATGATACAAATGTTCTAAATTGAGTTGCAGTTCAGTGAGTAAAATAATTATTTTATCCCCAAGCAAAACATGACTTGGTGGAGAAACCCTTGTTGGCAAGCACAGAGGTCAGACGTTTCCTGTAGTTAGTGACCAGGTTTGTACACATCTCAGGAGGGATTTTGGTCCACTCTTTTTTACAGATCTTCTCTAAATCCTTAAGGTTTCTTGGCTGTCGCTTGGCAACTCGAAGTTTCAGCTCCCTGCATACATTTTCTATAGGATTAAGGTCTGGAGACTGACTAGGCCACTCCATGACTTTATTGTGCTTCTTCTTGAACCACTCCTTTGTGGCCTTGGCGGTATGTCATTGTCATGCTGGAAGACCCATCCATGATCCCTCTTCAGTGTTCTAGCCAGTCTAAAGACTTTAATCCTATAGAAAATGTATGAAGGGAGCTGAAACATTGAATTGCCTAAAAGACAGCCAAGAAACCTTAAGGATTTAGAGAAGATCTGTAAAGAAGAGTGGACCAAAATCCCTCCGGAGATGTGTGCAAACCTGGTCACCAACTACAAAAAACGTCTTACCGCTGTGCTTGCCAACAAGGGTTTCCACCAACTACTAAGTCATGTTTTGCTTTGGGATCAAATACTAATTTTACTCACTGAACTGCAACTTAATTTAAAACATTTGTTTTATGTGTTTTTTCTTGACTTTTGGTTGATAATCTGTCTATCATTTAAAATGCACCTATGATAAAAATGATAGACCATTCATTTCTTTGTAAGTGGGCAAACTTGCAAAATCTGCAGGGGATCAAATAACTATTTTCCCCACTGTAGATCAACCTTGTACCTCCTCCTTATGGCATCAGCCCCCAGTTACGAGTTTAACGTTCACCTCTTTTGTCTTTATGAATTTAGAGCCAACAAACTGATGTTTTCCAGCTGGATGTTACAGGCTAGCTTAATCTTTAACTTGTCCATTATTAATAACATGGTGAATTTCATTGGGCTGGGGCTTAAACGACATTTCTAATTGTTCTCTTCTCTGCTATCAGTATTAAAACCATATAAGGATCAAAGTCCAGTTCTTATGTCTATGTATGGTTTATTCTAACACTAGGTTTTCTTCCCAGTGGCCCACAAATAAGGAGGTTTTTACATCATATGTATGTAGCATGGTGCCCATGGTGGCGGAGAGCCTGATATTTTCAGATAAAAAGGGATCCCATTCCTGGAAGATGAAGGTCATTCTGTAGAAGCAGGAAAGAAATATATTTACCTTTACAGAGAAAAGGACAATACCATATGGTACACTAAAATATATGCCGGACCCTCAAGGTGCCGCCTACCTAATTAATATGTCCAAAAGGGTGAAACAATACTAACATATGGGGATTGGATATCCTCAAAATCGTTAGAATAAAAATGACAAAATGAAAAATGATGGGGGACTGCATTGGCAACCAGCCTCTGACGCAGCCCGACAGGGATGGGTGAAACCGGACAGGCCAGCACGGCCCATCTATGGACTACATGTCTTTGACCCATATATGGTTCTACATACTTTGCAAGACTGCTGTTTTCAAAGACAAGGGAGGAACTTACCCCGGGATCCTGGACCTGTGAACTTGATCACAAGCTGATAAGTATCAATACATTTACCATTCTTGGGAAAGGACTATTACTTTCTGGAAAGGATTACCTCTTCACTTTGCTATTTTATTTGAGGTGTGAGAGCGAGTCTTCATAGGGACTCTGATTGGTACAAGGTCAAGGAGGACTATGTTCTATGGTTCCAGTGAGCCATACATCACTTTATTGGACACTTCTATTCATTACCATTCCACTTGTACAGCTCCTCTTGACCACTGTTACCTAGCAATTCTCCCCGATTTTTTCACAGCTACCTTCCACCTTTATACAATCATCTACTTGTCAACAGTTTTTCCAATGCGGATCGGGAGAACCATTGCTATCATCTCATAGCTCCCACCTTGTGGTTTGACTTCATTCATCCACCCTTTTTCAATATTAGTTCAACCTTGATTAAAAACTTGGGTTTTTTTTATCTTTTGACACCAATAAATCTTTTTTGCTAATCAAGTTTTTGTATGGTGAGTGAAGTTCCATAGATATGTGGTACCACAAGGTTGGTTGAGCTAATACAGGTTTTTATTTCAATTTTGTCACAATACCATATGGCCAATATATAGAACTGTGTAATAGACTTTGCTGTAGTATCAGATGTGTCTAAAGATTCTGCAAAAAAAGAAATTATTAAAATTTGTCCTTTGTCTTGAATCCCTCTACAGCCTTATAGTTATATATCTACAGTGTAAAATCAAAGGCACTGATGCATCTGATGATGAGATTTGGTGATGTCACTATTGTGCTGCTTTTTGATGCTTTTGTTGAACTTTCTGAGATAAGGAAGCAGTGCTCTGCCCAGTGGCATCAGGAGGAGGGGGCTGACAGGGGCTGGAGCCCCGAGTGTGCCCCCAAAAAGCCCAGAGTCTCAATATTCCTAATTGCATTTTAGCACCGAGCCGTTTACACAGGCAACAGGGAACGATCTCCCGCTTATCCAGCGCGGCCGAGTGACATACAAAAAGTCCCGCCTCCGGGATCCGGCTCCTATGATAGACGTCCCACTAGTCCAATGCCGAGACCACGGGATGTGTGACGTCCATCATAGGCGCTGCCGGGTTCAGTAGGAGGCGGGAATGACTCTGTGGCCTCGCCGAGCACTGAGATCCCTGCTCGCTCCATGTAAATGGGCAGGCAGTGGAGCGGCTGTCCTATCCTGGCTCTCTTTTCCTGGTGCGTGCAGCCTGCTGTCTCAAAGTGGTCATGAATGAGATGGGCTACACTACACAGTTAAGGCTAAGCTGCAGGAGTGTCAAGAGGTCACCTGTCACAGAGGGGTCAGTATATGTGTCAGGGGGGTCAGTGTATGCCAAAAATTGCAGTGATATTACCGCGCTAGCCCTAAGAACGTGGGCAGCCAACACAAACAGTCAGACTAATTGTGTGTGAAAATGTGAGTAAAAAGTGTGGCGCTAATAATACGTGGGTTTCAATAATACAGTTTAAAATGTAATCTGTAAGTGTACTGTGCCAGAAATATTAGTGTAATGCTCTGAATATCAGAATAGAAAAACAATAAATGTAATAAATGTGTGCCGAATGGCAACAATGTGACTGTACCTGAATTCAGGGACACACAATGTGAAAAAAACGAATGTGTGGACAATCGTGAAACTCATAAAATACCAAAAATCTAAAGATGAATAAAAACTTATAAAAAATATAAAAAAGAAAAAGAAAAGAGATCCACTATCAATGAGGTAATATCCTAAAAAATCACTGGATGTCAAATATAGGATGGTAAATAATGCCGATGGTATTGGGAACACAGAATGTCTGAGATATCCAAAAAAATTATGTCATGTATCATACAAGAACAGCATTAGCATATAGAGTCCATAATATTATATAGAGCAAAAGTTCATACAGAAGATTATGTAGTAATAATATCTTCTAGGATCTCTGTATTGCTTCTCAAACTGGTCTAGGACTGAGCCAGCATTCTGGTTAAAGTCTTTATATTACATGGCATAAAAGAAAAGGCTGAGACACTCTTACCAACAGTGGTGGACTCACACGCCGTTAGCAGTGAGTCAATCGAGCTTTTTACCGACAAGCGGTGGGTGTGGATCCGGTCTCAATTGATGGAATATTCCAGCCAAAGATGTAAAGGGCTTTAATCGTCGTCCACAGATCCTCTCAGCAAATAAAGATAACCAAAATATAGAAGAAAAAAGAAAGCCTCCACATGGTGTAAATCCAATAAATGAATGAGGGGTATTTTAAAAATTTGTCTTCCAACATCTGGTAAAAACAGGAACAACAATAAATTTGAATTCAATTGATCAGATAAAAAGCGCAGTGAAAGAGTGGCTAGACTAGCATAATAAGCCCTGGTCTTTTTCCCATCTAGCAACGCCCCTGACTCTGCTCCACCAATATGGCCAAATCCACAGTACAGAACAAGGCATGGTAAGTTAATAATGGGGAAAAGATCAGATGCAGGGAGACCATAGGCAGTACTGCTGACTAGTCCTTTGTTCTTTGACTCTTTTGGGGCCTTGCTGGGTTTGGGGCTTAATCAGCTGCTTCTGTCACCTTGCTCCTTAAAGTGAAACTTTACTCCTAATAATGTTCTTTAGCAAGGAACATACATTCCACATTAATAATTATACTACCAAAATGAGTGTATGCTGTAAATTGCCTCCAGCATTGTTCCTGTTTCTTCTTGCTGGAGGATGCCATTTTGCTGAAGCCCAGCAGTAAACATTTAGGCTATCAGCAGATTGGCTTCTACAAATTTGGCACAGTGCCTAAAAATGGAGAGCAACTGAGCATGTGCAAAGCAGGATGAGGCAGCGCATTACTGGATTCTAAACAGTATAGACACTTAAGGAGGAAGTAAATCTTGGTGGGTTTTTTTCCTCTTTATTTCTCTGCAAAGGTAAAGCATAATGGGCTACTATGCATCGCATAGTAGCCCATTATGTGTCACTTACCTGAAACTGAAGCCTGCGATGTCACTGCTATCCCCACCAGCAGCGAGCGTCCATCTTCAACCCCTCTTTCTTCTGGCTCTGTGACTGGCCAGAGTCGCGTGACGTCACTCCTGCGCGTCCGCGTGGGAGCCGCCAGTCACGGCATGACCCCTATTAGAAATCGGCACATGCGCAATAGTGATCAGTGATCACAATGTTTGTAAGTATGTCCTAAACCGTGATATTTCAAGCACCTACAGGTAAGCCTTAATTTAGGCTTACCTTTAGGTAAAAGTGGTTGTACAGGGTGTACAACCACTTTAATTTTAATTGTTTACATAGCTATACCTGCAAAAGAGGCCAGCCTGAAATGATTTAACAGGACTGAATTTTCTGACTATGTTCCACTTTAACCCCTTCATTCCTAAGGGTACAAGGTTAATGCCCCTCCTCAGCAACACATACTCACTTTTCCTTTACTCCACTGCTGCCCTATTTAACTGCCAGGAATGGGGAAAGGAACCCCTGTGTTAGCTCTGAGTCACTCTAGTTGGAGCTTTCACGAGTCTGAGGTCCACCTACCAGACCCCACGTGACAGCACTAGGCCTATCTCAATCACCAGTGAAGGCAGAATGAGTCACATGCTCCTCCATCCCCATACACATCGAATATTTTTTTCCGCTTCTGCCAAATAAACAGAATGGCATGGGAGACTGAGTAGGTACAGATGAGGAAGAAGAGAATACACTAATTTGCTTTAGAATCTCAGTTTACACCTCAGCATACCTAATTCAGCCAAAGCAACACATTCCACTGCTAGAACATATGCAGAACGCCTCCATCCTGCCTGAGGTAATCCTAGTTGGTTGGAGGCAGTGAATGTTCATCTATAGACTTGACTGAACACATTGAATAAAGAAGCACTGCCAGTGCTGTACCTATCACACTGTACAAAATGACAAGCCTGGGAACACCCTCAGTACTAACACACCCTTCTTTCCTCAAACATGTTCCTCCTCTGCTGCGATGACGTGAAGCCTTGGAGTCAGCACATTTTGAACTCCTTGCAGTTTTATTTATTTATTTTTTCTCTTTTTTTTTTGTATCGAACTAGCAAAAGGAGCATACATCATCTGTCCTGTAAATGCATGCAACAAAGTACAATGAACGTGAGTTATTGCTTGATTGTTTGTACTGTGCAAATATTCAATCCTTGAGATTCTTCACATAGGGAAATACATGGGCCGTGAGTTAGGGGAGTTAGGGAGCCAGTTATAATTTAGCCATATATTGTACATAGTAAAGCATAGATAAACCTAAAAGCAGAAATGTCATATATTGAAGTTTGCCGGTCAGATGTGTTGGCTCCTTTTAGTTTTCTTGTTTTCAGAATATTGTCAGCAAACACAGAAAATACCTGTTGAGCTTGCTAGAAATGCTGTGTCACTTTTTGTGAGCTGAGAAGGCAGCTAAAACAATCTTATCTCTTTTTTTGTAAGCTACTAATCTCATAAACAACCCAGATAACAAGCAGTTGAGCTGTAAATTGGAAATGACTTGCCAGGCTTTACAAGTTTGTTGCACAATTTCAGCAAGTCCGCAATGCATGACTCCAGGTCAACTTTCTTTGCAAACATTCTGCAAGTCTACTGCAAGTTCTGGTTCATTTATGTTGTGCAATAGTCATCCCACTACAGGGGTCCCTGTGGCCCGAAGAGCTCTTGCTGTAGACTCACCCCTGCAACTTTGCTCTTGCTAACAAATTGTCACACACATTTGCTACAAATTGGAAAAGTGTCAACTAGACCTTGGGCTTTAAGTGCTCTGCAAGTGTACAACTTGCCAGTAAAAATGTGCAGCAAGTTAACAAACTTACAATTTAACACTGCCACAAATGTGTGTGTAAGTTATCCTTGCAATCTGGGAACCATTTAATAGAGATGAACAAAGGAAGACATGTTTGAAGTTTAGCCTTGGTGACAACCAGGGTTGGGGCAAAGGATGAGAGGGGTGCAGAAGGGGCAGGGACAATGTTTTCCCGTAGGATTTGCAGGATTTGTATATGAATGAACAACCATCAAATATGCATATGAATGAATCACCATAGATATGCAAATAAAAGAGCTGCAGCGACTGACATGTTGCATTTTTCCATACTGAACTTCAAGGCTGCTCTGTAGTGTAAATGAAATACACCCTACCCTTGATGTGACCTGTGTTGATCAGGTGCAGAAAAACACCCCTCTGGCATGAACTGGGAGGTGGGGGGGGGGGTGTAGGTTGCAGTTGGCATCTTTGCCCTGGGCCCTTGATGACCTTGTCCCGATCCTGGTGACATCTATGGCCCCCTGCACAGATACCACTGACAGACCTCCACAGACAGTGGAGAAATGAGCGTAGCCATGAAGGGTCAAGAAGTGTGTAATTACTAGGTAGAATAGAGGGAAAAGCCTGAAGAAAGGAAAAAAACGAATGCAGACACAACTAAGGATTAGTTAACTGCTATATATTCAATTATTGGGTTGTTTTAAGTTTATATATAATTTAATCACTTCAGCCCCGGAAATTTTTCCCCCTTAATGGCCATTTTTTTGCAATACGGCACTGTGTCGCTTTAACTGACAATTGCGAAGTCGTGCGACGCTGTACCTGGAGACATCCTGTAAGGACGTTTTTCCACTGCATAGTTTGGTGTCTAGAACATTTATAAAGATATTAAAAAGTAAGGGTCCCAACAGTGAACCTTGGGGTACACCACTGATAACCTTAGACCATTCAGAGTAAGAATCATTAACCACTACTCTCTGAATTTGGTCTTTTAGCCAGTTTTCTATCCATTTACAAACTGATATTTCCAAGCTTGTAGACGTTACCTTACACATGAGCCGCATGTGGGGAACTGTGTCAAACGCTTTTGCAAAATCTAAGTATACCACGTCCACAGCCACCCCTCTGTCCAAGGTTTTACTTACCTCTTCATAAAAAGAAATCAGGTTTGTCTGACAACTTCTGTCTTTCATGAATCCATGCTGTCTGTTGCTTAAAATATTTTTTTCCAGCAAGAACTCGTCTATGTGGTCTTGTATTAAACTCTCCAGTATCTTCCCGACTATAGAAGTTAAAGTAACAGGTCTATAATAACTTGGTAACGACTTTGTTCCCTTTTTAAATATAGGCACCACATTGGCCCTACGCCAATCCAGTGGTACTATTCCCGTCATTATTGAGTCCCTAAAAATTAGATACAATGGCTTTGAAATGACAGAGTTCAATTCTTTTAAGATCCGTGGGTGGATGCCATCTGGTCCAGGTGCTTAATTCACCTTTATTCTGTCTAAATATTTCTGGAACATATCACTTTTGAGCCATTGTGGATCATTTGGGGCTGTGTCACTACCACTCCCATTATGGACTTGAGCTCCCCCATGCTCCTTTGTATACACAGAACTGAAGAATATATTTAATAAATTTGCCTTTTCTTTGTCCCCAGTCACCCACTCTAGATTATTTTGTGAAGGGGCTACATGCTCAGACCTGGCCTTTTTACTATTAATATATTTGAAGAATTTTTTCGGGTTTGTCCTACTATCTTTTGCAATCTGTCCTTCATTTTGAATTTTTGCATACTTGATTTCCTTATTACATATTCTGTTATATTCTTTGTAACATTTTAATGACAATAGTGTTCCTTCATTTTTATATTTGTTAAAAGCTCTTTTCTTTTTGTTTATAGCTTTTTTAACTTTGGCCGTGAGCCACATAGGTTTGAATTTTAGCCTTTTAAACTTATTGTCCATGGGAATATACTTTCCTCATCAGTTTAGGCCAATATGTATTCTTCTACATATTTTTGATAAAAAAATCGCAATAAGCGTATATAGATTGGTTTGCGCAAAAGTTATAGCATCTACAAAATTGGGGATAGATTTATGGCATTTTTATTATAATTTTTTTTATTTTATTAGTAATGGCGGTGATCAGCAATGTTTAGCGGGACTGTCTGACAGATCAGACACTTTTGACACTTTTTTGGGACCATTGACATTTATACAGCGATCAGTTCTATAAAAATGCACTAATTACTGTATAAATTACAATGGCAGGGAAGGGGTTAACACTAGTGGTGATCAAGAGATTAAATGTGTTCCCTGGGAGGTATTTCTAACAGTGGGGGGAGGGGACTGACTGGGAGTACAGAGAGATCACTGTTCCTAATCTCTAGGAACAGACAATCACTCTGTACTTCCCTGTCAGAATGGGGATCTGTTTGTTTACATTGACCGATCCCCGTTCTGGCTCTCTGTGGAGCGATCGTGGGTGGCCGGTGGGCGGACACCGCGGCTGCTGGCCCACATGCATCAGCATGCAGTGTGCGCCTGCTATAGCTGTTAAAGTGACGACATACAGCTACGGTGAATCGCGGGAACGAGCCGACCTGCCTCAGTATATAGACGAAGGTTGGTCGGCAAGCAGTTAAAAATCAAAGAAACTGGAGCTACTGTCACCTTTATCATCATTCCTTAGGTTAGGTATAACCATGTTATAAGTACATACTACCACAGGCCTGTGCCCTTTTAGACATTTCTTGTAGCACTTGGCCACATTAACATCTTCCCTCCCAGACTATAGTACAATGACGGCCGGGCGGGAGCACTGTTGTTCATATGACGTCCTCCCAGAATGCGCCTCTCATGTGACTGCGGGGCTGATCAGCAGCTCAATCTGTCACCGGCTGATGACCGTTTACTGTACAAGCCTGCTGCCAGTACCATGTGATTGCTGTGACCAATCACACCAGATCACATGACAATTGTAAACAATGGATGGCTTCCTTTCATGCTATCCATTGTATACTATACAATTGTGTTGCTAGCTGTGATTAGTCATAGCAATCCCATGGTACAGACAGGACCAATCACAGCCTATCTGTACCATGTGATTAGCATTGGCTTTGAATGAACCAGTTTAAATTACTAAAAATGGTTGCTTATACCAATGAAACTATATTATATGTGTATAAGTGATCATAATGTGTAAAAAAAAAAAAATCCTGATAATTTCATTACTATGGTAACACCGTATTGCTCTGGTCCCAGTGTGTTAAAAAAAAATTGTTACAAAAAGAAAAAAAAAATACTAAATTGAAAAAAAAAAAATATATATATATATATATATTTTTACATACTGTCAGCAGTCGGTGTCCCTGATCACCGCCACTCCAGTTATATGATAACGTTGTACTGCACTAGTGACAATATATTAAATAAAAAGGATTTTTTTTCATTCCATTTCATTTCATTTTCCAAATAATTGTGACAAAAAACTTCTAGAGCACTTCATGCTTCCCTCTACTGACCAGCTTTATGGAGATGCTGATTTAATTTTTTAAGCAGTACTTGGCACCTGCCCACACTGCCAAAAGTACCAATACCTGGTTTAATGATCATGGTATCGCTGTGCTTGATTGGCCAGCAAACTAGCCTGACCTAAACTCCATAGAGAATCTGTGGGGTATTGTCAAGAGGAAGATGAGAGACATCAGACCCAACAATGCAGATGAGCTGAAAGCCGCTATCAAAGCAACCTGGGCTACCATAACACCTCAACAGTGTCACAGGCTGATCGTCTCTATGGCATGACGCATTGATGCAGTAATTCATGCAAAAGGAGCCCTGACCACGTATTGAGTGCATACTATACTGTACAGTGCCTTGAAAAAGTATTCATACCCCTTGAAATGTTCTACATTATGTCATGTTACAACCAAAAATGTAAATGTATTTTATTGGGATTTTATGTGATAGACCTACACAAAGTGGCACATAATTGTGAAGTGGAAGGAAAATTATAAATGGTTTTCAACATTGTTTTACAAATAAATATCTGAAAAGTGTGGCGTGCATTTGTATTCAGCCTCCTTCACTCTGATACCTCTAACTAAAATCTAGTAGAACCAATTGCCTTCAGAAGTCACCTAATTAGTAAATAGAGTGTGTAATTTAATCTCAGTATAACAAACAGCATCATGAAGGCCAAGGAACACACCAGACAGGTCAGGGATAAAGTTGTGGAGAAGTTTAAAGCAGGGTTAGATTATAAAAAATATTATCCCAAGCTTTGAATATCTCACAGAGCACTGTTCAATCCATCATCTGAAAATGTAAAGAGTATGGCACAACTGCAAACCTACCAAGACATGGCCGTCCACCTAAACTGACAGGCCGGGCAATGAGAGCATTAATCAGAGAAGCAGTCAAGAGGCCCATGATAACTCTGGAGGTGCTGCAGAGATCCACAGCTCAGGTGGGAGAATCTGTCCACAGGACAACTATTAGTGGTGCACTCCACAAATCTGGCCTTTATGAAAGAGTGGCAAGAAGAAAGCCATTTTTGAAGGAAAGCCATAAGAAGTCCCGTTTGCAGTTTGTGATAAGTCATGTGGGGGACACAGCAAACATGTGGAAGAAGGTGCTCTGGTCAGATGAGACAAAAATATAATTTTTGGCCTAAAAGCAAAACGCTATGTGTGGTGGAAAACTAACACTGCACATCACCCTGAACACACCATCCCCACCATGAAGCATGGAGGTGGCAGCATCATGTTGTGGGGATGCCTTTCTTCAGCAAGGACAGGGAAGCTGGTCAGTGTTGATGGGAAGATGGATGGAGCCAAATACAGGGCAATCTTAGAAAAAAACCTGTTATGCCCCGTACACACGGTCGGATTTTCCGACGGAAAATGTGTGATAGGACCTTGTTGTCGGAAATTCCGACCGTGTGTGGGCTTCATCACACATTTTCCATAGGAATTTCCGACACACAAAGTTTGAGAGCAGGCTATAAAATTTTCCGAAAACAAAATCCGTTGTCGGAATTTCCGATCGTGTATACACATATCCGACACAGAAAGTGCCACGCATGCTCAGAATAAATAAAGAGATGAAAGCTATTGGCTACTGCCCCATTTATAGTCCCGACGTACGTGTTTTACGTCACCGCGTTCAGAATGATCGGATTTTCCGACAACTTTGTGTGACCGTGTGTATGCAAGACAAGTTTGAGCCAACATCCGTCTGAAAAAATCCTAGGATTTTGTTGTCGGAATGTCAGATCAATGTCCGACCGTGTGCACAGGGTATAAGTCTGCAAAAGACTTAAGACTGGGGTGGAGGTTCACCTTCCAGCGGGACAACGACCCTAAATATACAGCCAGAGCTACAATGGAATGGTTTAGGTCAAAGCATATTCATGTGTTAGAATGGCCCAGTCAAAGTCCAGACCTAAATCCAACTGAGAATCTGTGGCAAGATTTGAAAATTGCTGTTCACAGACGCTCTCCATCCAATCTGACCGAGCTTGAGCTATTTTGCAAAGAAGAATGTGCAAAATGTCACTCTCTAGATGTGCAAAGCTGGTAGAGACATCCCCAAAAAGACTGTAATTGCAGTGAAAGGTGGTTCTAGAAAGTATTGACTCGGGGGGGCTGAATATAAATGCACCCCACACTTTTCAAATATTCATTTGTAAAAAATTTTGAAAACCATTTATCATTTTCCTTCCACTTCACAATTATGTGCCACTTTGTGTTGGCGTGGTCTATCACATAAAATCCCAATAAAATACATTTACGTTTTTGGTTGTAACATGACAAACTGTGGAAAATTTCAAGGGGTGCGAATACTTTTTCAAGGCACTGTACAGTATAGTATGCACTCAATACGTGGTCAGGGCTACATATCTGTATTAAAAAACTTTTTTTTTATTGGTCTTATGTAATATTCAAATTTTCTGAGATACAGAATTTGGGGTTTTCACTAGCTGTAAGCCATAATCATCAAAAGAAATGCTTGAAATATATCACTCTGTGTGTAGCGCATCTATATAGAACATATGAGTTTCACTTTTTGAATTGAATTACTGAAATAAGTACAATTTTTGATGATATTCTAATTTTATGGGATGCCCCTGTACATTAGCAGATACATTTCACAGCAGGGAACCTTGGAAGGAGATAATGTACAAAAAAATTCTTGTACGACAAAGGCATTTTTTTGGTTGTTTATTGTTTCTGATTATGCGCAGTTTTTCGTATGTGATTTTTCTTGTACGAAACTAGTAAATAAAACCGTAGATTAACGGTACACATTAAAAGAAAACCGTTCATTCTGTTCCCATATGAGAAAAATGTTGGAGTTTGTCCCTTTGGAAATTTTCATTCGGAAAGTCGAAATCGGCTATTGAAAGTTGTGTACTCACTATCAGAAAATCGTATGATCATTCCTCAGACAAAAATGTTCGCCCAATTTTCTTGTAGTGTGTACAAGCCCTAAGAGACCGTGGGATTGATTTAGAAGCTGATTGGTTTCTATGTAGAGCTGCACCAGATTTAGCACTCTCTAGTTTTAGTAAATCAACCCCAGCAGTTCTTTTATGAATCATAAGTATATAACAATAACAATATAGCAAGATAGCAATATATTTTTTAATTACACCCCTATTAGAAGTCAAAGTTCAATGACACTCTAGAGTTCACAGCCAAAGAAATAAGGCTCCGTTCACATCTTGGTGTTCCAAATTGCAGGCCAAATCACAGCGATTCTGCCCACGATTCGAAATAGCAGTAAATCGCAGGACGCCCGTGCATTCCCTGTCACTTCCAATGGCACCCCAATCGCGGTGCAATTCTGTTTGCGTGATTTTACAGCGATTGTCCCCCGACGAATTGCAGAAAAATCGCCGCACGATTGGGGTGCCATTGGAAGTGACAGGAAAGGCACGGGCGTTCTGCGATTTGCCGCCATTTTGAATCGCGGGCAGAATCGCAGCGATTCCACCAGAACGTTATGATGTGAATTGAGCTTAAATGGTGCCTACAACAGTTTTCCTTATGTATAATATCAAGACGGTTTAGAGTGAAGTATGTTGTTGTCTTCGCTATGCATCCTTTCTTATAAACAATAAGCTTGTTCTTGTTGTCTTGTGCCCAACTGAGGAGTCGTTTTTTTTGCCAGTCAAAGGAAAACATTTCTAGAAACTCCACAGGACTTCCATGACACTTTCATTAAACTACCTGACACAAATAAAATAAAAAGAACTGATTTCTATGGTCAGGCACACAAAGCTTTTTATGAGTGTGAGATTTTATAAAACATCACGTAACTAGATAAGTGTGATTTGTTCTAGTTTTTCCCAGCACAGCAACTCTTTTTTATTTTTTTATTTTTTAAGTCAGGGTTTCTCAACCAGGGTTCAGTGGAACCCTAGGGTTTCTCCAGAGGTTGCTAGGGGTTCCTTGATGTATAAAGAGCTTCTAACTCCCAGTAATCCCTGATATTAATTTTTTTAGGTGTGTGTAAGGGGAGGGCAGTTTTCCCACTGGTCAACAACGTAAGAGTGTTCTTCTCCCACTGACCATCAGTATAAGGGGTACTTCTCCCATTGGCTACCAATGTATGGGACCATTACACCCACTACTATTATAAGAAGGCACTTTTCCACTGACCACCAATGTGAGGGGCACTGTGATTTTCAACATCGCTATTTCTTTTCTGGCCATTATTATTATTTGTTACATGATTTTTACTGAAACAAATTTTTTTATAGAACAGGGGAGTGTTAAAAAACCTATCTGCTCTGGACGTTAAGTATGCTAGATACACTACATTCTTTATCTATGTAATAATTAAACTTATACAGGTAAAATTCCTGCACAGAATATACTATACGCCCCAAGACTTCATAGAATGTTCCCAGACAAAGACCCTGAGTGTCCCAGATGTAAAGCGCATATAGGAACCTTCTTCCATATGTTCTGGGACTGTCCCATCATCTCCATCCAAGATTTTTGGGGAAATAAACTCCAGACTGCAACTATCCCTTCCAATGTCACCTGAACTAGCCCTACTGGGGTTTCATGATGACGAGCAACGTTCCCATCATTTAAAATTGCTAATCTCATACCTTCTCTTTTACACTAAAAAAGAAATACTTCTCAAATAAATTCTACCGGACACCCCCCCCCCCCCTCCTCCTAGAAGGCACTGGTTAGAGCTTCCCTACCTATGTACAGGCATACCCCACTTTTAAGTACACTATGGGGTTTATTTACTAAAGCTGAAAAGTGCAAAATCAGGCTCACTTTTGCATAGAAACCAATGAGCTTCTAACCCAGATTTGTTCAAATAAGCTTTGGTAATAAAACCTGGAAGCTCTTTGGGTTCTATGCAGAAGGGAGCCTGATTTTGCACTTTCCAGCTTTAGTAAATAAACCCCATTGTGTACTTAAAAGCGGGGTTTGCCTATATAGGATTACTTATATAAACAGAGGCTTCCAGTGGAAATATGATAAAGTTTGGGCCCCGTGGACCTCTGACTAATATAATGGGGAGGACCACATATGCTAATATAAGTAATTGTTGATATATGCTACTAGATACCTGCTTGGATTGTACCTACTGTGTATATCTGCTCTTCTGATTGTGAACTCTTGCTGCATGTTTTGCTGTGCACTGTCCTTTCAGACTTCTATGTGCATAAATGCTTTTTCATGTAATGCTATGTACTGTACCAATGGTTACGCTGTTTATTCAACCTACATGACAACAATAAAGCACCTTTGTTTGTAAAGAAAAAAAAAAAACTATGTAATAATTTAGCAGTGGTTCCCTAGAGCCCCTTTCACACTGGGGCGGTTTGCAGGCGTTATTGCGCTAAAAATAGCGCCTGCAAACTGCCCCTAAACAGCCTCCGCTGTTTGTTCAGTGTGAAAGCCCGAGGGCTTTCACACTGAAGCGGTGCGCTGGCAGGAGAAGAAAAAATCTCCTGCAAGCTGCATCTTTGGAGCGGTGTATTCACCGCTCCTAAACCGCTCCTGCCCATTGAAGTCAATGGGACAGCGCGGCTATACCGCGGTAATACCGCGGCTATAGCCGCGCTATACGAGGGGTTTTAACCCCTTTTTCGGCCGCCAGCGGGGGGTTAAAACCGCACCGCTAGCGGCCAAATACCGCGGTAAAACAGCGCTAAAAATAGCGCTGTTTTACCGCCGACGCCCCCTACCGTCCCAGTGTGAAAGGGGCCTAAGAGAGGAAAAAAGTTTTAAAGGGTCCTCTGTAATAAAAAGGGTTAGAAAAGCTGACTTACAGGGCACTAATGTTTTTTTTTTACTTCCTGTGTGATTTACTGTTTTTTTTTTAAGACACGGCTGAAAAAGAACAAAATTTTGGGCCTAGCGTATCTCAGGGGAGAAGGGCAATGTTGGCCCATAGGGAAGGCAAACTCCATCCTCCTTCTAAATGGGCAGAATGCATTAATGCAGGCTGTAATTGTCTGCTGGGAGGAGGAGAATTACGTACTGAATATACACATGATTCAGCTTTCTCAGGTAGGGGGTGCATGCACGCGCCGCTGGCCCAGCTGTGCTGTGATTCATCACAGCACATGCCGATCACTGGGTGCCAGCCAATAATTGGCATCCGGCACCTGGTAATCCGCTCCAATCTTCCTCGAACACAGCTCTGTGAGTGTAAACAACACAGAGCTGTGTTAAGTGACAGAGGATCTTGTTTACTAGATCCCCAGTAAAAGCAGCACACAGTACACATATAAAAACATGTTAGGCACATATTTAACCCATTGATCGCCCTAGATGTTAACCCCTTCCTGACCAGTGTCATTAGTACAGTGACAGTGCATACAGCACTATTCACAGCACTTCACATTTTCCACATTTTGTTATGTTACAGCCTTATTCCAAAATGGATTAGATTAATTATTTTTGTCAAAAATCTACAAACAATACCCTATAATGACAACGTGAAAGAAGTTTGTTTCACTTTGCAAATTTATTAAAAATAAAAAAATAAAAAAAGTCCCATGTACATAATAAAATAAAGTATTCACAGCCTTTGCAATGACACTCAAAATTGAGCTCAGGTGCATCCTGTTTCCACTGATTATCCTTGAGATGTTTCTACAACTTCATTGGAGTCCATCTGTGGTAAATTCGGTTAATTGTACGTGATTTGTAAATGCACACACCTGTCTATATAAGGTCCCACAGTTAACAGTGCATGTCAGAGCACAAACCAAGCCATGAAGTCCAAGGAATTGTCTGTAGACCTCTTAGACAGGATTGTATTGAGGCACGTAACTGGGGAAGGGTACAGAAAAATGTCTGCAGCATTAAAGGTCCCAATGAGCACAGTGGCCTCCATTATCCGTAAATAGAAGACTCTCCAATCTAAGCATTGAAAGCGTGATCTCTGTAACTTACAGTTGTGATGAGATATCGATAATCCAATATTAGCTGAATTAACAGACAGTGACTCAATCCAGACGACACTTTGCAGATCTTGTGAAGTTCAATCCATAAACTGTGAGGATCTTACAACAATGAAAATCGGATAGGTCAAAAAGAGCATAATGTGATCCACTCCATGAGACATGAGGCTGAGATGCATTACTGGGAAAAATGAACAAAGGATGGAGTTATCTATATAGAATAAAACTTAGCTACAGGAAGGAGAGGAATCAGGGACAGAATACAAATAACATTTAAAGGTATATCACAAGCATGTGAAACATGACACTCTGTAAATCTATGATTTTTATTATTAACAAACTTTAGTCCAAGTATAAGCAAATGAAGATTCTTTTCCAGAAACATCTGCAAAACAAGAGGGAAGGGAAGAACAAGGGAAAACAATGCAAACATTAACATAATACTTGCAGATGCTGGTCTCACAGGTCCAGGCTGTAACAAGGAAAAATCCGTCTTCAGAGGGGAAGGCAGCAACATGCACCAATCTTTCTTACCTCACTTTGAATCAAGTTGATTACTTGTGAGACTTGTCTTACTCTTTGGGCAAAAGAAGTAGTAGTTCCTTTATAGGTCTGAAGTAAAGCCGAACCTTCTTTCATTACTTTTCCGTCGTTACTTGGCATAGTCTTTGTAATAAGACCCATAGGCCAATGGTTATGATGGGAATCTGGGTTGAGGTTGAGGTTAGTGGGAACATGCCATTGTTCAGGCGTAGAAAACTTCCTAATGCGTTCCACTCTGTTACCGACATACAGATACTCCTCGTTTAACGACTTGCCTGTTTAACGACCGCTCGGACTTACGACCAGCTCTCCCGACCTGCGCAAGAGGACTGCTCAGACTTACGACCAGCTCTCCCGACCCGCGCACAAGACGTCATGTCATCACTCTGCATCAGCCTCATTCTCACTCCTGGCCTGCTGTTTTACAGGTTTGTACTGTACTGTACTGGGTTCTCCTAAATGCCCCTTCCAGCATTCTTTATACTGTACTGTTTTATGTCTTATCTCTTTACTGTATACTGTACTGTTTTATGTCTTATGTCTTTATACTGTACTGTTTTATGTCTTATGTCTTTATACTGTATTGTTTTATTTCTTTTATGTGCAGTACTGTAATTTAATGTATGCTTGTACTGTACAGGTATTGCCCATATGTCAGAAAAAAGAAAAAGCGTGCTTGTACCTGCAGAAAGTGCTCAGAAAAAAGAAAAGCTATTGATCTTGAGACTGTGCCCTCCATATCTCCCAGTACCATGCCCCCCTGACCCCCCTATACCTTGCCCTCCTGACCTCCCTGTACTATGCCTTCCTGACCCCTACTGACCTCTGTACACCGTCCTACATGCTTCTGACCTCTGCACACCACTCTACATGCTTCAGACTTCTGTTAACCATCCCTACATCCTACCGACATCTATACGCCGCCCTACATAATACCGACCTCTGCATGCTGCCCTGCATCCTAGCAACCTCTATATGCCGCCCTACATACTACGCCTGTAAAGTGGCACAGTTTTCCCGTGTTTAGAACAATACCACAGCAAAATGACATTTCTAAAGGCAGTAATGTATTGTCGGGTTCCGGCAATATAAATGGAAATCATTGAAAAAAACGGCACCCAAATTTTTTTTTAAATGGCTTGGGGGTCCTTCAGGCCCCCAGGCACTATATACTCTGAACAGCAGTATATATACTATACAGCCTGACCTATATACTCTGCAGAAAATGAAGCCTTAGGTGTTGGTGGTACCAGAACACTGTAAGCCCTCACACTTACTCTTGGTGAGTGCAGGAATGGGTCCTGCTGTGAAATACTAAATCAAAAATTGTAATTACATGCCCCTGATAAACAGGGGCAGAAAAATTGAGCCTTTGGTGGTGGTGGTACCAGAACACTGTAAGCCCTCACAGTTAATCTTGTTGGGAGAAGGAACGGGCCCTGCTGTGAAATATTATATCAAGATTTGGAATTACATGCCCCTGTTAAACAGGGGCAGAAAAATTGGACCTTTGGTGGTGGTGGTGGTACCAGAACACTGTAAGCCCTCACAGTTAATCTTGTTGGGAGAAGGAACGGGCCCTGCTGTGAAATATTATATCAAGATTTGTAATTACATGCCCCTGTTAAACAGGGGAAGAAAAATTGGGCCTTTGGTGGTGGTGGTGGTGCCACAACACTGTAAGCCCTCACAGTTACGCTTGTTGGGTGCAGGAACGGGTCCTGCTATGAAATATTATATCAAGAATTGTAATTACATGCCCCTGTTAAAGAGGGGCAGAAAAATTGGGCCTGTGGTGGTGCCACAATAAAGTAACCCCTCACAGATACTCGAGTTGGGCGCAGGAACGGGCCATGCTGTGAAATATTAGATCAAAAATTGTAATTACATGCCCCTGTTAAACAGGGGTAGAAAAATTGGGCCTTGGGTGGTGGTGGCGTTGCCCTAAACCAAAATATTGTTGGAAGCTAGCATCATCAAGATTGAGGGGGAATAGGATAGTCAGCAGCATAGGCAGCCTTCAATCACATCCACCCACATCCATACAAAATTCAATCAGTTACATCAGCATCAGGTGCTTGATAGCTCCTGATCCAAGACTGATTTATTTTTATGAATATGAGCCTATTAATGGAGTCTGTGGACAGGCGCACTCTATGATCCGTTACAGCAAAAAAGGAAGGTTTCCCCACATTGGGGTTTTTAGGCAGCACAAAAACAAATGTAGTCAATATTGTATGAAAAAATATAACACTTTTATTGGATAATAATATATATATCATCAGAGTTAAAAACAATGAGCTCCAGTGGGAATTATCTAAAAGAAGGATTTGACTGAACATACAAAAGCAGACATTTGTTCATAGCAATATTTATGTCATGAACATTAAACCTGACGCGTTTCAACCCCTATGATTGGGGTCTTCTTCAGAGTATCGGTCTGCTGGGAAGAACATGAAAGTAAAATTGATATACATATACATGTTCTATTCATAAAAATATATAACATGAGCTACATTGATTGTGCAGTACATCAGTACAGTATAGTTACCAAGTAAGAGTATGTCCAACGAAAAACATAAATTCCCACATAGAGGTCCCTTTAAAATTTAAAGTGCTTTTTCCTCTTCTCCAGAGGGGGATTCCAACCTCCTCTACCGCCGCCACAGCCCAGACCAGGATAGTGAGAGACAACGTGGCTTACGAGAGGCCACACTTTTGAGCACCGCTCGCCAGAGAGGACAACCAACCGGAGAGCACCAAATTACCTGTGATGGAGATTGGCAAGGGAAGAGTAATAACTAAGAGACCCATATAAAGATAATTAGGTTTGATCTATGGGCTAAAGGAGCCTCTAAGATATCAAGGACATTATAGGTATGATATATATGGCCCAAACCCGCAGGGGAGTTCTGAACCATATTTTTAGGTATATGTTTAGAAGAGATTACCATATTTGTGGTAAGGGCAATAGATATTGTGCCTGTACTAGAAAAAGAAATAGTAGTGGCAAAGTAAGAAAAATAAGAGAGAGGGAGTGAGACAGTGAGGTAAGACCATGTGTGCAGGTGTGGTGATACGTAAGAAAGGAGTATGTGAGGTGCAAATGAGTGCCAGTGAGTGGAAGAGGGAAGAGAGGATGAGAAAAAGAGGGGGGAGGGGGAGGGGGGGGGAAGAAGGAGGGGGGAAGGGGAGGGGAGAAAGGGGGGGGGGAGAGAAGAGGGGGGGGGAAAGGGGGGGGAGAAGAGAGGGGGGAGAAAGGGGAGGGCGGGGAAGAAAAGGAGGATGTGAGAGAATGGTGATGTAAACAAACTAATGTATTATCATGTATAATTTTTTTTTTTTTTTTTTTTTTGAGGTAATGATAATACATTAGTTTGTTTACATCACCATTCTCTCACATCCTCCTTTTCTTCCCCTTCCCCCCCTCCCCCCCCCCTCTTCTTCCCCCCCCCCCTTTCTCCCCTCCCCTTCCCCCCTCCTTCTTCCCCCCATCCCCTCCCCCCCCCCTCCCCCTCCCCCCTCTTTTCCTCATCCTCTCTTCCCTCTTCCACTCACTGGCACTCATTTGCACCTCACATACTCCTTTCTTACGTATCACCACACCTGCACACATGGTCTTACCTCACTGTCTCACTCCCTCTCTCTTATTTTTCTTACTTTGCCACTACTATTTCTTTTTCTAGTACAGGCACAATATCTATTGCCCTTACCACAATTGTTCCTTTATATGGTAATCTCTTCTAAACATATACCTAAAAATATGGTTCAGAACTCCCCTGCGGGTTTGGGCCATATATATCATACCTATAATGTCCTTGATATCTTAGAGGCTCCTTTAGCCCATAGATCAAACTTAATTATCTTTATATGGGTCTCTTAGTTATTACCCTTCCCTTGCCAATCTCCATCACAGGTAATTTGGTGCTCTCCGGTTGGTTGTCCTCTCTGGCGAGCGGTGCTCAAAAGTGTGGCCTCTCGTAAGCCACGGTGTCTCTCACTATCCTGGTCTGGGCTGTGGCGGCGGTAGAGGAGGTTGGAATCCCCCTCTGGAGAAGAGGAAAAAGCACTTTAAATTTTAAAGGGACCTCTATGTGGGAATTTATGTTTTTCGTTGGACATACTCTTACTTGGTAACTATACTGTACTGATGTACTGCACAATCAATGTAGCTCATGTTATATATTTTTATGAATAGAACATGTATATGTATATCAATTTTACTTTCATGTTCTTCCCAGCAGACCGATCCTCTGAAGAAGACCCCAATCATAGGGGTTGAAACGCGTCAGGTTTAATGTTCATGACATAAATATTGCTATGAACAAATGTCTGCTTTTGTATGTTCAGTCAAATCATTCTTTTAGATAATTCCCACTGGAGCTCATTGTTTTTAACTCTGATGATATATATATTATTATCCAATAAAAGTGTTATATTTTTTCATACAATATTGACTACATTTGTTTTTGTGCTGCCTAAAAACCCCAATGTGGGGAAACCTTCCTTTTTTGCTCTAACTTCTAAGGGGTGAGCAGCAATCCTCTTCTTCCCCTCCCTAGTGTCCCCTCCATTCTTTATGATCCGTTACAAACCCTTCAGCAGCACTAAATGTGCTGGATGCAGGACAGGCCAATAGCTCAATTGCATATTGAGCAAGTTCTGGCCAGTGGTCCATCCTCAAGACCCAGTAACCCAGTGGATGCTCAGAATCTCTGCCCCAGTGTGGCTCCTGTCCCCTAAGCAGACAAACTCAAGCACCGCATGGCATCCTTTTGCTTGACTGCTTGCGTAGCCCCTTGAACGCTTACAGACAAATCTGCAGAAGAGTCCATAGAGGAAGAAGAAGAGGAGGTGATGGAGGAGAGAGCTGTGGCAGAATCACCAATAGCATTTTGGAGACATGGTGGCGGAACAAGCTCCCACAATACTGAATTCTCCATCTCTCAAAGGTTGCCTACCCCCTGATTTAACCACTTCAATACCCTGTATAGTCAAATGATGGCCGCAGATAGGATCTCCCATCCTGGGTGGCCGTCATATGACGTCCTGGGCTTCCCGGACGTCTAGAGGGTGCTGGAGCGCCGCCGGGGGCGCACGCGTGCGCCCGCTGTGTTGCTCGGGACCCGGTGCGTGTGCCCGGCGGCCACGATGGCCGCCGGGCACCCGCGATTGCCCGTTAACCGAGCAGGACCGTGGATCTGTGTGTGTAAACACACAGATCCACGTCCTGTCAGGTGAGAGGAGACCGATCTGTGTTCCCAGTACAGAGGAACACCGATCGGTCTCCTCCCCTTGTGAGTCCCCACCCCCCACAGTTAGAATCGTTCCCCTAGGAAACACATTTAACCCCTCGTGTCCCCCTAGTGGTTAACCCCTTCCCTGCCTGTCACATTTATACAGTAATCAATGCAATTTTATAGCATTGATCGCTGTATAAATGAGAATGGTCCCAAAAATGTGTCAAAAGTGTCCGATGTGTCCGCCATAATGTCGCAGTCATGAAAAATATCGCAGATAGCCGCCATTACTAGTAAAAAAAATAAATAAAAATGTTTTAAAAATGCCATAAATCTATCCCGTATTTTGTAGACGCTATAACTTTCGCGCAATCCAATCAATATACGCTTATTGCATTTTTTTTTACCAAACATATGTAGAAGAATACGTATCGGCCTAAACTGAGGAAAAAATGTGTTTTTAAAAAAAAAAATTGGGATATTTATTATAGCAAAAAGTATAAAATATTGTGTTTTTTTCAAAATTGTCGCTCTTCTTTTGTTTATAGCGCAAAAAATAAAAACCGCAGAGGTGATCAAATACCACCAAAAGAAAGCTCTATTTGTGGAGTAAAAAATGAATGTCAATTTTGTTTGGGTACATTGTCGCACGACCGCGCAATTGTCGTTTAAAGTGCGACAGTGCTGATAACTAAAAGTTGGTCTGGGAAGCAAGGGGGTGAAAATGCCCTGTATGTTAAAGTCACAAGTGCAAGTGTGAAGATATTGAATCGAGAAAGCTCAAGAAGTCTTATTGATAAACCTTGAAAACATATGAAATGAGAAAAGTTTAAAGTGGTACACATGGACAAATTGAGTACACACGGATACTTTTGGACAGTTCTCTCATTCTTTTAAAGGCACAGTGAGGATTTAAAGGATAAACACCTCTTGGTTTTTAAAATACTCACTTTATTTTGTCTCATGTAATGAGAAAAGTTCACAGTGGTACACATGTAAATATTGGGGACACACAGACAATTTTTGATGTTTTCCTTGTTTTCTCCATCCTTTAGAGGCACTGTAAAGATTTAAAGGATATACACATGGAGTCTTTGTTTTTATAAATGTTTATTCTGTTTTGTTTCACGTAAGGGAATATATGTATGATTTTTGAAAGGTATTACATTTCACAATTATTTATGCCTATAGTCATATTAGAACACTGTGGTTGAGTACTGTGTGGAACAATTTGATATATTCTATATCTAAAAGATATTTAACTCACAAGCAATGCAATTAACAGCCAAGTTAGGTCACTTCATGCCATCTGTGCTGATACTTAGCCCTGTATGTGAATCACAATCCCCAACTCTCCTTTCGTATATTAGAATGTGTATGGTGAGCTGTAGCCTCAGTGGACTTTTCAGGTGAACGTATATAAGAGTGGATTGTCTTCTAATTAAGCCTCCAATTTTCTAATATTGAGCTGACCTTTTGCTCTTATTGATCAACACCCTTCACTGCATTGGACGGCACAGGGGTTTTAAGAGGCAGAGCATTCTAACTCAGTCATTTTAATACAAAGCTGTTCATTGACAAAGGATGACACAGGACATGTATCAATAACCCAGCAGGAAACACTTTTTTTTTACAGATTTGCACACAGTTATGCAGCGTTTTTAAGGGGAAACCAATAAAGACTGTGACAGATTCACCCGGTACAGAGGCTATTGGAGGGGACTGAACGCAAGCCTCTTGCCCACCGATTATGGGCCCTGGCATTTGGGGGAATGGTGCTCTCTGTGAGCTGTATGCCTGGGGACCCTGGGTTTGGTGTTACTTTGGATTCAGCTCCATGTCCCCCCAAGACACACAGACTCTGGGAACCCTTTATATGCCATATTAGAATAGTGACTGATTCATACCGTTGCAACTCCAACCGTTAAATGCTAATGTCATCAATTCCAGCTACCTGTCTGTTGTCTGCTATAATATGTTTATTGTAAATAAGTCTAGTGTGGCTCTAAGAGTCTTTTCACCCATTGTTGTTTGTGTTAATTAACTCTGTTACTGTGTGAAGCTCGGTGACCACAAGTCTGGGCAAAAGGTCATGTCTCAGTCACCTAGGCTGTATAAATGATTAGATAATTAGCTCATGTTATTTAGGTTACAGTTGTATTGTTAGAGGAGGTTCCAATGGCGTATAAAGTCTTGTAATTTTGATTCTAAATAAATAGTCCATGTTAGCAGAAAAACAAGTGTCGCCTTGTTTTGTGCTTGGGAGCGGTTGGAATATCTGATATCTGTATCCAGACTACAAGGAAGTGGTATACTGACGGAAGCACTCAAGCACAGTGTGGGACATTCCGTGACAAAGACCATCTTGTACTGCTGCATGGAATGGGGTCCTAATAGGACTGTGTAAATTCAAGTACAGTAGAGCCTAAGGCCCCTTTCACATGTTTCACAATTTCCGATCAGATCCGCCTGTCCGTTTTTTAGGCGGACCCAATCAGAACCTCCATTCGTCTCTATGGAGCGGTGGGTGTAAACAAACTTATGTCTGTTTACACCAGCCTACATCATATGCGATTCGAACCAACAAAAAGACATGGATGGGGATCCATTCCACTTCTGTCCAGCGGATCGCATCAGATGGCAGTCGGATGTAAACAGACAGACGTTCTGTTTACATCCAGCTGCCTATAAAGGAGAACAGTCTGTGTCCGCATCTGCTCTGCAAGTTTCACTCTATTTTGTTTCATGTAAGGGAATATATGCATGATTTTTTAAAATGTATTACATTTCACAATTATTTATGCGTAAATAATTGTGTGTAGTTTGGCTGCTTTCTTTGCATTGTATCAGAAGGAGTGGGGCCTCCACCCAGAGAGAGCGCTGGTTTCTTCAGAGAGTCTTTGGGCTCTTTCACACGGGTGATCCGATCAGGTCCACCTGTCAGTTTTTCAGGCAGCACTGATTGGACCCTCCATTCACCCCATGGAGCAGCAGATGTCAGCGGGGACATGTCCGCTGACTTCCTCCGCTATTCGATCCAGACAGATGGTGACCCTATGTTCCATCCGTCTGGCTGATCGGATATGATCGGATGAAAACAGACAGGCTGTTTTCACCTGATTTCCCCATAGGAGAGAGCGGGACTGGGTCTGTCTCTGCACCCGTCAATGGAGCGACCCCCTACTCAGCAAGTGGATTCCATCCCACGGAGGTGCCTGTGTGAAAGGGGCCTAAGACTTCTGCTGACTAAAGCCTTGTACACACGATCAGGTTTTCGGACAAACGGTCATCTGTTTTTTGTTGCATGCTAGTCTCATGTCGAAAGTGAAGAGGTTACTCACCATACAAAAATTCTCATATGACACAATTCAACTTCAGAAATGACGTAATGTGTTGAATAGTTTTGTATGTGTTCTTTTGTTTCTGAGCATGCGTAGTCTCGCTCTTACGATTTTTTTCGGACGAAAACCGTGCTAATTAGACGAAAATCGGACATTGAGTTCACATCCGAGAAAAATTTTATAGTCTGCACATCCAGCTTTTGTGGGATGAAAAATCAGAATTGGCTGTCGAAAGCACTATACTAACAATCTGAAGATCAGCAGATCGTTCTTCAGACAATTTTTTACTTCCGATTTTCGGATCGTGTGTACGACCCTTTAGCCAGAGGCTGCATGTTAGTGCTTACTTTATTCGTTAAAGTGGAGTTCCACCCACTTTTACAACTCTTCAGCATCCCTCACTAAACTGTGCACTGTAAACAAATTGGATATTTTTTTATTTTTTTTCTCAGCACCTACTGTATATCTGCTGTATTCATTTTTCACTTCCTCCTCCCTGGCCGCGGCCCATCATATCATTTCCTGTTTGCAATGCCTTCTGGGAAGGGGCGGCAACTTCCAACTTCTGAAACTGCCGTTGCTATGGAAACCTGACCTGATACCTATTACACTGCTTGTGCTGCACTGAGCATGTGCGAGATCTTCAAGGATGAGATCCAGGAAGAAATACAGTCTGGCTTCAGATGCCCACACTTAAGATAGCCACGGCCTGCTGTAAGTTTATAAAATAACAAACTACTGCCATAAACTAACAAAACAGACCTTAGTTTACAGACTAACTTTACTAGAATACAGTAAGCTTGTGTATTATAGGGGTATTTTTCTTTAAAAAGTATAATTTCGGCCGGAACACCACTTTAAGTTCCTTTTTGCAGAAGCAGCCCTATAAGGAACTTTTTTTTTTTTTAAATCTGTATTTTATTCTTTCAACAATTTTTATACATATAGACAAACACATTTTGGTTGCATGCATATCACAAAGTACAGTGCCTTGCAAAAGTATTCGGCCCCCTTGAACTTTTCAACCTTTTGCCACATTTCAGGCTTCAAACATAAAGATATAAAATTTAAATTTTTTGTGAAGAATCACCAACAAGTGGGACACAATTGTGAAGTGGAACGAAATCTATTGGATATTTTAAACTTTTTTAGCAATTAAAAAACTGAAAAGTGGTGCGTGCAAAATTATTCGGCCCCTTTACTTTCAGTGCAGAAAACTCACTCCAGAAGTTCAGCGAGGATCTCTGAATGATCCAATGTTGTCCTAAATGACTGATGGTGATAAATAGAATCCACCTGTGTGTAATCAAGTCTCTGTATAAATGCACCTGCTCTGTGATAGTCTCAGGGTTCTGTTGAAAGCGCAGAGAGCATCATGAAGACCAAGGAACACACCAGGCAGGTCCGTAATACTGTTGTGGAGAAGTTTAAAGCCGGATTTGGATACAAAAAGATTTCCCAAGCTTTAAACATCCCAAGGAGCACTGTGCAAGCGATCATTTTGAAATGGAAGGAGTATCAGACCACTGCAAATCTACCAAGACCTGGCTGTCCCTCTAAACTTTCAGCTCAGACAAGGAGAAGACTGATCAGAGATGCAGCCAAGAGGCCCATGATCACTCTGGATGAACTGCAGAGAACTACAGCTGAGGTGGGAGAGTCTGTCCATAGGACAACAATCAGTCGTACACTGCACAAATCTGGCCTTTATGGAAGAGTGGCAAGAAGAAAGCCATTTCTCAAAGATATCCATAAAAAGTCTTGTCTAAAGTTTGCCACAAGCCACCTGGGAGACACACCAAACATGTGGAAGAAGGTGCTCTGGTCCGATGAAACCAAAATCGAACTTTTTGGCCACAATGCAAAACGATATGTTTGGCGTAAAAGCAACACAGCTCATCACACTCAACACACCATCCCCACTGTCAAACATGGTGGTGGCAGCATCATGGTTTGGGCCTGCTTTTCTTCAGCAGGGACAGGGAAGATGGTTAAAATTGAGGGGAAGATGGATGCAGCCAAATACAGGACCATTCTGGATGAAAACCTGTTGGAGTCTGCAAAAGACCTGAAACTGGGACGGAGATTTATCTTCCAACAAGACAATGATCCCAAACATACAGCAAAATCTACAAAGGAATGGTTCACAAATAAACGTATCCAGGTGTTAGAATGGCCAAGTCAAAGTCCAGACCTGAATCCAATCGATAATCTGTGGAAAGAGCTGAAAACTGCTGTTCACAAACGCTCTCCATCCAACCTCACTGAGCTCGAGCTGTTTTGCAAGGAAGAATGGGCAAGAATTTCAGTCTCTCGATGTGCAAAACTGAAAGAGACATACCCCAAGCGACTTGCAGCTGTAATCGCAGCAAAAGGTGGCTCTACAAAGTATTAACGCAAGGGGGCCGAATAATTTTGCACGCCCCACTTTTCATTTTTTTATTAGTTAAAAAAGTTTCAACAATCCAATAGATTTCATTCCACTTCACAATTGTGTCCCACTTGTTGGTGATTCTTCACAAAAAATAAAAATTTTATATCTTTATGTTTGAAGCCTGAAATGTGGCAAAAGGTTGAAAAGTTCAAGGGGGCCGAATACTTTCGCAAGGCACTGTATATCTTAACACAAATCAATTCTATTTTCAGCAGATATACATAAGGCCACTGTTTAAACTAAAATAAAAAAGGGGGGTATTTCCCCTTTCTCTTTAATTTATCCATTCTACCGTCCATGTATATTTTTCCCCTTCGCGTCTCACTTTTACACGGGTATGATTTTTTAGAGAAAGAGGAAAAAAAAAAAGAAAAGGAACTTGGTTTTCCTTGTGTCTGTGATCTGCAGTAAGTAGATGTTCGCCAGCACACCAAGGATCATCAATTTCGTCCAAACGGTTTTTATTCAAGGAAGATCACATCACAAAATAGTATAGTGATCTAGTGGTATAGCACTATACCATTTTGTGATGTGATCTTTCTTGAATAAAAATCGTTTTGACAAAATTGATGATGCTTGATGTGCTGGCGAACATCTGCTTATCGCACAGGTTTCAGTATCCAGCTTGCGGTCGCTACAACACCCATTACCTTAAAGAGCTCGTTCTGGGAACGTGTGCGATGGGAATATGGACTATATCATCTGCAGTAAACACCACCTTGAGATAAATTTGCAAAGCTTTAGCCCAAAGATAAAAAATCTTTATTTATAGTCATGTGATTATAATTTTCAAATCTCTTTGAACTCAATGGGAAATAACTTTGACTATTTAAAAAAAAATAATAATAAGGTGGGAGCTTTGAGAACAAAGCCTCTTGTTTCTTTCTGTCCTTGGTTAGTGAGTATTGATCAGAACCACTTGTGTCTCCTTCAGAAGAAAGTATTCCAGAGACAGCATGATGCTGTAAACGTCTTGTGCGTAGAGCGTTAATATACAAGATGTAAAAGGCAGACCCAATGATCCTTGCTTGTATTCGGAAGCTTCACTAGCAATGCTGATTTGGTGAAGCTTTTAAATTACATTTAATGGTTTACCACATGTAATTACATGTTGCAGTGATAATTGTCAATCCTATGATGAACTATTACAATGTAAGCGTTTATGACCCTGAGCCACACTCTTGTAAAAAAAAATAAGGATTGATACTTCAAAACTCAGCAAATATGACAGGCAAATGTTATTGGCAGTCATAGAGAGTTTCATGATTACCTCTGTACAATGCAAGGTAAGGTGATTTTTTTTTTCTTAAAATAACAAGCATGTTATACTTACCTGCTCTGTGTAAAAGTTTTGCACAGAGCAGCCTTGATCCATCCTTGTGACTCCACCCCCCCATCCCTGCCAAGTGCCCCCCATAGCAAGCCGCTTGTTATGGGGTATTCTTGCGTTCTCACGCCAGGGCCCTGCTTTAAGCGTCCATAAGACACACGGAGTGAGGCTTGGCCCTGCCCCCTGCTCCCTCCCCACTGGCTCTGATTGACAGCAGCAGGAGCCAATGGCTGCTGTATCTGAGCCAATCCGGAGCAAGAGCCCCGGGAGAGCATCGGCAAAAAATAAAGTAAGGTAAAAAACCTTCTGCCTTTACAAACACTTTAATTGAGTTCGCCATCAGGCAGTTTGTGTAATAAATTGGGTAATCTATACCAGTGTTTCTCAACCTTTTTTCAGTCAAGGCACCCTTTACAAATGATGGACAATCTCGAGGCACCCCATTCTAAAATGTAAAAAAATAATTTAATAGCTTTACACAATGCAACATCATCCACACGTAGGACACCCAATGTTAGAGGTGATTTATTCTTCCAAAGCAAATACACTTTTGCACACTGGTACTGACTAGTATTCCAATGTTTCTCTTCTCCCTCAATTTCTCTCCATCAGTCAGCTAATGTTATCCCAACGCTGAGGGAGAGGGGCACAGGAGGGTCAAACAAGGATGCTGTGGAGGCAACAGACATCCTTCTTATTAACTGATGATGTCATTGGTTGTTAGAAAAGCCAGAAAGTCTTAATGGTGCATAGTGAAAACCCGTGGCTTTGTGTAACTAAAAGGCAGGCTTCATCCACCTGCTGGCTTGTATACAATTTTTGATTAATTTTTAGGTAGTTTGCCAAGGCACCCCTGAAGAGGTCTCAAGGCACCCTGATCGAAAAAGGCTGATCAATACAACTGGAGAAAAGAAGGGTAGTGTTGTATGTAACAACCAGTATTATTACAGCCACTTTTACTGCACTACTGATTATGACCTAATTTTGTATACCGCTTAGGAAACAAACAAGTGTATTCTGCTTATGATCTCATATTTTTTTTTTTTTTTTTAGTCAATAATTTTTATTAATTTTCACAGAGTATACATTGTACAATTGAACATTGTACGTCGTGCATCGACGTATAAGTGGACAATGCATTGAAAATAGCTCCACATTGGGTAGAGTATAACTTTGTCCATACACAATAAATTAGTGCATTGAGTACATAATAACCAGTATCACTAGCATCTGTAAAATTGTAGTCGTTGCTGGTCCACTTCACTAGTGTGACACCCCAAGTGGCATCTCTAGAGCCACAGGAGCGAAGTGGACCATCTATTTTTGATACATTCCAAAGAAAGAAGAAAGAAGATGTTCTGGAAGGTTACCAGTTGAAAATATGCATGTAAACATACTCTATTCTTAGTATTGCTCGGTCAAGAGGAAGGGGTTGTACTGCAGTAACTTAGACGTGAATTGCGCAGTGTCTAGTCCAGGTGGTCCATGGTTGTCAGCTGGATTGTATTTTTTTATAATGGTTTGTGTCAGAAGCAGATGTGTGCTCATAGCTGTAGTGTAATGATACCAAGTCTACGACTTGGGTTAGGGTTAAAGGTGTGTCCGACTTCCAGTGTCTAGCTATGTTAAGTTTAGCTGCCATCAGGATGTGGATGGTCACTATTCTAAAGGGGTGAGGAAGATCCTCAATAGTAAGATTCAGGATCGCAAGTGCTGGGGAGGGGGGAGTTTTGATGTGGGTGATGTTTGAGATTAACTGGAAAATACTATCCCAGTACGTTTTAAGAAGGTGGCATGACCAGAAAACATGGAGAAGATCCCCTGGGGATGAGTTACATCTCCAGCATGTGTTGGGGATTTGAGGGTTAATGGACGCGATTCTGGCTGGGGTCATATACCAACGCAGAGAAATTTTTTGCGCCAATTCCCAAAGGGCCGCGCATTTCGTGGCCTTGTATGTTGACTTGAAGGCTTGATGCCATTGATTGTCTGTGAATTCGTGGTTCAGATCTATTTCCCATTTCTTGTGTGGTTTTAGTTTGGTGAAGGTATGTTTTTGGTGTAGGGAGTTGTAGAAGTATGAGATTCCTCTGAGATTTGTGTTAGGGTTGGTGAGATAATCCCAAGTCTTGGGGTGGATGTTGTACAGAGGAAGGGGGACCGTTTTGAGGCAATGTTGTATATGGAGGTAGGTGAAATGTTCAGATGTGGGTATTGCATATTCAGATTGCAATTGGGAGAATGGTTTGAGGGAGTTGTCTTGCAGTAGATGTTGTAGGGACCCTATGCCTTTGTGTGTCCATGAGGTTACTGATAGTTCAGGTGTTATATGTTTCAAGGTGGCTAGAGGGATGTATGTTTGTGGTTCATGGGGAGTGTGACTCATTGAGGTGGACAGTTTTTTCCAGGCTTGCGCTGATGCTTTAATAGTTGGAGATAGGGACTTTGGGATCAATGAGCCCAGTGGGGTGCTCAGTAACCAGGTTTTCAGGTCTGATCTTGTGGTTGAGGAACATTCAATTTGCCCCCATAGCATAGTTGGAGATGGTTGGAACCAGCAGGGTAGTTGGGCCAAAATGGCTGCTATATGGTAATCTTCAAAATCTATAGAGCTTGTGCCCCCCACTTGCTTGTGTTTAACCAGTTGTTGATGTGCACACCTGGGACGTTTACCGTTCCACAGGAGTTTGTTGTACATTGTGCGTAGGGATCTAAAAAACGTAGCAGGTAGTGGAATTGGTAGGGTTCTGAAATAATAAAGTATTTGGGGTAGGCATATCATTTTAAAGGCCGCAAGCCTTCCTGTCCAAGATAGTTCTTGTTTTGCTATCTGTTGTGTTGTTTGCTGTATAGTCTGGAGTAATGGGGGGAAATTACTTGAATAGAGGCTTTTAGTGTTTCTTGGGAGTTTAATGCCCAGGTAAGAAATGTCAGTGTCTGCCCATGCAAAAGGATATTGCAGTTGTAGAAGGTTTTTTATGGTGGCGTTTATATTTATGTCTAGGATGAAGGATTTGGATGTGTTCACCTTGTAGTAGGAAATCAAACTAAACCATTGGAGCATATGTTGTACCTCAGCCATGGAAACAGTCGGGTTGGATAGGATAAGAATGATGTCATCCGCAAATAAGCTGATCTTATGGTGCGTAGTTCCAATGTGTAAGCCAGAGATGTTGGGATGAGAACGGATACTTTCTGCTAGGGGCTCCATGAGCATATTAAATATGAGGGGAGATAGAGGGCAACCTTGGCGGGTGCCATTGGTTATGGGGAATGGGCAGGAGAGCATGCCCTCTGACTGCACGTCATTAAGCTTTCTCATGCCGCCCGCACAGCCAATCTGCTGTGCTTCCTGCGGAGGGGGAGATGTCTGCCCCGCCTCCCTCCTCCAATGTGACACGCATACTCCACCTCCTCCTCTTGTAGCATGGAACGCAAGCACATCGGTGTGCGTTCCTTTCTGATCACAGACACGCTGCATGTACCGGCCCTTGGTGCAGCTGCTGCAGAAGTTCTCTACAGGCGCTGACCCCCACAATACTAAGTGTAAGTACATGCACACGTTCATTCACTGTGTACATCCTGAGATGTGAAGTATGAAGTTCTTAATTGTGACTCTCACCCATTTCGATGCGCAATGTCTACTGTCATTTTTATTTGGCAGTATGACTGGTTATGTTTACTGTGATGCATATCTGCTATGTCTAGATACCACATGTTGCTCTTCAGTCCGTATGCATAGTATGTTGCTGCTCACCTCCTATTTTTATTTTTCATTTTTCATTTTTTATTTTTCATTTTTCAATTGGTCATTTACCAGCTGCTCTTGTGTGTAGATATATGTGTGTATGTGTATGCATGCACGTGTACATATGGTGTGTGCACACGTCTGCATATGCACTTATGCGTATAGGGTATGCCTGATCAGAGGACTTAGGAGGGAGTGATTTCTTAAGGGGGAGGAGCCCCGCACCCCACCCCTGTCTTATTGGCTTGCAGCCATTTATAAGTGAGGTTCGCTGAGGGAGGTTGCACTGCATAGCTCTGAGGAAGAGGGGACATTCCCCTCGAAACGCGTTAGCGGATTGCAGCATCTGTGCGTTCCTCCACGACCCCTGGAAGGCTCCGCTCTTTCCAAATCGCAGACTGTTTACCGGTGCGATTTTTGTTGTGCCTCCTCTACTAATCGCCTGTGAGTTATTTCCTTTAATATTTTTTATCAAATAAATGTTTTAAAAGTTAATGCACTAGGCTGGTGCGCTTTTGTCTTCTTTTTATCTCTGCCCTCTGTGTAAACCTGAGCTTCGGGATTGGAGTATAGTGCCATGATGGCTCCAAGAATCTGACCCTGGAATCCAAACTTTTGGAGTACCTTTTAAAGATAGGTCCAGTGTACCCTATCGAATGCCTTCTCTGCATCCAAGGATAGGAGCAGAGAAGCCGTTCCGGTGGATTCAGCATGGTGGATTAGGTTTATCATCCTTCTGGTGGCATCAGAGGATTGTCTGCCTTTTGTGAACCCCGTCTGGTCATGGTGTATAAGAGTGGGCATAATTTTGATCAATCTTGTTGCTATGGTTTTTGCGTACATTTTAAGGTCGAGATTAAGTAGAGAGATTGGGCGGAAATTTTGAGGTACATTCGACTGTTTCCCTGGTTTCGGCAATGTTATCACCAAAGCATTCAAGTATTCTTTAGAGAAAGCAGAAGAGGAGGCAACGTGGTTATATAATTCCGTTAGGTACGGGGTCAAATGGGGTGAAAATTGCTTGTAGTATTCCCCAGTTAAGCCGTCAGGGCTTGGGGCTTTGCCGCTAGGTAGTGAGGTGATAGTCTTTTCTATTTCTATTTAAGGTGTTCAGTTGGTCTGTTGTCAGTGTGGGCAGTTTGACTTTCCTGAGAAAGTGGTCAGTGTCATCTGGAGTGGGTTGGGGTGTGAGCGGGTCTTGTTTTAGATTATATAAGTCTCCATAATAGGCACTGTAGGCATTGGCTATGTCTTGGGGGTTGCTCAGTGGGGCTTTGGTGTGAGGGTGGATAAGTTGAGAAATTTTGGCTTTGGTGCGTCTACCTTTTAGTCTTTGTGCTAGTTTCTTCCCTGCTTTGTTAGAGGTAGAATACAATGTCGCCTTAAATTTTTTCTGGAGGAATTCGTAAGAGTGAAGGAGTAGTGTTCTAAGTTCCTGTCTAAGGGACAATAGGTGATTTGTCTGGTGGTCTCGGGTGTCAGATTTGTGTTTCGATTCTAGGGCTGCTATTTGAGTTGTTAGGTCGTTTATACATTGCGTCCTCTTTTTCTTATGGTGGGAACTTAATTTTATTAACATTCCTCTCATGTACGCTTTGTGCGCACTCCACACCACGGCAGGGTCGGGCACCGAGCCTTTGTTTAGTGAAAAGAAATCGGTTATTTGTTCTGCAATAGATGGCGCATATTGGTTGTGTTGAATGATGTGGTTGTTTACTCGCCATATAAATGTATTTTTTTGTAAGTTAGAGTCTTGGATCGTGATAGAGATTGGGACATGTCGGGGTGTGGATTGTGGAGGCAGATACATTTTGTAGAATAAACTTGTCGGTTAAGAACAGGTCTATTCTTGAATATGAGCGGTGCCTGGAGGAAAAAAAAGTATAGTCCCATTCGGAGCCGTGGTAACAGCGCCAAACGTCGTAGAGGTCTTGGGAGGAGATAAATCTTTTCAGAGGTGAGACTCTTCTAGTTGCTGACGATGTTGAGTCGATGGATATTTCAGGGACGAGATTAAAGTCTCCACATAGTATTAGGTGACCTTTTTGAATGTGTTTGGCTTTACGCAGGACTCTGTGAAGGAATTTCGTTTGGCAAGAATTCGGGGCATAGATGTTGATTATGGTATAGGTCACTTTGTTGACTTTGCAGGCAAGTATGATATAACGGCCTTCGGGGTCCTTTTCGATATCTAAAAGTTAGAAGTCCAGTGAGTCTCTGATTGCAATCATGACCCCTCTGGTTTTAGTTGAATGGGTGGCGTGGAACACCTGGGGAAAGCGGTTGTTCTTGCATAGGGATGTATCATTGGTAAGCAGATGTGTTTCCTGGGCACAAAGGATGTCGCTGTGAAGATCTGTAGCGGATCTCCACAGTGAGTGTCTCTTGGCAGGATGATTGAGGCCGTTGGTATTTAATGACAGTATAGTGAATGGCATTTTGTGGCTGTGGGGGTGTTGGGTGTTGAGTGCAACACTTACGGTTCATTGCTGGTGGATGAGTCTGGTGGTAGATGGGGTCGGCTACGTTGATCCTGAGGTGGAAGTCCGAGTGCAGATGTGTTGAGGTACCGGTATAGGGATGTTGATGCTTCTGGCTGCTGGCGAGTCTTGGAGTTAGAGCGCAGTGATGTTCCGGTGGCAATCCAAGGGTCTGAAATAGAAGTGGACTAGAGTGCTGCGGATAGAGCAATATGTCAGTAACCAATAGAGAAATGCATTAACAGATCACTGGTATAAAGTATGGAAACTAGTGAAAAAAGAACTTGGATTTTCGATTCGCTGTTGCTGGATATGATATTGCTGTATATTTCAGCTAAAGCGAAGATTAGAGGGGGTGTTTGACACCGTTGAATCCTCTACGTGGGGGTAAACAGAGTCAGTATCACCGGAGGTAGAGAGTTAAGGTAACAGACTGTCAGAGCTCAGGGGAACTGTGGGATGAGTTGTCGGCCATTGTTGTGGAGATGCGAGCATCCTCAGGTGAGAAGGTGAGTTTGTTGTCTACTAGGAGGTATGGCACCGTTGGTTTCTGTGGCAGGGGCATCCATATCAGGGATTATGCTCCAGGAGTGGATGAACTTTAGGCCTTTATCTAGGTCTCCTATTGCGTGTGTCTGACCATTGCGGACAACAAGGATGGTAGCTGGGTGGCGCCATTTGTATGGTACCTTGTGGTTCTGCAGACCATTGGTTATCAGGTTCAGTTGCCGTCGCAGTTGGAGGGTGTACTTGGACAGGTCAGGGAAAAGTTGTATCCCAGTATAGGGGCCAGGTAGTGGAGATTTTGCTCTAAGGCCCATAAGGAGCTTTTCTTTGGTTTGATAGAAGTGAACCCTCATCAGTACATCTCTAGGGACTGAGGCTGCCAGGTGGGACGGTTTGGCGATTCTGTGTATTCTGTCAATGATGGCGTCTCGTGGGGAAGCTTCAGGTATCACTAGGTGTATCAATTCTTTCGCGTAGCGCGGTAAGTCCACTGGGAGCATGGAGTCTGGGACTCCCCTCAGTTTAATGTTGTTCCTGCGTGACCTGTCTTCTAAATCCGCCATTTTGGCGCGCATCCATGCCTGTTCCTCCTTAACATTGTCATAAGAATCAATCACTTCATTTACTGTGGAAGTGCAGGCCTGTATTCCCCTCTCAGCATTAGTCATTCTGTCATCTAGCTTGTGAATGTCAGAGGTGACTCTGTGAAACATGGATGAAAGATCATTCATGAGGGAGGATTGTAGGGACAAAAGCATGTCCTTCAGAGTTGTGTCCATGACTGGCTGCCCTGATGTGGGGAAGGAGGCCATGGAGGAGTGCAGGGCCTGGTCTATGGAGAGGGGGATGGGAGCCTGGGCCTCAGTTAGCTGGCGCTGTGTGTGCAGCGTCAGTGTATCTAGCCTCATCCGAGCTTTTTCTGGGCTGCTGGGGAGAGGGTCACTCTCTGGGGCTTGGTACTTGTCAGGAATCGTACCTGTGGAGTGCTGTGCGTCCTGGATGTCATCCGGGAGGTCCGTGTACGATTCGGGCGGCGCGGCCTGGTCGGCGCCATCTTGGGAATCCCAGCCCGCCGGCTTGTAAGCGAATTCTGTCAGTTTTTGGGGCTTGTGCTCCGTAAATCTTTTCCTGGATGGCTGCATCCTTGTCTCCTGAGTGCCTGGAGCGAGGATGGGTGCGGATGGAGTCGTGGTGTGGGCCGATTTCGCTGGATTGTGTCCCCTGGCTGCTGAGCTATGCAATTAAGCGTCCATCTTCTGCTCCGGTTGGCCACGCCCCCATGATCTCATATTTAAAGCCCAACTGGAAGATTTATTTTTTAAAGATAAATTAGTCTAATGCCGCGTACACACGAGCGGATTTTTCGACCGGACTGGTCCGACAGACCGAGTCCGGCGGACAATTCAACCGTGTGTGGGCTTCATTGGACCTGCAGCGGACTTTTTCGGTCAAAAAACCTGACGGACCCTAGATCTGGAACATGCTTCAAATCTTTCCGACGGACTCGAGTCTGGTCGAAAAATCCGCTCGTCTGTATGCTAGTCCGACTGACAAAAAACGATGCTAGGGCAGCTATTGGCTGCTGGCTATCAACTTCCTTATTTTAGTCCGGTCGTACATCATCATGTATGAATCTGTCGGACTTTGGTGTGATCGTGTGTAGGCAAGTCCGGTCGTTAGAAAGTCAGTCGAAAGTCCCTCGTAACTTGGTCGAAAATCCGTCGGAAAGACCGTCGGACCTTTGTTGTCGAAAAGTCCGACCGGGTGTACGCGGCATAACTTGTACCAATGTAAGTATGCATAAACCATACTTTTGGGATCAATGTAGAAGTTGGAAATCACTGTAGTAGACACCACTACTCCAGTGACATCCACTTCCTTCCAGGGCAGCAGCCCTAATGCTTTGATAACACAGGAGGTTGGCCGCTTAGGATGGGCACCATTTAGAGATCACTTTGCATTTTCTCATAGAATACAAAGTGTCCTATGATTGGATGAGATGGAGATACAGGATGGTGATGTCACACACTGCACCTCAATCAATCAGAGAATGCTTTGCATTCGTTGAGAAAATGCAAAGCATTCCCGGAATGGCGTTTGTTCTGCGCACCCAACTACTGTATTTACAATGCAGCAGAGCAGCCAATCCATGCAGAACTGAGAAGCTAGTGGAGATCACTTGAGTAGCAGTGCCTACAACAGTGATTTCCAGCTTCTAGAGCGGGGATTGGCATCCTGATCTGCCAATCGACAGCAGGTAGCCGACAGGTAGATCAGGATTAGCATTACTGGTCCTTCCACCCTCAGCCTCCCCCCCCTTCACTGCAGAGCGGGACATATCATAGTACTGGATGGAGGGTGGGAGCTGCTGGAGTTAACTGTTCACATCAACCAGCAGGTAATTGGTTGCTAGGAAGCTGGGCAGTCCTAGAAACCAATCACCAGCTTGTTCCTGTGAAAAGTTAACTCCTGCTCTCGCCCTCCATCCAGTACTGTGACAACTCTTGCTCCCCACTCTGCTGCACAGTGTAAGGTAGGAGACAAAAAAATCAAACTGACAAAAAATAAGTTGCGCAAAAAGTGTCACCAAATAGTAAAAAGTAATAATTTCTCAGTGACAGCTGCACTCACAAAATGTTCACTTAAACATTATACACATTCATATTACTGAAAAACGTGTTGCGCTATCAATAGAAAGTGCAAAAATTCCTAACAATTATTCAAATAAAACATTCATACAGTATATATCAAAAACATATAAAAACAAGAAAATACAGCATGGCGCCTGCGGAGAGAACCAAGAGCCAGCAAAGGTGAGCCCGAAGTTGAGCTTTACAAGAGAAGTGCGGGATAAAAAAAAAAACAAGCATTTATACTCACCTATATGATTGCAGCACAGAACCAAGCTGCAGCTGCCCCCAGCTCTACATCAAGAACTGAGCAAAGACCACTGATCGCTCAGTTCTCAGGTTCGCTCTGGGCACAGAGCATCGGGCTGTGGAGGGGTGGGTGCAGCTGGCTCAGGCTTTCATTGGCACGCTAAGAGGCCAATCCAGCTGTTAGTCAGGCTCCCTACAGAGCCTGGACCTGCTATTTGACAGACAGCAGATTTTAGTTCACTGTCGGATGAATCTTGGTCACAGAACCACAGAACTAAGTGCATTCCTCCAACCCACAGGAGAAGTATGGCCAAAAGAACATTTGCCGTACTTCACCTTTCAATGCCAAATCTGACGGAACTCCAACACATGCGGTCATGCTGTCATCTTGGCCCGGCAAATGACAGCAGCCGACGATCAAGACTCGGAAGCTGGCCACCCAAAGATGTTAGGGACCAGTGAAGAGTTTCGGGGATGGAGCATCACTGGATTCCCCAAGGTTCTGTTCTAGGACCTCTTTTATTTTCAATCTACACCTCTTCCCTGGGTCAGCTGATAGCCTCTCACTGCTTCCAATATCATTTCTACGCTGACGACACACAAATCTATCTCTCCATCCCTCAACTCACCCCATCAGTCTCTTCACGCATCACTAACTTACTAACTGACATATCTGTATGGATGTCACACCACTTCCTCAAACTCAACTTGTCCAAAACCGAGCTTATAATATTTCCTCCCCCACGTGCCTCTTCCCCTGACTTATCTGTCAAGAGCAATGGCACAACCATCCACTCATCTCCACATATCAACATGCTAGGTGTTATCCTGGACTCCGAACTCTCCTTTCGGCCCCACATCCAATCACTTTACAAAGCTTGCCGCCTCAACCTCCGCAACATCTCTAAACTACGTCCCTTTCTAACCAATGAAACCACAAAGCTCCTGATTCACTCCCTGGTTATCTCTCGCCTTGACTACTGCAACTCCCTTCTCATTGGCTTACCTCTAAATAGACTATCCCCCCTTCAGTCCATCATAAATGCTGCTGCCAGACTCATCCATCTTACAAACCGCTCAGTGTCTGCTACCCCTCTCTGCCAATCCCTCCATTGGCTGCCACTCGCCCAACAAATTAAATTCAAAATACTAACAATAAGTTACAAAGCCATCCACAACTCTGCCCCCAGCTACATCATTAGACTAGTCTCAAAACACCAACCTAATCGCCCTCTTCGTTCCTCCCAAGACCTCCTGCTCTCTAGCTCCCTCATCACCTCCTCAATATCCGCCTCCAGGACTTCTTCCGAGCCTCGCCCATCCTCTGGAATTCCCTACCCCAATCTGTCAGACTGTCTCCAAATGTATCCACTTTTAGGCAATCCCTGAAAACTTTCCTCTTCAGAGAAGCCTATCCTGCCTCCATCTAACAACTGTACTATTTTCTCCATTAGCTCATCCCCCGCAGCTACTACCTGTTTGTATAACATGACCCTCCCTCCTAGATTGTAAGCTCTAACGAGCAGGGCTCTCTGATTCCTCCTGTATTGAATTGTATTGTAATTGTACTGTCTGCCCTAATGTTGTAAAGCGCTGCGTAAACTGTCGGCGCTATATAAATCCTGTATAATAATAATAATAATAATAAGTATTTAAACTGTTTATTTAGCTGTTTACCTGGAGTTCAGCCTTTAAGAAAGTCCTATAATGCTTTATTTTTGCTTATAATTGAAAAATGATAAAACTGCTGTCTTCCTGTTTTTTTTTCCAATTTTCTCTTTCTTGAAGTCCCATGAAGGCTTATTGCGCATAAACTGAATATACATGTCAGCATAAGAGTAAACCGAGAGTGAATGAATTACTTTTCTTGGGTCCAAAAATAAATGCACTCAATAAATCATTAAAACACTGCTCAGTGCTGGAAAAGACCGGCGTTAATTGATCTGTAGGGCTAAACAGGTGTCTGACGAAGATGCTGACACTATTACGCAGCCATTATATTGACAAGATGACATGTGCTGAAAAGGGAGTTCTTCATTTAACAAGCAGTACATGATGCAGTGCAGTCTAAATCTAATAAAGGACACAGCTGGCGTATTCCTAAAAGGGCAGGATGCACTCCAGAACAGGCAACTAAATAGACATTTGAATTACATATATAGTAATTGTTTTATCTAATTAAAGAGACACTGCAACCTTGTCCATGCAATGTCTCTGGAAAGGGCCAGTTGACCCTCTTATACACAGCTTACTGGGACTAATGGATTTTAAGATACACTATATTACCAAAAGTATTCCAGTCTTAGTCCATAGAGTTCAATATTGAGTTGGTCCACTCTTTGCAGCTATACCAGCTTCAACTCTTCTGGGAAGGCTTTCCACAAGGTTTAGGAGTGTGTCTATGGGAATGTTTGACCATTCTTCCAGAAGAACATTTGTGAGGTCAGGCACTGATGTGGACGAGAAGGCCTGGCTCACAGTCTCCGCTCTAATTTATCTCAAAGGTGTTCTATAGGGCTGAGGTCAGGACTCTGTGTAGGCCAGTCAAGTTCCTCCACCCCAAACTTGCTCATCCATGTCTTTATGGACCTTGCTTTGTGCACTGGTTCAAATCATTTGGTGGAGGGGGGATTATGGTGTGGGGTTGTTTGTGAGGGGTTGCTATTGGCCCATTAGTTCCAGTGAAGGGAACTCTTAAGGCTTCAGCATACCACCACATTTTGGACAATCTCATGCTCCCAACTTTGTGGGAACAGTTTGGGAATGGCCCCTTCCTGTTCCAGCATGACTGCACACCAGTGCACAAATTCGCTTCTGGAAGAATGGTCAAACATTCCCATAGACACACTCCTAAACCTTGTGGACAGCCTTCCCAGAAAAGTTGAAGCTGTTATAGCTGCAAACAGTGGGCCAACTCAATATTGAACGTTCCAGGCTAAGACTGGGATGGCATTAAAGTTAATGTGCGTATAAAGGCAGGCGTTCCATTACTTTTAGTAATATAGAGTATATGTGACTTCTGCCGCGTACACACGGGCGGACTTTTCGGCATCAAAGGTCCAACGGTCTTTCCGATGGACTTTTGACGGACTTCCGACGGACTTTCGAACAAACAGACTTGCGCACACACAATCACACCAAAGTCTGATGACGTACGCGCGGACTAAAATTGGGAAGTTGATAGTCAGTAGCCAATAGCTGCCCTAGCGGCGGTTTTCGTCCCTCGGACTAGCATACAGACCAGCTGAATTTTTGGACCGGACTCGAGTCCATCGGAAAGATTTGAAACATGTTCCAAAGCTAAAGTCCGTCTGATTTTCGACTGAAAAAATCCGCTGCAGGTCCGATGAAGCCCACACACGGTCGGATTGTCCGACGGATTCGTCCCGTCGGAACCAGTGCATTCGAACAGTCCGCCCGTGTGTACACGGCATTCCTGTCCTGTAACTGTTCTCAGGTCTAGCAGCTGACTGCTGAGCCCAAACCCTCTCAGTGATCTCAAAGGCCACGAACACAGTCTATTTTAATGCCGGTTGTGAGAAGAAGGTTCAGCAGGTAATAGCTTGTAAGGTGAGGATAGGGAGGTTGGGAAGGGTTCCTTTCCAGAGATGCTGTCACTTTGCAGCCAGTTTTGTGGTCCGTTCACCCTTGCCAGACAGCACATCCTCAAGCTAACCCCTCTTCTTTCCTAGGTGAGAAGGATGTGAAGTCTTCCTTTGTAGCCTCCTAGGATACTGAGATCACATATCCTAGGAGGAATTAGCTTTGATCGACTTCTGCTGAACGGGCTTTATTATTATTATTATACAGGATTTATACAGCTCCAACAATTTGTGCAGCGCTTTATAACATGAGGGCAGACAGTACAGTTACAAAACAATTCAGTACAGGAGGAATTAGAGGGCCCTGCTCATTAAAGCTTACAATCTAGAAGGGAAGGTCAAGTGATACAAAAGGTAATAACTGGGGTATGAGTTGATGGCAAAAATAAAAGTACAGTTGCTAGGTGTAGGCAGAATAGGCTTCTCTGAAGAGGAGGGTTTTCAGGGATCGCCTAAAAGCAAAGTAGGAGATAATCTGACAGATTGGGGTAGGGAGTTCCATAGGATGGGAGAGGCTCTGGAAAAGTCCTGAAGGTGAGGAGGAGGTGACGGAGGAGCTAGAGAGCAGGACGTCTTGGGAGGAATGAAGAGAATAGTTAGGTTGGTATTTTGGGACTAGGTTAGTGATGTAGCTGGGGGTCAAGTTGTGGATGGCTTTGTAAGTTATTGTTAGTATTTTGAATTTAATTCTTTTTTCTCAATCAGCAGTCGAAACCAATGAGCGAGTCCCCGTTATCAGAACACAATGTCTCAGCAAGGTGAATTCCTCTTTTCACCTCACTTGTGTAAGACAAGAAATACATTGGGATAAAATCTTAGAAACAAAGAACACGGAGGAGAGATGGGTTTGCTTTAAGAGCATATTAAATAAGGGCATTAGCCAGTGCGTTCCATTGGGAAATAAATTTAAAAGAGCGGACAGGGTTATGTCATTTCCACTGCTGGTTTTTTGATGGACCCAGAGAAACTTTCAGCAGTCCTACAGTGTCCCCGACCCATGGGTTTATGTCCTCTGCAGCGTTTTCTTGGCTTTGCCAACTATTATCGGAAGTTTATTCGTAACTTCTCGTCTCTGATCAAGCCCCTGACTGATATGACCAGAAAGGACAGTACCCCACAGAGTTGGTCTCCGGCATCCATTAAGGCTTTTGAGAGTCTCAAGGCTGCCTTTGTTTCTGCTCCTGTATTTTCACATCCTGATCCTACGTTACCTTTTATCCTTGAGGTTGATGCTTCTGAGACTGGAGTTGGCGCCCTTCTGTCTCAACGTCCTACCTCTGAGAGTGCTTTGCATCCTTGTGGCTACTATTCAAAGAAATTGTTACCTGTGGAGTGCAATTAGGAGATTGGGGACAGAGAGCTGTTAGCGATCATTTTAGCCCTAAAAGAATGGAGTCATCTCATCGAAGGTACCACTGTGCCGGTTCTCATTCTTACTGACCATAAGAATCTCACATTCTTGTCTGAGGCTAAATGCACTAAGAATGTAAGGGCTGACGCTTTGTCACGACAATTTTCCTCCACTTCCAAGATGGAGTCGGTTCCGGTTCCTGTGATTCCTCTTGATTGTATTCTGGCTACGGTTCGCACCAGTCTCATTTCTCCTTTGGGTGACAAAATTCTTGACACTCAGGTTCGTGCTCCTACTGAGAAACCTTGTGACCACTGCTTTGTCCCAGAGAGTCTTCGTACTGCCGTGCTCCAGACTTACCATTCTCCCAAGGCTGCTAGCAACCCTGGGAAAAATCAACTCTTTAGGCCATTTCCCAATTCTGGTGGCCTAGTCTACGTGCTGATGTAACCTCCTTCGTAGCTGCCTGTTCCATGTGTGCTCAGAGGAAGACTCCATGACACTTTCCAGTGGACCTCCTACAACCCATACCCAATGGAGAGAGGCCCTGGACCCAGCTGTCTATGGATTTCATTGTGGAATTACCCAACTCCCAGGGCAACACAGTTATCCTTATGGTGGTTGACAGGTTCTCGAAAAGGTCTCATTGTATTCCACTTGAGAAGTTGCCCACATCTAAGAAACTGGCTTCCATTTTTGCTCGGGAGATCTTTCGCTTACATGGGCTACCAAAGGTGATCGTCTCGGACAGAGGTAGTCAGTTTGTGTCCTGGTTCTGGTGAGCCTTTTGTGCACAGTTGGGAATTCAGCTTGTTTTCTCCTCTGTGTATCACCCGCAGTCTAATGGGGCCGCAGAACGAGCCAATCAGTCATTGGATCAGATCCTACGTTGCTATATTTCTGACCATCATAACAACTGGTCGGACCTCTTACCATGGGCAGAGTTTGCTCACAATAATGCCTTGAATTCTGCTTCCCGATTGTCCCCGTTTATGGCGAACTATGGTTTCCAACCTTCCATGTTGCCTGAATCATTTCTTCCGCAGTATTTCTGCGTTAGAGGAGCATCTCCGTGGTCTTCGTTCCACTTGGGCACAAGTCCAGGAGGCTTTGCGACATGCTAATGATAGGTACACCCTCCATGTTGACTGCAGATGCCTGCCTGCGCCTTCCTACCAGGCTGGGGACAGGGTCTGGCTGTCATCTCGCAAACCTCCGACTTCGTGTTCCCTCTCGGAAGTTTGTACCTCGGTTTATTGGGACTATTCTTCGCAGGATTAACCCATTGGCTTATACGTTAAACCTTCATTCTAATATATATCTCAAATGTATTTCATGTCTCCTTATTTAAACCTTTGGTCTGCAACCGCTTTACCACCTCGTGCCACGTCCTAACCCTGTACAGGTTGAGAACCATGAGGAGTATGAAGTACAGTCCATTGTTGACTCCCGTAGGTTCCGTGGCCACATACAGTACCTGGTACATTGGAAAGGGTACGGTCTGGAGGAACGCTCGTGGGTCTCTTCCTCGGACGTACATGCCCCTGTCCTCCTCCGTGATTTCCATAGATGTTTTCCCCTGAAGCCTGGTGGTCCTCCAGGCAAGACAAATATTAACCCAGCTCTATAATCATAAGTTTCTAACAGTCTACTAACTGGAATGGTACCAGTTGATTGGAGAAAAGCCAATGCAGCACCAATATTTAAAAAAGGGCCAAAATACATCCCTGCGAATTACAGACCAGTTAGCCAAACATCAATAGTATGCAAGCTCTTGGAGTGGATAATAAGGGACTATATACAAGATTTTAGTAATGAAAACTGTATCATTAGCAGTAATCAGCATGGATTCATGAAGAATAATTCTTGCCAAACCAATCTATTGGTCTTCTATGAGGAGGTGAGCTTCCATCTAGATAAAGGAAGGCCCGTTGACGTGGTGTATCTGGGCATTTGAAACAGTTCCCCCATAAACGTTTACAGTACAAAGTAAGGTCCGTTGGCATGGACCAAAGGGTGAGTACATGTATTTAAAACTGGCTACAATTTCAGAGGTTGGTGATAAATGGGGAATACTCTGAATGGTAAGGGGTGGGAAATGGGGTCCCCCAGGGTTCTGTGCTGGGACTGATCCTGTTTAGTTTGTTCATAAACGATCTGGAGGATGGGGTAAGCAGCTCTCTCTCTCTCTCTCTCTGTATTTGTGGACGACACTAAGCTAAGCAGGGCATTAACTTCTCCGCAGGATGTGGAAACCTTGCATGAAGATCTGAACAAATGAATGGGGAGGGCAACTACATGGCAAAGGGGGTTTAAAAAATGTAAATAATGCATTTGGGTGGCAAAAATATGAATGCAATCTACTCACTAGGAGGTGAACCTCTGGGGGAATCTAGGATGGAAAAGGACCTGGGGGTAGTAGTAGATGATAGGCTCAGCAATAGCATGCAATGCCAAACTGCTGCTAACAAAATAAACAGAATATTGGCATGCATTAAAAAATGGGATTAACTCCAGGGATAAAGATATAATTCTTCCACTCTACACGACTCTGGCTCGGCCTCACCTGGAGTATGCTGTCCAGTTCTGGGCACCAGTCTTCAGGAAAGTATACTGAAAATGGAGCGAGTACAAAGTAGGGCAACAAAGCTAATAAATGGTCTGGAGGATATTAGTTATGAAGGAAGGTTACGAGCACTGAACTTATTCTCTCTGGAGAAGAGGGGATATGATTTGAATTTACAAATACTATACTGGTGACTCCACAATAGGGATAAAACTTTCTTGCGAAGGGAGTTTAATAGGACACGTGGCCACTCACTAAAATTAGAAGAAAATAGGTTTAACTTTAAATTGCGTAGAGGGTTCTTTACTGTAAGAGGATGTGGAATTCCCTTCCACAGGTGGTGGTTTCAGTGGGGGACATCGATAGTTTAAAAAAAATATTAGATAAGCACCTGAACAACCGCAACATACAGGGATATACAATGTAATGCTGACCTATAATCACACACACATAGGTTGGACTTGATGGACTTGTGTCTTTTTTCAACCTCACCTACTATGTAACTATGTAACAAGGAGAGTGGCGCCTCTGAATAGGTAGTAAACACTTTAATAGAAGAAAGCAATATCAACTCACATGAGAGAAAGCAATGTTGCAAATGGGTGAGCTGGATACCATCCAGGAGCAGGGTCAGGGTAGATGATCAGGTCACGGAGAGGTCCACTTCTCACAAGTATAGTTGAAGACCTGCTGGGACATCAGATATCCGGGGGGGTTGAGGTAGTGAGCTGTCAGAGCCAGGGTGCTCAGCATTGCTATTCCTTACTTGTCCTCACTGGTAACCACTGCAGAGTGGAGTGGAGAACAGCCGTGCAGTGTCAGATCCCCGTGCAGCGTGGGGCTGTGACATCACAAACATGCAACGCTTTTCTGAGCGTTCGTGTTGCGAGTGGTGTGGCAGCCTTTCTCCTTTTTCAAGCATCTTGATCGTACAAACGCTTCAAAAGCGGTATTTTTCATCCAATTTTCTAATTGTGTGTACTAGGCTTTAGTCTAGACTTGTCCTCACTGGGCAGTCTCCAACCCTAAACAGAAATTTGGCCCCGGACTTCATCCAGACTGGCCCACTTTAATTTTGCAAACACGCACAAAAACTGTGGATTAATCCGCCCAAAGCCAAAAGTGATTAAATAATGCGCTTTCTGTCTCCCGGCCCCCACTGAACACAGGGGACAGAAGTTTTGTTTTCTAAACAGCTGCACAGCGGGAGATTAGCTTATTGGTGATTAGGGTTTGGGAGTCCCCGCCCGCTCTAGATCCGCTGTCACTGAAACCGGCCCACTGAGCCATCGGCTCACCGGGAAACTCCCGATAGTCCCGATGGCCAGTACATGCCTGTCTGTAAAGATGACTTTCTTCCTGTCTTACAGGGAGATATCTTTAATGTTTGATGTGTGCTAAACGCTTATAATTCTTTTGTTGTCAATAATATGGCTTGGAAACTTGTAGTCTCCCATGAAGAGTGCAATTTGCTGGTGATGCTTGGATTATACGTTTGCCAATTAGGATGTAGATGCCATGATGTCTTGTAATGCTTGGTGATATACAGTACAGGCAGTCCCTGAGTTACATACATCCGACTTACATACGACTCATACATACAAATGGAGGGAGACAACAGGAAGTGAAAGGAAATCAGCCCCTAGGAAGGGAAATTCACTCCCTTAAGAGCTATCATGGAAAAAGGTGTATCCACTGAAGCTTTATCACCAATCCTTGTTTCCACAACAACCCAACATTTTCAAAATCCAATTGTCACAGGGACAGAAAGTGAGATGAAATCTTCTGAACAGGGGCACAGACAGCAAAACGAACATTACAGGGGTGTTAACCCTTCCCTATGCTATCCAAAACGTAAAAATTTTTTTTTTGGCTTGAGATACACTTAAAAAATGTACCTATTCCAACATATATACAAATTCAACCTAAAAGGATAGTTTACCTTTACTAAAAAACCTGCCTATGCAGGTATGCAGCTCTGACTAGAGATGAATAATACCTTGACATAGGTGTAGGCCATTTACAAAAGCCTGACTGGAATACTCCCAGGACTTTGCTAAGGACCGACTGTCCAGTAGAGGGAAACCGCGTTATCAGAAACCAGGAGAGATGGCTGTGTTGGAGTATACCACCAAAGGACACTGGACTCGTAAGTGACGTCTCCGGAAGTGTGCCCGAAGCCAGCGTGAACCGCGTGGGCCGGAAGTGTCTGCTGGACAGTCAAGATCAACAACACCTACTGCGGACCTGTTCATCCAAGGACTACCCCCCCCCCCCCAAGCTGAACTCTTTCATACACATGATGAGTTTTTAACTTCTACCTCTAGTAAGTGTTTTTAATCATTTGGCAAATTATAAGTCTTAATGCTGCTCCACTTAGAGGTGCCTTCTTTTTTATCCTGTTTTTATCTACAGGTGCCCCTTATCTGCATAGGCAGGTTTGTGGTAAAGGTGAACTATCCCTTTAAGAACAAACATACAGAACCTACAGAAGATCTTGTTCGTAACCCGGAGACTACCTGTACTTACTATTCTTCAATTGCCATGATCATTTTGGATCTGCCTGATATTGCTCTGGATGGAAATTATTTGTTCCTCTGTGAATTGTGCTGTTTATTTAAAGCTGAGCTCAAAGGCTGATATAAAAGACATTAAATTACTTGTATCACAACAGGATGGAACTGTGGATACAAAAATAGTAGGAAAGGTGCCACGTCCTAACTACATTAGAAGACTATGAATGGACAATATCATGGACTTTATAGGCACAAGTGCACAAGGTTCGATAAAAGATTATTATATTTTATTACAAAAATGGTTAAAATATATACATACAAAATTACACAAAACTCATATTGCCTAAAGAGTATACTGTATGTAACACCACCATACCCACCAAAACCCATTCCTGCTAAACGTGTGGCATCCAAATGGAACGATAGCCAGTGTCCAATCAGGCTTGGTGTAGGTAGTATAATATTGCTCTACTTGTTGCGCGCGTCACCACTTCCCCAGGAGCTTAGGCAAATATTCTAAGCAAACAAAAACACATAATTCAGAAGGAGTAACAATCACTGCTAAATATAGTCATACTGATGTCAAACATGATATAAAAGACAAATATTAACCCAGCTCTATAATCATTAATACAATATTAAAGCAGATCTCCCACCCAAACTCCCTATATTAACCACTAGACCGCCAAAAGATTTACCCCCCTTCCTGACCAGGCCATTTTTTGCGATACAGCACTGTGTTACTTTAACTAACAATTGCGCGGTCATGCGACGCTGTACCCAGATCAAATTTATGTCCTACTTTTGCCATAAATAGAGCTTTCTTCTGGTGGTATTTGATCCCCCCTGCGCTTTTTAATTTTTTGCGCTATAAACTTACAACGACTGTTCTATATTTTTTACTTTCTGCTCTAAAACACATCCAATAAAAAATGTGAAAAATCAAATTTCTTCATCAATGTATTCTGCTACATATGTTTGGTAAAAAAAAATCCCAATAAGCGTATATTGATTGGTTTGCGCAAAAGTTATAGTGTCTATGAACTATGGAATATTATTTATTTATCTTCTTGTAATGGCAGCGATCAGCAACTTATAGTGGGACTGCGATATTGCGGCGGACAAATTGGACTCCTAACTGAAACTTTTGACACTTTGTTGGGGACCAGTGACACTAATACAGTGATCAGTGCTAAAAATATGCACTATCACTGTACTAATGACACTGGCTGGGAAGGGGTTAACATCAGGGGCGATCAAAGGGTTAGCTGTGTGCCTAGCTAATCTTTCAGTGTAGTGGGGGAGGTGCTTTTACTAGTGGAAGTCATGGATTGTTGTTTCTGCTTTACAGGAACACAGTATCCATGCCTTCTGTACTGACAGAACAGCAATCTGCCTTGTTTACATTGTGACTGGCATTCTGTCAGTGTAGCGAACAATCAGTGGGTAACGGTGGACATGGGGTCCATGGGGCCCGCTGATTAGCTCTCGCTGTGTAAAATCACAGCAGGAGCGAGCCGCCGGCGGCACGTACTCGAGACCGATACGTGGAAGTGCAGGATCACGTATATATATGTGATCCTGCGCAGCGCGGCCACCCTGTAGCAGTAAATCTGCTATGGGGTGGTCAGCAAGCGGTTAAACCGCCACCACCAACTAAAAAAGATAAAGTACATAAATATAGTGATAGTTACTTACCTCTAGTCTTTATATTTTTAGCACATCTCATTGCTTTGTTGCATTTTACATTTTAAGTACACAAAAATAATGTGCTTTAGCATGCATATCTGCACGCACTTGTAATCTTTTAGGTTCAGATGGGAAATGTCCGCTATATATATATATATATATATATATATATAACCTGCAGTGTACTGCATGACTTATGTTAACAAGAAAGAACGGCTAAATGACCAGACTGGATGACTATCATCTTATGTTTACTTTTAGTTTTAGATGCAATTTGGACTCTTTGGTTCATCCCTCACTTTTCTTCACTAGACTCCTTGACCATGTCAATCCAATAACTTCCAGCATTATCTGACAAAAGACAAACTTAAGACCCCTTTCACACTAAAGCCCCGCTTGTTTTAGCGGTGCTTTAGCGCTGTTTAAGCTGTGCTTTTTGGCCACTAACGGGGCGTATTTAACCCCAAAGAAGGGATTAAAAGCGTCCATGCTGCGGCACTTCCGAATTGCTTTTTTAGTTGCTTTGGAAGCGCTGCCCATTCATTTCAACGGGCAGGGCGATTTGGGAACGCTAAATACAGCGCTCCCAAACCGCCCCAAAGATGCTGCTTGCAAGACTTTTCCTAACGTCCTGCAAGCGCACCTGAAAAGTCACACTAAAATGAATGGGAGACGCTTTTCATGCGCTTTACAGGCGCTATTTTTTAGCACTAAACTGCCTGAAAACCACGTCAGTGTAAAAGGGGTCTAATATATGAAGTTTATTGGGCACATGTGTGTGTAGGAAGGTGCCTAGGGTTAACTTGCCTTTCTGTGTAAGTTCTTGTTTTTCCTGTCTGAGCTCTGCCATCAGGTTAATTGAGCCAGTCAGGTGCAAAATGTTACAATGTCTTGATGTTGCACTGTGTCCTCAGGTTGACCTGTGAAATAGAGGTCACCAGGCTATAAGGTTTTTATATATATTTTATATATATATAAGGATGTGCTCTGGCGTGTTCGCACACCCCACATGCGGAGCCCGCCAGGAAGTCTGCACTGTGTTGCGCCAATCACTGGCAGTGAGACATTTCCCGATCTCTGCAGCCGCACATCGGAACATTGTCTCACTGCCCGTGATTAGCGCAGTGCAGTGCCGACTTCCTGGCAGGCTCTGCACATGGGGGGGGGGGGTGTACACGTTTTTCACTCCATTTTAAGCAAGGTTGCTGCCCCCTACAGGTCAACCAACATAAAAGGGCCTGACTCTAAGCCCCTGGGTCAAGTTCCTGGGAAAATAATGCCAAAATGTAGCCTATTACTCTGCTAGAGGGATCACCCCCTTTTGGAGGGGGGAGCCCAGTCAGGGTCCCTGATAGGGTCTGGAGCCTAGAGTCCCCTTTGAATTTATGCTGCCAATATCAGACTTACTGCCTTCATGGATTAATGCCACTGCATGGGCTTGTACTGCCTCTTTGGATTATTTGCCTGAATAGACTTTTTTTTCCTTTAAAACGGATGGTTTTATGGACTTCGCCTAAAGTATGCACAATTTACGGGGCACTAGAAGAGCTCTGTATAGGAACTGTGTTGAGAAAGTTCTTGAGAACTGTACTGTTAACTATCTCAGTAAAGGATATCATTTGTTTATTTGCTTTGCTTGGTCTAAAGTCTCTTAAAGGGGTGCATGCACAGTGCATCCAAAGAACAAGGCTTGCAACACAACAAGGAGACTGAGTTAGAGGAAGATATGATACATGGGTCCAACACACAGAGTACTGTCCAGAGGAAGCAGGACTACAGTATCTGTGTCACATGCAAGGCATCCAACCAGCCAGGAGATGGGTGACGTGGTAAAGGTGACAGTCACTCTGGTAGTGGGGGGGGGGGTTAGCTGCTTGGCACCTCCACTAGCGGACGGCTCCCCGCTTTTGGGACCCGACCTGGCTGTGGCACAGAGTGCCTAGGGACCCAGCCTGGAGTCATGGGAGAGATGTATGAGGTACCTCGGAGGAATAAGAGCAAGTACAGTGGTTGGAGAGTGCAGAGGCCAAATACCGGTAGACCATAGCAACCGTGGGATTAGTCACTGGAAGAGAGGTGACATTAATGTTGGATTAGTGGAGACCGGTACAGGCATGTGTGTCACCATTTGAATGACATGCCTTCACAAAAATATGACTTATAAGGAACTGTGTATGGGTAAAGTATTCATACAAACATCAGTTTTAAACCAAACTTTTCAAAAACTAAAATGCCATTTTTACTACAGTTTTGTTTCCTTAAACCTGAAGTGCACGCACAAACAATTCTATAAGTGTATAAGGCCTCCATCCGTATACTTGTAATCATTTTCTGCCTTCTACATTGCCTGAGGAGAAGTTAACCACTTGCCGACCGCCTCACGCCTATATACGTGAGCAGAGCGGCACGGGCAGGCAAAATCACGTACCTGAAACGTGATTGCCTTCCCGCGGGTGGGGGGTCCGATCGGACCCCCCCCCGGTGCCAGCTGCGGTCGGCATTTGGTTGGAAGCGATGAGAGACGAGGGGGAGGCCATCCGATCGTGGCCCCCCCCTCGCGATCGCTCCCAGCCAATGAGAAACATCCCCTGCCTCTGTATAGTACACAGAGGCAGAGGATGTGATGTCATCTCTCCTCGGCTCGGGAGTTTCCGTTCCAGCGCCGAGGGGAGATGACATGTAAGTGCACCAACACACACACACACACAGTAGAACATGCCAGGCATACATTACACCCCCGATCCCCCCCCGATCGCCCCCCGATCCCCCCCCAATCACCCCCCCCCTGTCACAAACTGACACCAAGCAGGTTTTTTTTTTTTTTTTTTTTTTTTTCCTGATTACTGCATAGTGTCAGTTTGTGACAGTTAGCAGTGTTAGGGTAGTGAGTGTTACCCCCCTGTAGGTCTAGAGTACCCCCCTTACCCCCCCTAATAAAGTTTTAACCCCTTGATCACCCCCCCTCACCAGTGTCGCTAAGCGATCATTTTTCTGATCGCTGTATTAGTGTCGCTGGTGACGCTAGTTAGGGACGTAAATATTTAGGTTCGCCGTCAGCGTTTTATAGTGACAGGGACCCCCATATACTACCTAATAAATGTTTTAACCCCTTGATTGCCCCCTAGTTAACCCTTTCACCACTGATCACCATATAACCGTTACGGGTGACGCTGGTTAGTTCGTTTATTTTTTATAGTGTCAGGGCACCCGCCGTTTATTACCAAATAAAGGTTTAGCCCCCTGTAGGTCTAGGGTACCCCCCTTACCCCCCCTAATAAAGTTTTAACCCCTTGATCACCCCCTGTCGCCAGTGTCGCTAAGCGATCATTTTTCTGATCGCTGTATTAGTGTCGCTGGTGACGCTAGTTAGGGACGTAAATATTTAGGTTCGCCGTCAGTGTTTTATAGCGACAGGGACCCCCATATACTATCTAATAAATGTTTTAACCCCTTGATGGCCCCCTAGTTAACCCTTTTACCACTGATCACCGTATAACCGTTACGGGTGACGCTGGTTAGTTCGTTTATTTTTTATAGTGTCAGGGCACCCGCCGTTTATTACCGAAAAAAGGTTTAGCCCCCTGATCGCCCGGCGGTGATATGCGTCACCCTAGGCAGCGTCAGATTAGCGCCAGTACCGCGAACACCCACGCACGCACCGTACACGCACCGTACACCTCCCTTAGTGGTATAGTATCTGAACGCATCAATATCTGATCCGATCCGATCTATACTAGCGTCCCCAGCAGTTTAGGGTTCCCAAAAACGCAGTGTTAGCGGGATCAGCCCAGATACCTGCTAGCACCTGCGTTTTGCCCCTCCGCTCGGCCCAGCCCAGTCCAGCCCACCCAAGTGCAGTATCAATCGATCACTGTCACTTTTTTTTGTAGCGTTTTGGTGAACTGGCAAGCACCAGCGGCCTAGTACACCCCGGTCGTAGTCAAACCAGCACTGCAGTAACACTTGGTGACGTGGCGAGTCCCATAAGTGCAGTTCAAGCTGGTGAGGTGGCAAGTACAAGTAGTGTCCCGCTGCCACCAAAAAGACAAACACAGGCCCGTCGTGCCCATAATGCCCTTCCTGCTGCATTCGCCAATCCTAATTGGGAACCCACCGCTTCTGCAGCGCCCGTACTTCCCCCATTCACATCCCCAACCAAATGCAGTCGGCTGCATGAGAGGCATTTATATATCCTCCCGAGTACTCCTACCCAACAAACCCCCCCAAAAAAGATGTTGTGTCTGCAGCAAGCGCGGATATAGGCGTGACACTCACTATTATTGTCCCTCCTGTCCTGACAATCCTGGTCTTTGCATTGGTGAATGTTTTGAACGCTACCATTCACTAGTTGAGTATTAGCGTAGGGTACAGCATTGCACAGACTAGGCACACTTTCACAGGGTCTCCCAAGATGCCATCGCATTTTGAGAGACCCGAACCTGGAACCGGTTACAGTTATAAAAGTTACAGTTACAAAAAAAAAGTGTAAAAAAAAAAAAAACACAAACAAAAATAAAAAAAAATAGTTGTCGTTTTATTGTTCTCTCTCTCTATTCTCTCTCTCTATTGTTCTGCTCTTTTTTACTGTATTCTATTCTGCAATGTTTTATTGTTATTATGTTTTATCATGTTTGCTTTTCAGGTATGCAATTTTTTATACTTTACCGTTTACTGTGCTTTATTGTTAACCATTTTTTTGTCTTCAGGTACGCCATTCACGACTTTGAGTGGTTATACCAGAATGATGCCTGCAGGTTTAGGTATCATCTTGGTATCATTCTTTTTAGCCAGCGGTCGGCTTTCATGTAAAAGCAATCCTAGCGGCTAATTAGCCTCTAGACTGCTTTTACAAGCAGTGGGAGGGAATGCCCCCCCCCCCACCGTCTTCCATGTTTTTCTCTGGCTCTCCTGTCTCAACAGGGAACCTGAGAATGCAGCCGGTGATTCAGCCAGCTGACCATAGAGCTGATCAGAGACCAGAGTGGCTCCAAACATCTCTATGGCCTAAGAAACCGGAAGCTACGAGCATTTTATGACTTAGATTTCGCCGGATGTAAATAGCGCCATTGGGAAATTGGGGAAGCATTTTATCACACCGATCTTGGTGTGGTCAGATGCTTTGAGGGCAGAGGAGAGATCTAGGGTCTAATAGACCCCAATTTTTTCAAAAAAGAGTACCTGTCACTACCTATTGCTATCATAGGGGATATTTACATTCCCTGAGATAACAATAAAAATGATTTAAAAAAAAAAAAATGAAAGGAACAGTTTAAAAATAAGATAAAAAAGCAAAAAAATAATAAAGAAAAAAAATAAATAAATAAAAAGCACCCCTGTCCCCCCTGCTCTCGCGCTAAGGCGAACGCAAGCGGCGGTCTGGCGTCAAATGTAAACAGCAATTGCACCATGCATGTGAGGTATCACCGCGAAGGTCAGATCGAGGGCAGTAATTTTAGCAGTAGACCTCCTCTGTAAATCTAAAGTGGTAACCTGTAAAGGCTTTTAAAGGCTTTTAAAAATGTATTAATTTTGTTGCCACTGCACGTTTGTGCGCAATTTTAAAGCATGTCATGTTTGGTATCCATGTACTCGGCCTAAGATCATCTTTTTTATTTCATCAAACATTTGGGCAATATAGTGTGTTTTAGTGCATTAAAATTTAAAAAAGTGTGTTTTTTCCCCAAAAAATGCGTTTGAAAATCGCTGCGCAAATACTGTGTGAAAAAAAAAAAATGAAACACCCACCATTTTAATCTGTAGGGCATTTGCTTTAAAATAATATATAATGTTTGGGGGTTCAAAGTAATTTTCTTGCAAAAAAAAATAATTTTTTCATGTAATCAAAAAGTGTCAGAAAGGGCTTTGTCTTCAAGTGGTTAGAAGAGTGGGTGATGTGTGACATAAGCTTCTAAATGTTGTGCATAAAATGCCAGGACAGTTCAAACCCCCCCCAAATGACCCCATTTTGGAAAGTAGACACCCCAAGCTATTTGCTGAGAGGCATGTCGAGTCCATGGAATATTTTATATTGTGACACAAGTAGCGGGAAAGAGACAAATTTTTTTTTTTTTTTTTTTTTTTGCACAAAGTTGTCACTAAATGTTATATTGCTCAAACATGCCATGGGAATATGTGAAATTACACCCCAAAATAAATTCTGTTGCTTCTCCTGAGTACGGGGATACCACATGTGTGGGACTTTTTGGGAGCCTAGCCGCGCACGGGACCCCGAAAACCAAGCACCGCCTTCAGGCTTTCTAAGGCCGTAAATTTTTGATTTCACTCTTCACTGCCTATCACAGTTTCGGAGGCCATGGAATGCCCAGGTGGCACAAACCCCCCCCCCCAAATTACCCCATTTTGGAAAGTAGACACCCCAAGCTATTTGCTGAGAGGTATAGTGAGTATTTTGCAGACCTCACTATTTGTCACAAAGTTTTGAAAATTGAAAAAAGAAAAAAAAAAAATTTTTTTCTGATCTTTCTTCATTTTCAAAAACAAATGAGAGCTGCAAAATACTCACCATGCCTCTCAGCAAATAGCTTGGGGTGTCTACTTTCCAAAATGGGGTCATTTGGGGGGGGTTTGTGCCATCTTGGCATTTTATGGCCTTCAAAACTGTGATAGGTAGTGAGGAGTAAAATCAAAAATGTATGCCCTTAGAAATCCTGAAGGTGGTGCTGGGTTTTCGGGGCCCCGTACGCGGCTAGGCTCCCAAAAAGTGCCACACATGTGGTATCCCCGTACTCAGGAGAAGCAGCTGAATGTATTTTGGGGTGCAATTCCACATATGCCCATGGCCTGTGTGAGCAATATATCATTTAGTGACAACTTTTTGTAAATTTTTTTTTTTTTTTTTGTCATTATTCAATCACTTGGGACAAAAAAAAATAAATATTCAATGGGTTCAACATGCCTCTCAGCAATTTCCTTGGGGTGTCTACTTTCCAAAATGGGGTCATTTGGGGGGGTTTTGTACTGCCCTGCCATTTTAGCACCTCAAGAAATGACATAGGCAGTCATAAACTAAAAGCTGTGTAAATTCCAGAAAATGTACCCTAGTTTGTAGACGCTATAACTTTTGCGCAAACCAATAAATATACGCTTATTGACATTTTTTTACCAAAGACATGTGGCCAAATACATTTTGGCCTAAATGTATGACTAAAATTTAGTTTATTGGATTTTTTTTATAACAAAAAGTAGAAAATATCATTTTTTTTCAAAATTTTCAGTCTTTTTCCGTTTATAGCGCAAAAAATAAAAACGGCAGAGGTGATCAAATACCATCAAAAGAAAGCTCTATTTGTGGGAAGAAAAGGACGCAAATTTCGTTTGGGTAGAGCATTGCATGACCGCGCAATTAGCAGTTAAAGCGACGCAGTGCCGAATTGTAAAAAGTGCTCTGGTCAGGAAGGGGGTAAATCCTTCCGGGGCTGAAGTGGTTAATAAACAACTATGTTGAGTGTATATCTATTTTCATCTCACATTTGTAGCATCCCTGTATAGGTGGTATGTAAGTTATTGCAAATATGTTTTAAGCACTTCCCATTCTTAGGCCATTTATAAACAGCCTAAGTGGTTATACTGGGATCATGGTTGAGACTACAGGTGGTATCCGCTTCCTGTGACACAGAGAGAGGAACTTATGTTGTTCCTTCCACTGTGTGACGTCAGAAACAGAATTTGTCGAGGATTTCATCACTTCTGGATTCAGTCTGATGTAAACAAGCCATTATGGGCTTGTGAAAGCATCTGAACCAACCTTGGTTTGATCAGATGCTTTGGAGGCCGAAGGAGAGATTTAGGGTTTAATAGACCTCAGATCTTTCAATAAAAAGGACCTGTCATGGCCGATTCTATTACAAGGGATGTTGTTTATCCCTTGTAATGGCAATAAATTTGATCTAAACAAAAAGTTAAAGGTACTTGTATGGCAATAGCGAATGAATATTCACTATTGACACACTGATCCTCCTCTCGGCCAATCAGGACAATTGCGCGGTCATGCAACGCTGTACCCAAATAAGAAGTATGTCATTTTTTTCCCCACAAATAGAGCTTTCTTTTGGTGGTATTTGATCACCTCTGTGTTTTTTTTGTTTTTTTTTTGTGCGATAAACAAAAAAAAACGACTGTCAATTTTGAAATAAAAATTAAAAAAAATAATTTCTGCTATAAAACATGTCCAATTAGAGATAAAAAATCAAAAATCAAATTTGTTAAAAAAAAAAAAAAAATCCTAATAAGTGTACATTCATTAATTTGCAAAAAAGTTATAGCGTCTACAAACTATGGTATATATTTATGGGGTTTTTTTTACTAGTAATGGCGGCGATCAGCAACTTATATACTGCAATATTGCGGCAGACAAATTGGACACTAACTTACACTTTTTTGGGAACCAGTGAGACTAAGGCCCCTTTCACACTTGGGCGGTGGGGGCGTCGGCGGTAAAACAGCTCTATTTTTAGCGCTGTTTTACCGACGTTTTTGCGGCGGTATTCGACCGCTAGCGGTGCGGTTTTAACCCCCGCTGGCGGCCGAAAAAGGGTTAAAACCGCTCGCATATCGCGGCTATAGCCGCGGTATTGCCGCGGTATAGCCGCGCTGCCCCATTGATTTCAATGGGCAGGAGCGGTTTAGGAGCGGTGAATACACCGCTCCTTCACCGCTCCAAAGATGCGGCTTGCAGGAGTTTTTTTCTTCTCCTGCCAGCGCACCGCTTCAGTGTGAAAGCCCGAGGGCTTTCACACTGAACAAACAGTAGAGGCTGTTTTGGGTTGGTTTGCAGGTGGTATTTTTAGCGCAATAACGCCTGCAAACTGCCCCAGTGTGAAAGGGCTCTAATACAGTGATAGATAAAGGAGACAATCTGTGCTCAACCTCAGCAGTGTATATGAAAAAATTTATACTAATATACAAAAATGAATATTTAAACAAAAAAGGTGAAGCATCTAAAAAAAAACTGAATATCCAGCTCGTAGAAATGTATAAAGAAAAAAATGCGCAACCAAAAAAATGAATGTGAAATAAGGTGATCTGAAAAAAGATATTATATATTATGTATTACCAACAATGTAGCAATGTGCTATTAGTAATTGTGATCAAACAGGCTCTATTTCCACTACTGCGAGTTGTTGTGCGACTTGACACATGTTAATTCGCATGACAAGTCAAAACCCATGTATTTCAATGGTCCCTGTTCTAATTGGTCGCAGCGACTCCAAAAAAGGTTATTGCACTACTTTGTTCCGTCTTCGGTGCGACTTGTTCTCCATAGAAAGGAATTAAGTCGCAATGCAGTCGCATGTACATGTCTGACACCGCGGCTTTGTTGCGACTTCCACGGAAGCACATGATCTCTGCTCCTCCCAAATACATCACTTCCTATATTGATGTACTAGAGTATGGAAGACAGCAGGAATCATGCCTAGCGCTAGAAAGAACAAGCGACAAGTTCATGACAATGAAGAAATTATTCGGCTTGTCAGACAACGTCCGGCAATATATGACCTCGGAGATCCATGTTACAAAGACCATGTAAAGAAGGAGAGAGCATGGTTGGAAGTGGCTCGCATATTATATGATACCTGGGACTCTTAATCAGCTACAGAACAGTCTTCAAAAAGTAAGTGGTTGATATATGCTGCTTAGCACTTTGCGGCTTGCACTTATTTAAATATTCAGCAACCAATGGGTGTGTGTTAACAATGTGCACTGTGTTTTCTTGGTGGGTACCGCTTCTCCTGCCGGGAGATCACAATGGTTTGGCACGAGGGAATCCCCTGTCAACACTATCTGTGTTGATGGTGGAATTTAGCTAGTTTCTTTCCTGCAACCTGTGGCTACAGGAAAGTAAATCTGTGTGTGCGTGTGTGTGGGCCACCAAATAATATTTGCCCATTGTCCAAACAATATTAAAGATGACACTGTCGACATCCTTCAGCACATGACAAATTATGCAGGTGTCATGGATAATATATCTAGCGGTTGTTTTCCCACCTTCAACATCAATTATGCAGCCTAGCAAATGAATGACCTATGGGCAGTTAATAAAGAATGATTTTTTGAACTTGGTATTTTCTTTATATTTTGCAGTGCACTCATTACAAACTTGATGGAGAAGTCTCAAAGACTGTTACAACTGGTACCTACGAAAATTAAAAGAAGGAAGGAGTGGTTTCAGCTCCAACAAATTAGCCCCATATGCCCATGAAGATGAGTCAGAGGAAGCTGCTGCTGCGGAGGAGGAAAAACAATTCCAAGACAATGTTGACAAGGAACTGTTCATAGATGAATCAAGGTCAGCAACAAACTCAATGAATGAGGAGGATGCAGAACCAGGGCCTAGCAATGTCTCTAGGCCTTTGCGAAGATCTTCAACAGGAAGTGCCAGGGCTGGGAAAGCCATGGATAAAATCTTAGATGTAGTCAGTCAGATGTCCACTAAAATAGCTGAAAACCAGTGTGAAGACACAGCATTTCTCACTGTAATTTTATTTTAGGCATATGTAAACAGATCCCCCAAGAGAAAAAATATGCACTCAGGATGGCTTTGATGTCAACTGCTCAATCCTTTGTGGGTGAGGAGCCAACAACATCCTCAGCATATATGCAACCCCCCCAATATCCCCTTTATTAACAATACCCTCGCTTTCAAAGTACACAGTATGCTACACCAATAAACCGGCCATACTGTGACCAGTATGGTAATATGTTGAATCCCTCAAGGCCACGCATGTTGCATCCAATTCCTGCCTCCACTACCTCTACCCTTGGCCCCCCCGACCCCTCACCAACTTAGGCAGCCTACACCCAGTCCGGTTACGCCTTTTCCTGAAAGGAAATAGTACCCAGGACCATCAGTGCATTGCCCTGGACCAACCAATAGTTCAGTTTCCGGGACCACTGAAACCCCAACATACCAGCAATTGTAAGTTTATATTATTTTTGCTGTTGTTTTGAGACTTGTTCATTTATGTTTTTTTGTTGTGGTGGCCAAAACAACAACCCAAAAATGTTTGAGTTCATGGAAATTATTATTTTTTTTTGCCTTCTTGCAAAAAAGATTTTGCTGTTAAAAAAGATTATGATTATATATTTTATTTTTTGTATGACTTTTATTTTGGTGTTGTTCAAATTGATATATGTTATTTTTTTATTCTTTGTTATGGTTGTTTAAAATAAAAAAACAACAAATGGTGTAGTTCACCCAAAAAAAAACTTTATGTTTGGTGCATTCTTGCACAAAATTTTGAAAAATAAAAACTGTTCTGTTTACATTATGCGTTTTATACTTATCTATTTTTATAATTTGTGTTAAATACCTGTTATTCTGCATTTGGATGCAATTAAACATAACAGACGGATAAATAATAATAAAATAAAAAATGCATGACATACATTATGCAATAGCATCCTGCTGTCAGGGGACAGAACCAGCAGCAGACATAAAAAACAATGTGAATCCCTCACGCACAGTGGCACCATTGGTGGTCCTCCTACTGGCACTCCATTGTGCACCTTCAAGATCGTGCATAAGGGAATCTTCAAAAAGATAGCCATCACAAATTCTTACAAAATTATGAAGCTCACATGCTGCTTTTACTGCAGATATTGCATTCTCAAGTTTTAAATTCATAGGTGTACGTAGCAAATGCCACTTGTTCGCTAAAATGCCAAATGAACATTCTACCACTCGTCTTGCTCTTGTTAACCGGTAATTGAAGATTCACTTCTCTTCACTCAGACACCTATTGGAATAAGGCCTTAATAAATGCTCACTGAGAGCAAAGGCCTCATCCCCAACATACACAAATGCCATTGGCGGCCCATTTGTTCCTGGCAACGGACAGTCCTGTGGCAGGTCCAGGCCATTTTCCCTCAACATTCTTCCAAAAGATGATCTTTGGAAAATACTGGAGTCTGAGCTGCTGCCATACGATCCTATGTCTATATAGCTAAAACAATAATTGGCATCAGCCACTGCTAGTAATACCAAAGAAAAATATTTTTTGTAGTTAAAGTATTTGGTATCACAATTCGGGAAATTGCATCGGTCCCAGAAAACTTCCGATATCTTGCACCAATCTTTACGAGTGGGCTTCTTCAGGACAAAATCCCTAAGGACATTCCAGATGTCTCTGCAGGTAGCGTGGACAATATTGCTGACAGTAGTTTTGCCAACCAAAAATTCAAAATGCAAACTTGCAAAGGAATGTCCAGTTGCCAGGTACCTAAAATGGAACAGTAAATACAGTTTATTAGAATGATACATATTAGCAATAAGCTACTTCTTCTATATTAGATCAAAAAATTAGCTTGGAAGGAGGTGCCTGAGGAACTGAAGGAAGTAGAGGAGCAGGAGAAAGACACTGGGGATGTAGAGGGACAATTAATATTGTAAAAACAATCTCACCCACAATAACATGCTAGTATTTATTATTTCACTTCATGTAAAGAGGATGAAAGAATGATGTGGATATCCAAATGCCACATATGAAGTAAGAAGAAGAAAAAGTAGGTATGAAAAGTTACCTTAATGTTATAATGAGTCTTTCAACTGCTGGAATACTCCTTCGGAAACTTGTGTTTTGTCGCTCTAGATGGCTAGAGAGCAAAAGCCAAAGATTCATCAAAACTGTAAAAAGAAATGTATGGCTATTATCTACATTGACCATGTAAAAATAAAACATTTAAAAAGCTAGTTCCATTTTTTTTTACAATTTGATCAGGTTAGAGTTAACACTTCTAGCTATTCAAAGCTAAAAATTAGAAAAAGAGTCATACTGACCAGGCATATACGCATTTTCATAAATATATATTGGAGCATTTGCAAGTTGACATCAAAAATGTTCTCACCTTCTAATTGACATCCGTGTGTAGTTGAAGAATTTGTCTTTATGAGCATGGAGGTCGTTGTAAAGGACCCCAAACTGGCCTCTCCCTTCCCTTGGGGTGATGATGGGATGGATCCAAAATCTATGCCTTCTCCTCCTCCGGTTATCCTCTTCTTCTTCATCTATTAATGCTGCTACAGCAGCCATAATGACTGCTGACCAACATATTGCATAGCTAACATGTTTGCTAACCAACATACAACACGTGACAACGAAAGAGGAAGGGGAAATAACTAAGCAGGATAAGGAATTATATCACTATGACTAAATTGTAGAACATCAAATTTGCACAAAGTCGTTTTTAAAATCGCATGAAATCGCAACACAAATTACATAGCAAAGTCGCAGTGTAAATTGCGCGACTTTGGGGACGCAATAGTGGAAACATAGCCTAAGTGACAATTTCTGAGAAAGAACAATCCCATGCAATATAGTCTATAAACTGCTATGAGTTGTAGCACCCGAACACAGAAAATCCATAAGGCATAAAACAAATAAACGATTTTGTTCTGTTCCTCAATAATTGAAGCAAACAGCGCCGCTACCAGATCAGGTGGATCTCAAATCATAGAGATCATGCGAGCACACACAGGAGGAGTAGATTCAGCAACAGATGAAACGATCAGCGATACCAATATCCTTCCTCCTACTCCCGCTCAGCACTGCTGCAGTATTATTTTCCTGGATTTTCCGAGGGGAACACTCAATGCAAAAGTATAATTTATGTAATAGAAGAGAGAGGCTTCATGGTGCAGTACTCAAGAAAGTTTTTATTCCAAAGACAATTTTTCCATCAGCACTGACACCCAACACAAGCGGGATACAAAATTCAAAGCACCTGCGGCTTCAGCCAGCCAGCTGATGCGTGATGACGTCAAGACCTTTTGCTCCACCCGACGCATTTCCCCGTAGAAGGCTTCAATTGGGAAAGGAGACTCACTCTAGATTTACTAGGGGAAGACACGGAAAGAAAAGCCAACTTGAAAAGGTCATGGCTGCTGCTGCCTACGTGTTTCATGTAATGTCAATTAAGTTCATTTTCATTCAGTATATACAACTTCTCTTTTATTACACTCTATAAAATTTAAAAAAATAGACATATTTCCTATGTGACATGACTTGCAACAGGAGCAGCTGTGCATATTTCTTAGGTGACTGTCTCTGATCACAATCACTGATATAACAATGTACACGCACACACATAATAAAATAGGTTAGCAAACTAAATTTAAAAAAGTGGTACAAAACAGCTTTTCTTCCAAGTTTGGAAGTCTTGAAAGTTTGTAAGTAAGGACAGAATGATGGCTAAGTGGCAAAGGCCAAATGGAAAGCAATAGTGGAAGCAAGGTTCAAGGTTTTTAGTTCACCAAAGACATCAAGCAATCATGCAAATTGTGGTAACAGTAAATGGCAGCTATGTAGCTATTTTTTGTCCTTACAGCACTGGGGTTCTTTCTTCCGTTCCGCTAGAGCACTAATTGTATTGAAAAACATCAATGTGATTGAGGGTGTGCTCACATCTACAAAGTAAAACACATACCAAAAGTTAGCAATAAAAAATGAAATATAAAGGTTTGTGAAAATGGTCATGACCCTCATACCAATGGTATAGACCAGTGTTCCCCAAACTGTGGCCTACAAGTTGGATAAAGGCTACCCACGGCACTAATCCATCCACTGATATGAAGCACTATTCCTCTCATTGATATCAATGATGAGGCACTGTTCCTCCCACTAATACCAACAATGGGGCACTATTCCTCCCATTGATATCCCATTGATACTGTTGCCTTATGAGTTTATGTGAAATCTCCATTAATAGCTGTAAAATAATTGTAATTATGAACATATTTCATTTATAGTGGTATCAATGTGTGGGTGTGTAATATAGCTTCCCAGAAGTCCCTGGTATACAGACAATTCGGTGCCTATGCTTGTTTATCTAAACAATGGGACCCAAACCTCTTTGTTCTACAAATAATCACTTCAAAGGATCCCTCGTTTAGATATGCAATGAAGATGGCCATCAATACTTAACTTCCCTGAAAAGCTTAAATCTCCTGCTCAAAATAGTCTGTGCCAAGGATTTGCATTAAAGGGGGCTGACTAATGCCAAGTATAGGGATTGGAGATTTAGCCAATGCTTAACCAGGAACAGGGAGGCCCACCAATCAGAGCCACGCCATGCCAACCTATGAGGCACCGGCCTGCAATGATATACACAGACTAGATGGTAGGGGAGACAACACTCTATGGTAGAGCTGTCACCAGAATGGAACCTTTGAGGGCAGTAGCATGGTAGCTATGGAAAATCTCCCTTGTACTTGTATCTAAATGTTTGTTTTATGTCTTTTTGTTCTGTTGTTTCGTAGACCAATGATAGGGTACTATTTCTTCTAACAATGAGGCACTGTTCCTGCCACTGAGACCAACAATGGGGCACTATTCCTTGCAATAACACCACAATAGGGTACTATTCCTTCCACTGACACCAACAATGGGACACTATTCCTCCAGCTAATACCAATGATAAGGCACTGTTTCTGCCACTGACACCAATGATGGGGCACTATACTTCCAATGACACCACAATATAGTACTATTCCTTCCAGTGACACCAACGATGGGACACTATTCCAACGATGAGGCACTATTCCTGCCACTGACATCAATGAAAGGGTACTATTTCTTCTAACAATGAGGCACTGTTCCTGCCACTGAGACCAACAATGGGGCACTATTCCTTCCACTGACACCACAATGGAGTTCTATTCCTTCTACTGACACCAACAATGGGGCACTATTCCTCCAACTAATACCAATGATAAGGCACTGCTTTTGCCACTGACACTAATGATGGGGCACTATTCCTTCCACTGAACTCAATGATGGGGCATTATTTGTCCCACTAAGACCAATGAGGGGACACTAGTCCTCCCCCTACTGACCACAGGCACTATGTGATTTATTTACTCCCACTAACCACCACTGAGCCATTGTTTATTCCTATTGAATCTGGGACATTTTCTACTCCTACTGGCCACAATCTGCCCCGACCTCCCAAAGTCTGAAGAACAGTGAACTGACCCTTTGTTTGGAAACTTTGGAGACCTCTAGTATAGACAATGCTGTTTTCAGATTGAAAGGTAAAACAACTTCAGTTAATTCTCTATTGGAAATCAGTAGTGCAGCATTATTTGTTGCCACTTTCACTGCAATACTTACCCCCTCCCTCTGGCACTGCTCCCTACAAAATGTAGCACTCTTCAATCCAATGTTGGTCCTCTTCTGGCTTGAATGAAGCCTGGTGTCATTTAACCCACTTCCTGTGAGTGCAGGGTTTCATGGACACACCCCCTGTGGGAGCATCACCATGGCCCCTGGTACTGAAAATAGAATGATGCAGAAAACAGTGCTGATGTCATCCTATCAGCGATGTTTTCTGTGTTACTGATGAACGCCAATGCCAGAGAAGAGGTGAAGAGAAGAAGGAACCTGCATGTCACCAGATTGGTCTGAAGTCACCTGAAACAATATAAGTATAAAACTGTACAAATACATGTAAGGGGGCTCTAGGGCAGTGGTCTCCAAACTGCGGCCTGGGGGCCAGATGTGGCCCTTTTTTCGCCTTTATCTGTCCCTTGGGGCAGTATTCCATCAACTGACTCCAATCATGGGGCACCATTCCCCTTATTGACACCATCATTGGGGCACTATTGTTCCTATTGATACCAATAATGGGCACTATTCCACTCATTAAAATGATGGTGCACTGATGCTGGGGCATTTTCTCCTCCCATTGGCCATAGTCTGGCCCTAAGGGATAGTAAACTGGCCCTTTGCTTAGAAAGTTTGAAGACCCCCGCTCTAGGGTGTTAGAGGGAGCTGGATTTGGGCTTTAAAATGATTTGATATAATAGTGGTTCCCCCTGAGAGATGCATCAATTAAAGGTATACACAAACATTCTCACCTCTTTGGTGCTGGAGAATTGTGTCCTGTATGTGCCTTTTAAGTTTATGTCACAAAAAATAAAATTTTAAACATATGCAGGTACATCTCTGCAATACCTTCACATTTGCCTTTAAATATTCTGTAAGTACAGAAAAATACATGTTGCTCTGCGAAAAATGCACCGAGCTCCTAATTTCCTCTTGGGGCTGACGATGCATAGGATTTTTTCTTTGGACTAAAATTTACAAGAAATTACATAGTTACATAGGTAATGTTGAATAAAGACAACAGTTCATCCAGTTTAACCTGTGTGGGTGTGTGTGTTTGTGTAGATAATCATTTCCCATATCCCTGTATGTTCGTTAGGATGCATGTCCATTTTTAAAATTATCAATACTTCCTGCTGACACCACCGATTGTGGAAGAGAGTTCCACATCCTTATCACCCTGACAGCGAAAAACCTCCTAAGGTTAAACCGCTTCTCCTCCAATCTCATTGTGTGGCTACGTGTCCTCTTACACCCGCTGAGACTGAATAGTTTCATACTTACGCTGGGATCACTATTGAGATATTTGTATATCGCTATCATATCTCCTCTCAAGCGTCTCTTCTCCAGGGAGAATAACTTTAGCACTTGTAGTCGTTCCTCGTAATTGAGGTCCTCCATTCCCCATATGAATTTTGTTATCTTTCTTTGGACTCTCTCCAGGTCCAGCACATCCTTCCAGGAAGAATAACTTTAGCACTTGTAGTCGTTCCTCGTAATTGAGGTCCTCCATTCCCCATATGAATTTTGTTATCTTTCTTTGGACTCTTTCCAGGTCCAGCACATCCTTCCTGAGGATTGGTGACCAGAACTGGATGGAATACTCCAGATGTGGCCTAACCGGAGTTTTATAAAGTGGCAGGATTATCGTTTTATCTCTGGAGTAAATACTATTTTTAATGCATGCTAATATTCTACTGGATTTGCTTGCTGCAGCTTGGCTTTGCATGCTATTGCTTAGTCTGTCTTCTACCAGGACCCCCAGATCCTTCCCCACCCTGGAATCCCCCAGAGGTTCACCCCCTAGCGAGTAACTTGTGTTTATATTTTTAACCCCCAAGTGCATTACCTTACATTACCTTTCTCTTCTCCAGGGAGAATAAATGTAGTGCTTGTAGTCGTTCCTCGTGATTGAAGTCCTCCAGTCCTCTTATTAATTTTGTTGCCCTTCTCTGGACTCTCACCAACTCCAGCACATCCTTCCTGAGGACTGTTGACCAGAACTGGACAGAATACTCAAGATGCAGCCTAACTAGAGTTTTATAAAGTGGCAGGATTATAGTTTTATCTCTGGAGTAAATCCCATGCTAATATTTTGCTGGCTTTGCTTGCTGCAGCTTGGCATTGCAGGCTCCTTGATTTAACTTGGGCAAAGAGAATGGACAGAGGACTGCTTTGAGTTTCTGACAAGAAACGTTTTCCATTATTAAACAGACATAAATAAAACACTTTCAGCTGTATATTTAAAAGGGCAAAAGGGAGCAAATGAGAAAAGTCCATTGTTAGAGTTTACATTTTCATGGTTGCGCTCCAAGGGGTTGATTTACAAAAGGCATAAATGTACTTAGTAAATTATGTTCATTTTCACATTCACGCCTCTCTACATTTCCATGTTTGTAATGTTGCTAATGTATTTTTTCATATAGATGTAGAATTTACAAAGGATGGAATTACTTTTTTTTTAACAGTTGAAGGATGGAATTACTTAATGAATGTAGCATGATTGCAATTACAGCACACATTTTTGAAATATGAAGCTGAACTTACTGAAATAGAATTCTTTAAAAACCATCTCAAGTCTGCTAAAAGCTTGACGGCAAGGAAGATCATATTGCTATGTAATGCTGTATTACCAAAGTGTATTACCAATTAAAATAGAGGGAACAAGTGTCTAACCAATAATGTATATTAGCTTACCAATATTTTAATTGACCACAACTCTTTCACACAAGTATTTAAGAGAAAAAAAACACTAAAAAGAGGAACAATACTATATTTTATTTAGGGAACAAAGATCTATCTTGCAAAGAAATACACTGAACGCACATTTAAAACCACCTACAATGCTGTTTCCAGGATGGCACTTGGTGTATTCCCCAATTCTGAATTCTTGATGACTATAATTTAGCTGTATCGATTTTTATGGTTACTAAAATGTATTATTATATAGCACCATAAATACAGATAATGTTGCTGAGTCAAATGTACTGTCATCAATTCTGGTGCACTTTTAATTCTTTAGAACTGAATCTGAAGCATATCTGACTATAATTAAAAGGGTATGTCCACCTTAGCTTTATGTTTTAGTATGATGATTCACATCATTTTGGGATGTTGATGTGGGTACTCTATGAGCCTCTTTATGGTATATTATCACCACAACTTCATTGATTGCACATATTCTGTGTTTGCACCAGTAAGGCCTCATGTACACTGCAGATGTCAAACACCCATTTTAAAGGCATGACACAAGGGGTTTTAGAGAAGTATAGAGGAAGGGGCTTTTAGGGGCAGAAATCTGAACACACCAAAATCGCATTCAGGAGAGAAACGTTTGGGCAGAAAAACTTCCCAACGCGCTTAAACGCTTGTACGCGGGCCTAAACGCTTGCTAGAGCATTTTGAGCATTTATTCATTTCAATGGTCAGAATAAATTAAAGTGATTGTAAAGTCTCGTTTTGAAAAATAAATAAAATAATTATTTTAATAAAATAAAATGACCTCCTCTGTGCAGTTGGTTCCTCCTCTTTTCGGGTCCCCCTTTGCTGCTCCTGGCCCCTCCCTCCTATCGAGTGCCCCCAAATCAGCAGCTTCCTATGGGGGCACCTGAGCCGAGTCACAGCTCCTTATAATCATTTAGACATGGAGCCCCAACACAGCCTTGCCCCCTCTCTCCCCTGATTGGCCGACTGACTTTGCTTGAAAGCCGCAGGAGCCAATGGCATCGCTGCTGTGTCTCAGCCAATCAGGAGGAGTGTCCCGGATGGCTTAGACATTCGTGGACATCGCTGGACAGAGATGGGGCTCAGGTAAGTAATTAGGGGGTGCTGGGGAGGCTGCTACAAATAGAGTTTTTTTTTAATCTTAATGCATAAAGTGCATTAAGATAAAAAACCTTCTGCCTTTACAAGTCCTTTAATATTCTGGCCAATGAAATGAATAAACACCCAAACACTTCACACTCCTGAACATGTCTAAACGCGCCTTAATGCGTTTGAAAAACACGGCTTTAGGCTAGGTTTCCACTAGTGCGACTTGTCATGCGACTTGGGCCTGCAAAGTCGCATGACAAGTCTTACCCTATTAATTCCAATGAGTACCATTCATATCATATATCATATACCACTTCAAAGTGGTCCCTGCACTACTTTGGTTCCACTTAAATGTGACTTGAGGTCCATAGACCTCAAGACTACATTGGGCATTGTTTCAAGTCGCATCAAAATTTGGCAAAAATCGCCGCAAAATCGCGCGACTTTCCGGTCGCAATAGTGGAAACCTAGCCATAGGCGCGTTTTTAACGCTGCTTTTTTCCTGTCAGGAAAAAAGCATTCAGAAGAGTCTAGTGTGCATAAGGCCTAATTTATTATACTTAAGATGGGCATACACCAGTAGGTTTTTTAATGAACATTCCTACAAAAATTCTCAGTACATTAGATGACTTGACGAATGTGCTTAAACAGTAATTCAAAATTGAGTTTGCTTTTAACATTGGATTTTGGAATAAATGTAATTTCCCAAACAAAAACCACATTCACTGTGTGAGAAAAATTTCCCATCCGGGTTCTTCAAACTGCTGCTGAAAATGAACATCAATTTGACCCCAATAATTATTCAAAAAATGAAAAATTTTCAAACTACTACTAAATTACTACTACTAAGCTAAATTTATACTGTGTGTGGCCAGCTTTACTTACAGTGCCTTGAAAAAGTATTCCTACCCCTTGAAATTTTCCACATTTTGTCATATTACAACCAAAAATATAAATGTGTTTTTTTGGGATTTTATGTGATAGACCAACACAAAGTGGCACATAATTGTGAAGTGGAAGGAAAATAAAAAATTGTTTTCAAATTTTTTTACAAATAAATATCTGAAAAGTGTGGCGTGCATTTGTATTCAGCTCCCTTTACTCTGACACCCCTAACTAATATCTGGTGGAACCACTTGCCTTCAAAAGTCAGCTAATTATTAAATAGAGTCCACCTGTGTGTAATTTAATATCAGTATAAATACAGCTGTTCTGTGAAGCCCTCTGAGGTTTGTTAGTGAACCTTAGTGAACAAAAAGCATCATAAAGGCTAAGGAACACACCAGACAGGTCAGGGATAAAGTTGTGGAGAAGTTTAAAGCAGGATTAGGTTATAAAAAAATATGAAAGTGTGAAAAGCAAGGTATGGCGCTACCTCAAAAAATGCTAGGAGAAATAAATAATGTGATGAACTACCAAGATGAAAAAAAAAAAAAGGTGTTTCATGAACCTCAAACCCCTAAATCATATACCATGGAAAATGTCTTAATAGATGTTACACAAATCAGGAAAAATTCAATCACCGTAAAAAAGAAAGTGATAACAATAAAAATAAATAGTCCTCAAATTAATACAAGAGATGATCCACCTCAAAACCGTGCGTGAGAAGTTTGCACTCACCAACGCTTGAACACTGGAAACCCCTAAAGGAATGATGGGTTCCCTGTTACCAGCGGTAAGAGGGATGATGGTTCCTTATCCTTAGATAACGTTTAGGCATTCATGCTTGGAGAAGACATAGGAGACATAACATAGGAAGAATCATAGCGTGATATGCTGAATATCAGGGATAATTGCAGGTAGATGACAATGCCCACTCACATTAGAAAGTGCTATGTGCTAGCTCCAACATTACCAGCTTAAGGTACCTCTGCACGCCGTCCTGATGGCCACAGCATGTGTTTCAAAGGCAGGGGATGTGGAACCAACAAGCCCGGAAATGACGTCAGCAAGGGACAGACACGAATCCTCTATGCATTTCTTGATGTACACGTCATCAGGAAGCTATAAAAAAAATATCCCAAGCTTTGAACATCAACGGGCCAGGCAAGGAGAGCATTAATCAGAGAAGCAGAGAAGCAGCCTAGAGGTCCATGGTAACTCTGAAGCAGGGCTGGACTGGGACAAAAATGTGGCCCTGGACTTCATCCAGACCGGCCCAGGGCACAACACATCAGGGCACGGTACATCAGGCCACATCAGGGTACAGAGCCCAGCACATCAGGGCACAAGGCACATCAGGGCACAACACATCAGGGCACAAGGCACATCAGGGCACAGCACATCAGGCCACATCAGGGTACAGAGCCCAGCACATCAGGGTACAGCACATCAGGATACAGCACATCAGGGTACAGGGCACAGCACATCAGGGTACAGAGCCCAGTACATCAGCGTACAGGGCACAACATATCAGGGTACAGTGCCCAGTACATCAGCGTAGAGGGCACAACATATCAGGGTACAGTGCCCAGTACATCAGCGTACAGGGCACAACATATCAGGGTACAGTGCCCAGTACATCAGCGTACAGGGCACAACATATCAGGGTACAGTGCCCAGCACATCAGTGTACAGGGCACAGCATATCAGGGTACAGTGCCCAGTACATCAGCGTACAGGGCACAACTTATCAGGGTACAGTGCCCAGTACATCAGCGTACAGGGCACAACATATCAGGGTACAGTGCCCAGTACATCAGCGTACAGGGCACAACATATCAGGGTACAGTGCCCAGTACATCAGCGTACAGGGCACAACATATCAGGGTACAGTGCACAGCACATCAGGGTACAGAGCCCAGCACATCAGCTAATAGGGCACAACACATCAGGGCACAGTACATTAGGGTATAGCACATCAGGGCACAGAACATCAGAGCACACGACATTGAGGCACAGCACACCGGGGCACAGGACATCAGGGCAAAGCACATCGGGGCACAAGGCACATCAGGGCATAGGACATCGGGGGCACAGCACATCCGGGCACATAGCACATCAGCGCGCATCAGGGCACATAGCACATCAGGGCACGGGGCACATAGCACATCAGGGCACGGGGCACATCAGGGCACATGGCACATCATGGCACATCAGGGCACATGGCACATCAGGGCACGGGGCACATCAGGCCACATGGCACATCAGGGCACGGGGCACATCAGGGCACATTATGGCGCATCAGGGCACATGGCACATCAGGGCACGGGGCACATCAGGCCACATGGCACATCAGGGCACGGGGCACATCAGGGCACATTATGGCACATCAGGGCACATGATGGGGCACATGGCACATTATGGTGCACATCGCACATCAGGGCATGGGGCACATCAGGCCACATGGTACATCAGGGCACATAGCACATCAGGGCACGGGGCACATGGCACATCAGGGCACATGATGGGGCACATTATGGGGCACATGGCACATCAGGCCACATGGCACATTAGGGCACGGGGCACATGGCACATCAGGGCACAATATGGCACATCAGGGCACATGATGGGGCACATCAGGGCACATTATGGGGCACATCAGGCTACATGGCACATTAGGGCACGTGGCACATGGCACATCAGGGCACGGGGCACATCAGGGCACATAGCACATTAGGGCACATCAGGCTACATGGCACATTAGGGCATGTGGCACATCGGGGCACATCAGGGCATGGGGCACATCAGGGCACATGATGGGGCACATCAGGGCACATTATGGGGCACATTAGGGCACATCAGGCAACATGGCACATTAGGGCACGTGGCACATGGCACATCAGGGCATGGGGCACATCAGGGCACATAGCACATTAGGGCACATCAGGCTACATGGCACATTAGGGCACGTGGCACATCGGGGCACATCAGGGCATGGGGCACATCAGGGCTCTGGGCACATGATGGGGCACATAGCACATCGGGGCACATGATGGGGAACATAGCACATCGGGGCACATGATGGGGAACATAGCACATCGGGGCACATGATGGGGAACATAGCACATCGGGGCACATGATGGGGCACATTATGGGGCACATAGCACATCGGGGCACATGATGGGGAACATAGCACATCGGGGCACATGATGGGGCACATAGCACATCGGGGCACATGATGGGGCACATGATGGGGCACATAGCGGGGCACATGATGGGGCACATAGCACATCGGGGCACATGATGGGGAACATAGCACATCGGGGCACATGATGGGGCACATAGCGGGGCACATGATGGGGCACATAGCGGGGCACATGATGGGGCACATAGCGGGGCACATAATGGGGCACATAGCAGGGCACATGATGGAGCACATAGCGGGGCACATGATGGGGCACATGATGAGGCACATAGCGGGGCACATGATGGGGCACATAGCGGGGCACATGATGGGGCACATAGCGGGGCACATGATGGGGCACATAGCAGGGCACATAATGGGGCACATAGGGGGCACATGATGGGGCACATAGCGGGGCACATAGCGGGGCACATGATGGGGCACATAGCGGGGCACATGATGGGGCACATAGCACATCATCAGGGCACATTGTGGGGTCTTACTAGCCAGCATGCAGAGTAGCGCAGGGAGCTTCTGTAGTAATAAGTTCTCTCTCGTGTCATCACGCTGTTCTCCGGCGGCCCCGCCCCCTCCTCTCTTCTTGTCTATACCAGATGATCCTACAAGCCAATTGGTATAGACGAGAAGAGAGGAGGGGGCGGGGCCGCCGGAGAACAGCGTGATGACACGAGAGAGAACTTATTACTACAGAAGCTCCCTGCGCTACACTGCATGCTGGCTAATCTCGATCTACCCGTCAGGCGCCAGCTGTTGGCGGTTGACGGGTAGATCGCCGGGCACCGCAGATGTGGCTGAAAGTGAGACTGGCCCAGACTGAGCCATCGGCCCACCGGGAATCTCCCGGTAGTCCCGATGGCCAGTCCATCCCTGCTCTGAAGGAGCTGCAGAGATCCACAGATCAGGTGGGAGAATCTGTCCACAGGACAACTATTAGTCGTGCACTCCACAAATCTGTCCGTTATAGAAGAGTGGCAAGAAGAAAGACATTGTTGAAAGAAAGCCATAAGAAGTCCCGTTTGCAGTTTGTGAGAAGCCATGTGGGGGACACAGCAAACATGTAGAAGAAGGTGCTCTGGTCAGATGAGATTAAAATTTAACTTTTTGGCCTAAAAGCAAAATGCTGTGTGTGCCGGAAAACTAACACTGCACATCACCCTGAACACACCATCCCCACCATGAGACATGGCGATGGTAGCATCATGTTGTGGGAATGCTTTTCTTCAGCAATGACAGGGAAGCTGGGCAGAGTTGATGGGAAGATGGATGGAGCCAAATACAGGGCAATCTTAGAAGAAAACAAAAGACTTGAGACTGGGGCAGAGGTTCACCTTCCAGCAGGACAATGACCCTAAACATACATGGTTTGGTTTAGATCAAAGCATATTCATGTGTTAGAATGAGCCAGTTAAAGTCCAGACCTAAATCCAATGAGAATCTGTGGCAAGACTTGAAAATTGCTTTTTACAGACGCTCTCCATCCAATCTGACAGAGCTTGAACTATTTTGTAAAGAATGAGCAAAAATGTCTCTCTAGATGTGAAAAGCTGGTAGAGACAAACCCAAAGAGACTTGCAGCTGTCATTGCAGCGAAAGGTGGTTCTACAAAGTATTGACTCAGGGGGGCTGAATACAAATGCACGCCACACTTTTCACATATTTATTTGTAAAAAATTTTGAAAACCATTTATCATTTTCCTTCCACTTCACCATTATGTGCCAATTTGTGTTTATACATCACATAAAATCCCAATAAAATACATTTACGTTTTCGGTTGTAACAAAATGTGGAAAATTTCAAGGGGTGTGAATACTTTTTCAAGGCCCCGTATGTTCACTAATGATCAATAACCAAACTATTGGAGTAACATACTGTATATATTGGTTGCATTATGAGAAGACATATCATCTCCTATATGCAACGCAGAACTGATAGCTTTTAATATATGAGACAATTCACAGAACATCAGCACAGAGCTGATGATGAACGTATTTAAAATGATTGTGTCCAAGATTAATTCAATATGCATCAAGAGGATTGATAAGTGAGAGGTCATCTGTACCAGTGATGGAAAAACATTAACAATATTGGTATTTTTGTTTCTGTATAATGAGACATTTTAAGTGGTTTTAGGTGTGTCAGTGTGTTAAGTATATTTCTGTGCATATAGAATAAAAGATATAAATTTGTTACGTAAGTATCATTCATATTACTTCATAGTCATATCCCCCTTGAGGAATTCTTTGTTATAAACGTTATTGTTGAATACTACATTATTACAATTTCTGAGAAACCAGTGCTTGAATTTCTTATATTTTCTTTTATTGTTAATAACATAAGATTCCTGGATGAGTACCTGTAATAATATGCTATATGTAATTTCAGGTATGTGACCACCAGGTGTACAACTCATATTGTGAAACTCCCACGTTCATTGCTATTGTGAACAGTAGATCCACGGAAAGTAATTGTTATCAACATGTGGGGAATGTAACTTCAGGCATGCAGCTAAGAGGATAACTGCTTTTATATTGAAGGCCTTAACCACTTCAGCCCCGGAAGGATTTGCCCCCCTTCCTGACCAGAGCACTTTTTGCGATTCGGCACTGCGTCGCTTTAACTGACAATTGCGCGGTCGTGCGACGCTGTACCCAAACAAAATTAACGTCCCTTTTTTCCCCACAAATAGAGCTTTCTTTTGGTGGTATTTGATCACCTCTGCGGTTTTTATTTTTTGCGTTATAAACAAAAAAATAGCAACAATTTTGAAAAAAAATATTTTTTTACTTTTTGCTATAATAAATATCCCCCAAAAATATATAAAAAAAACTATTTTTTTCCCTCAGTTTAGGCCGATATGTATTCTTCGACATATTTTTGGTAAAAAAAAAATAAAAAATCGCAATAAGCGTATATTGATTGGTTTGCGCAAAATTTATAGTGTCTACAAAATAGGGGATAGTTTTATGGCATTTTTATTAGTAATGACGGCGAGCTGCGATTTTTTTGGGAACTGCAACATTATGGCGAACAGATCGGACACTTTTGACACTATTTTGGGACCATTGTCATTTATGCAGCGATCAGTGCTATAAAAATGCACTGCTTACTGTGTAAATGACACTGGCAGTGAAGGGGTTAACCACTAGTGGGCGATGAAGGGGTTAAGTGTGTCCTAGGGAGTGATTCTAACTGTAGGGGGGGATGGGCTTCAACACACATGACAGCGATCACTGCTCTCGATGACAGGGAGCAGTGATCTCTGTCATAACACAAGGCAGAACGGGGACATTTTTTTGTTTACAAAAGTATCTCCCCGTTCTACATCTCCATGACATGATCACTGGCACCCGGGGGGACATCGAGTCCGCAGGACCCGCTGTCATGGAGAACGCGGCGGGCGCGCAGTGCCGCTTCTTAAAGGGGATGTACCTGTACGCCCTTTTGCCCACCAGTGCCATTCTGCTGACGTAAATCAGAGTGTGCTGGTCGGCAAGCGGTTAAAGAGGATATAAACCCTGATGGGCTTTACTTCCTCTTTGTTCCCCTGCAAAGTAAAAGCATAATGGGCTAGTATACATCGCATACTAGCCCATTATGTGACACTTACCTGCAAATGAAGCCCGCAATGACCCCGATGTCCCTGCTGGTGGCCGCATCCATCTTCGCATGCGTGCGGGAGCCATCAGGCACGGCACTTGCAAGCGAAGAAACGGCACAGAGGTCTTTTTCTTCACAGCGCATGCACCGATGACATCATCGGCGCACTACAAGGTACATACCTCCTAAAAAGCACATGTTAAGGAGATATTTATACTACCTATAGGTAATCCTTATTCTAGGCTTACCTATAGGTAAGAGTGGCAATCACAGGTTTACAACCACTTTAGAAATGAACCCCCCCAAGGATCCCCACCCACACCTACTCTTTAAAAATCTTAAATCTTTTGAAGGCCAACTCCCATGCCCACACTGCAAGGGTTAACTGCTTGTTTAAAGCAGAACTAAACCCATTAATTTAATGGTTTAAAAAAACAAGTTACATTCCCAGCATGCCAGGAATGTAACTGTCACATTTGCTTGTGCTTTCAACCTGTCAAACCATTAAATGGCTGGCGTCATAATTGATCACATGTGCAGCACCATGGCAGTTGTAGGTTAAACAGAGATTAAGATGGCAGCTTCCTTGGCTGAAAAGCATAGGAGGGTTTAGTTCTTCTAGAAGTGGTTGTAAACCCATCCATATACCCGGTGAAGTGACTGGCCTCAGGTGATACACAGAGATTAAACCAGTCCTCCTACATAAGATGTACCTGTCTATCTGCAGTCTTCGCTTCTGTACATCTTTTCAAAAGTGTTGAATTATAAATCTTGTCTGAGAGTTCAGAAAAAAAGGGGGACCTGAAATTACACTCTGCAGAGCTCAGTGAGGAGAGCTCTGATTGGAGGGAAGGGACACATCCCCCTCTCCTTCACACAGCACACAGGAACAGAGCTGAGCCTGTCAATCAGATGGAGATCCCTCCCCGTCACCATTTTTCTCTTGGTGTCAGGAAAACTAGTCAGAAGTGATGCATGCTAATAGCAGAGGAACAAAGCAGCAAACAAAAGTGACAGTTACTGCTCTTAATTGAGACAAGTACACCTGATAGAGGGATATGCTTTGTTCATATTTCATGTCTGATGTTTACCTCCACTTTAAAGTGATATTAAAGTCTTGTTTTTTTTTTTTTAAATAAACATGTTATACAGTACTTACCTGCTCTGTGCAGCAATTTTGCACACAGCAGCCCAGATCTTCCTGTTCTGGGGTCCCACACCAGCGCTCCTGGCCCCTCCCTGCTGGCAGGTGCCCCCACAGCAAGCAGCTTGCTGTGGGCGCACCCAAGCAGGTGCACTCCCGAGCCACAGCTGTGTATGTCCATTCACACATGGAGCCGTGGCTCCATCTCCTGATTGGCTCACTGGCTGTGATTGAGAGCAGCGAGAGCCAACGGCTCCCGCTGCTACCAAAAGTCAATCAGGAGTGTTAGTCCCTGGAGAGCCAAGGCTCTCGTGGATATCGTTGGATCGAGAGGGGGCTCAGGTATTAGGGGGGCTGGGGGAGATGCTGCACAAAGAAGTTTTTCTTTATCTTCATACATAGAATGCATGGAGATAAAAAACCTTAAGCCTTTACAGCCACTTTAAGTCTAGTGGAGAGTCCTCTACCCCATGCTCCAGTGGTCAAAGGTCCTGACATCATCCACACCAAAGAAGGGCACATAGCCCTGCCATTGGGCATGATGACGCAGAGGGACAGTCCACCGCTGGAGCATAGGAAGACCTACAATGTAAAATTGCATTAATGTCACTGTATTGGTTGTGAATATGTTCTAAAGAAAAGTCTTTAAAATCGATATACATAAAAATGTCAATTTTTAACTAACTTTCGGGTTTGTCTAGAGCTGTTGCCTTAAAAATCTGTCTTTTCATTTCTTTTTTGATGAATGTGTTGATACTGTGGGATGTGGCACCTCTCCACTATAAGATTCTCTCTATTCGATATTTCACAGATAAAATCAGAGGAGCATCATAACACTAGAAATTACCAATCCTGGGCTTTGTGTTTTTAATAACTTTGGTCACTCACGACAATAACAATGTCGCAACAACTTTGTGTGACAATGACAGCCAATAAGAGCTGAAAATACAAACCACATGGCTGAAAATCCCAATTGTTATATTAAATAATACGTTATAGCTCTGTGAACCGAGCCTAATGACTGGATCAGATGAGTACATTACTGGTCATTACAAGCGATATCTTCCACTTATTCATTATTCGCTAGAGAAATGGAGGCCAATCTTCCTTCATACTCCGTCCCTGAGAATGTCTCCCTGTAGGACTGCGTTCTCATTTCCCAGAAGTAAATATGAGGTCAGGGTCTGGCTGCAAAGAACACATATTTTTATTCCTGAGGAGATCGAAGTGGTTGTAGGTCCCCGATGGCAAGAAGTGACTTTGTTCTATCTGTTTATTTTACACATATGTGTGACCTCCAGAGATATCTCGTTCCATAGCGTAGTTGAGGACCAATAAAAGTTCTGTCCTTTCATCCATCGCACATCGGTGTCACCTCCATAAAACACACATATTCCACTTTACTGGACCTGACGCAGGATGGGGTATAGTGAGCACAGTAAATAGTATAACGCAATTTACAGAGGGAGACATAAGTGTCGCCATCACCTTCATCATGTTCATGTCTCCTGCTGATCTTCTGTCTTATGGACCCTGTTAAGACTACACTCCAAAAGGTAATTTTGTGTGCTTCATATATATAGCTGATTATGCACTAGAAAAGCCTGAGTTTTCTCCTTTTAATAGTTTATTATATTTCAATAGTGTTTTATTATTGAAGCTTGTGTTATTTTATTTCTGGTCATATACAGTTAGGTCCATATATATTTGGACACAGGCACAATTTTCATACTTTTCACTCTGTATGCCAGCAGAATAAAATTAAAACAAAACAATTCAAATTAATTTGAAGTGCATACTTTCACCTTTAATTCAAGGGGTTGAAAATAAATATCAAGTACAAATTTTAGGAACTGCAACCATTTTTATATACAGTCCCCCCATTTTCAGAGGCTCAAATGTAATTGGACAAATGAATATAATCATAAATAAAATGTTCTTTATTAATATTTTGTTGAGAATCCTTAACTGGCAATGACTGCCTGAAGTCTGGAACCCGTGGACATTACCAAAGACTTTTGGTACGCATGATATAGGTTCACAGCAATAGATTTCGAATGCAAATACCACGCTTAGAATCAACTCCAGACCTTTTGCCTGCTTAATCAATGAAGAAATAACAAAGGAGTAGCCCACACTTGACCATGAAACAGCTTTTGATTCAATTGTCCAATTAACTTTGGTCCCTTGAAAAAAAAGGGGGCTGGCTATTCTTAAGAGCTGTAATTCCTAAACCATTCCTCTGATTTGGATGTACATACCCTCAAATAAAACCTGAGAGTGTGCAAATATCCATCATACAACTATAGCTTGAATATGATTTGGTAAATACCAGAAAATCTAAAATTGTGCCTGTGTCCAACTATATATGGACCAAAATGGGATGATTCCCCCAAGTGGCTTTTAGCAGCTAAATTTTCCAATCAAGAAGATTAATTTTAATTTTAATAAAATCTTTATTCCAACAAAATCCGTTTCAAAATTGCAGTGGAGTTAAAATATGAGTTCTGGCTACAAATGTACACAAATCATGTTCCATTGCAGCTAACAAATATCACACAATACAACTGTCCATAGACAATACATTACAAAATTGATAACCATATGAACTCCCCAACGCATTTTGACTGTTTCCGTCATAGTCTTCTTCAGGGGGATTTTTTGCTCAAAGATTGGAACTATATCCTAAAGCAGAATTTGTTTAAAAGAAATCCCAGCAATCCAGTGGTCTCCACACACCGTTCCCACCCCCTAAAGATGGAGTCCAGCTCCAGAAGGCTTGCAAGGAGCCACACACTTGGACCTCAGTGTGATGAGGGGATGGACAGCACCTTGGCTGGTGTAAAATTATATGTGGACAACAAATGTGTGTCACTCTGATGATGGTGTATAAAAGGAAATGCCAAATATTTAGGACTATGATCTTTAGTGTGCAACAGCTCTCCTGGGATCACCTCATCTGTTTTTTTTTTTAAGCAAATTCTGGCTTCAGGATATAGTTCCAATCCTTGAGCGAAAAAACCCCCTGAAGAAAAGCACGGCTGAATAAGTCAAAATGCATTGGGGCATTCATGTGGATATCAATTTTGTAATGTATTGTCTACGGACAGTTGTATTGTGTGATATTTGTTAGCTGCAATGGAACATGATTTGTGTACTTTTGTAGCCAGAACTCATATTTTAACTCCACTACAATTTTGAAACTGATTTTGTTGGAATAAAGATTTTATTAAAATTAAATTTAATCTTCTTGATTGGATTATTTAGCGGCTAAAAAACCCTGGGGGGAATTATCCCATTTTGCAATTTTCCAGGATGTGCAGCCCCTCCAACTTTCTTACATGTGTTTCTCTGTTCATACTATATATGAACCTAACTGTATATTAGATACATCTTGCCAAGGAGTTAATACATGGGATTTTCCTTTTTGAACAATCTACGGGGGTTATATACTGTATATATTGGACTTCCATCTTGCTGTGATTGAAGTAATTAAATCTACTGTTGCAGTGGGGCCTCCACAGGCCGTATTAGATCATAAAGGCGATCAGAGACAATCTGGTCTTTGGTCGCCTCTATAGCCAACCGCACAAAATGTCCAATCGTTTCCCAGGTGCGCCGGTAAAAACGGGAAACACTGGCAAGGGGGGCGACCCCTGCCACTGCTTCAAAAAGTGATCCAGCAGCTAATTTCATGGGAAAGCAAATCGCCGGCTGAAAAATAAATACCGGATTATGGCTGAAATCTTCAACCATAACCCCAGTAAACCACTTGCAACCCGCAGCGTATTTATACATATTGCAGTCAGCAGGTGGATATAGTATGTCAGGAAGGTAGAGCAGATATATACTATGCAGAGAAGTGTCCACCAGGGTCCTACGCATTTCACAAAATGCTTCTTCAGGGGAGCCTGATACACTAGAAGATGAATACAAATTTTGTAAGTAAATACTATAGCTCAGACGTGGAAATGCTAAAATTTATCGTATCAAAAAACCACACTGATTGACACTGACAATGTACTTACAACTATTAGAAACATGAGTGCAAATGATGCTATACCGTGGTCAAAAGTATCCAACACTCCTGCATAGGCAGTAAGTATTAGAAGGAAAAAAATAGGAAGAACTTCAAAGCAACAAAACTGTGTGTGACAAAGGAGCCTCGGATGCCCACAAGCCTAATAAAGAAAAAAATTGTTGTCCTTATTAGACAGACACCCCATAGAGGTAAAAAAAAAACGAAAATCATTGTCAGAAGCTTGTAGACTTCACCTCTGTAACATCTCTAATATTCGCCCGTTTTTAACTAATGAAACCAACAAGCTACTCATTCACTCCATCGTTATCTCTCATCTTGACAATTGCAACTCTCTTTTTATAGGCCTACCTCTCCATAGGCTAACCCCTCTTCGGTCTATTATGTATGCTGTTGCCGCCAGACTCATCAACCTTACCAACCACTCAGTGTCAGCCACCCCTCTCCACCAATCCCTACACTGGTTTCCCATTGCTCAACTAATTAAATTCAAAATACTAACAATGACATACAAAGTCATTCACAACTCTGCCCCAAGCTACATCACCAATCTTGTCTCCAAATACCAGCTAAACCATCCTCTCAAGACCTCCTGCTCTCAGGCTCCCTTGTCTTCTCCTCCTCCCATGCTCATCTCCAGGACTTCTCCAGAGCCTCTCCCATCTTCTGGAACTCTCTACCTCAATCTGTCTGGCTATCCCCTACTCTGGCTGACTTTAGGCGATCCCTGAAAACTAATATCTTCAGGGAAGCCTATCACGCTGCCATCTAATCTTTTATCACTTCCATCAGCTCATCCCCCACAGTTCTAACCTTTTGTACCATTTGCCCCACTATATTAGATTATAAGCTCTTATGAGCAGGGCCCTTTTAACCCTCTTGTATTTTATTGTATTGCAATTGTACTGTGTCCCTTTTATATTGTAAAGCGCTGTGTAAATTGTTGGCGCTATATATTATAATAATAATAATAACAATAAAATACAAATGATATTGATAATGGTAGACATGCATTGTATCAAAAACTAAATAAAATAAAAAAAGTTTTGTCTTTAGCTATACTTTACCTCATTTATGTAAAGATAAGTTATATAAATTAAATAAAAAGATAATAAACATACTAAATAATAAATAATTGCTTTACTTCATTAGCTTATACTTAAATAAATATGCTTCTTAGTGAATGATCCCCAGCACATTTCCTTGTAAATAAATGGGGAAATCTGCGACCAGCACAGTGAAGAATAATAGATCTGATCACACGTCACTTCAGGAATAACCTCTTCTTCCACACTCATCTCATCTCTCATCAAGGAGCTTTCATAGAGAAAATCAAGTCATCATTTTTTTTCCACTGAGGTGACCTTTAAATCAGCCGACTTTTAAATAATAAATCCTCACTGAATATATTGTCTGGATTAACATTACAATGTGTTATTAATAATAGATTCACTTCTGTTATTTTCATTCAGTTCCTTTAGGCCCAGAACACTATTGACTTTTATTGATTCAGTTAAGTATTTGGCACTGAGCCGTTGATCATTCACTGTTAATCACTCAGCAATGGCAAAATTAAAACTCATGATGTCTGTCTTGATTAAGGCTGGCTTTACACAATGGCCTCCCGTTTTCATGCATTTTTCACTTTGCGTTTTTGATGCTTTGACCAACATTTTCATTAGGTGTTTTCTTGAAACTATGTGCTTGACATCTAGGGAAGTTAGAGAAGAGTATGTCATTTTCCGAATGTAACTAGGTGAAGAGCACAGAACTTGTTGCCAGGGGTAGAACTCATGGAAGACATACACCGCTCCACCTTGCATATGACCCCGCACTCACCACAGCAGTGCTCAGCAATCCCTCTTCCTGCCATCAAAATAGTAAGGAATGTAAAAACCAGAGGACAGTGCTTCTTTTAATAATAATAATAATAGTAATAATAATAATATTAATAATACATCATCATCATCCATCTTGAATAAAAAGAAAAAACTGCTGACACATTTCAGCCTATGCAGTCTTAGTGATATCTAGGACCAGGGCCGTGTAGGCTGAAACGCATCAAAAGTTGTTACTTTAATTACATGATTGATGATAGAATGGCTTTAATATTTTACAGATTTCAGTAACCATTCGTTTTCATGTGTTATTTACTTCTATGATTCCCTGAATGCATTCCACGGCGATTCCCAAGGTATTTCTACTTGGGACACTGGCCCATTCATTGTCCTTTAGACCACTACAGAAATAGATCCATGTGCACATATTCTTGGATGGCTCACATATCTTTTGGATTAATCTACACAAGATTAAATTGTCCTACAGTGTCTTGCAAAAGTATTCATCCCCCTTGGCATTTTTCGTGTTTTGTTGCCTCACAACCTGGAATTAACATGGATTGTTTGAGGATTTGCATCATTTAATTTACAGAACATGCCCACAACTATAAAGATTTTTTTTTTTGTATTGTGAAGCAAACAACAGATAGGACACAATAACAGAAAAAGTCAATGTGCATAACTATTCACCCCCCTAAAGTCAATACTTTGTAGAGCCACCTTTTGCGGCTATCACAGCTCCAAGTGGCTTTGGATAAGTCTCTATGAGCTTGTCACATCTTACCACTGGGATTTTTGCCTATACCTCCTTGCAAAACTGCTCCAGCTCCTTCAAGTTGGATGGTTTGTGCTTGTGAACAGCAATCTTTAAGTCTGACCACAGATTTTCTATTGGATTGAGGTCTGGGCTTTGACTAGGCCATTGCAACACATTTACATGTTGCCCCTTAAACCACTCAAGTGTTGCTTTAGCAGTGTGTTTGGGGTCATTGTCCTGCTGGAAGGTAAACCTCCGTCCTAGCCTCAAATCACACACAGAGTGGTACAGGTTTTTCTCAAGAATATCCTTGTATTTAGCACCATCCATCTTTCCCTCAACCCTGACCAGTTTCCCAGTCCCAACTGCTGAAAAACATCCCAACAGCAGGATGCTGCCATCACGTTTCACTGTGGGGATGGTGTTCTTTGGGTAATGTGATGTGTTGGGTTTGCGCCAGACATAGCATTTTCTTTGATGCCCAAAAAGTTCAATTTTAGTCTCATCAGACCAGAGCACCTTCCTCCATACAATTTGGGAGTCTCCAACATTCCTTTTTGCAAACTCAAAACGTGCCAATTTGTTTTTTGCTGAAAGTAATGGCTTTCTTCTGGCCACTCTGCCATAAAGCCCAACTCTATGAAGCGTGCGGCTTATTGTCGTCCTGTGTACAGATACTCCAGTCTCTGCTGTGGAACTCTGCAGCTCCTCCAGGGTTACCTTAGGTCTCTGTGCTGCCTCCTGAATAATGCCCTCCTTGCCCGGTCCGTGAGTTTTGGTGTGCGACCGTCTCTTGGCAGGTTTACTGTTGTGCCATGTTCTTTCTATTTGGTTATGATAGATTTGATGGTGCTCCTAGGGATCATCAAAGATTTGGATATTTTTTTTTATAACCTAACCCTGACTTGTACTTCTCAACAACATTGTCCCTTACTTGTTTGGAGAGTTCCTTGGTCTTCATGGCAGTGTTTGGTTAGTGGTGCCTCTTGCTTAGGTGTTGCAGCCTCTGGGGCCTTTCAAAAAGGTGTGTATATGTAATGACAGATCATGTGACACTTAGATTGCACACAGGTGGACATCATTTCACTAATTATGTGACTTCTGAAGGTAATTGGTTGCACCAGAGCTTTTTATGGGCTTCATAACAAAGGGGGTGAATACATATGCACATGCCAAATATCATTTTTTTATTTCTGAAAAATAGTTTTATGTATATATTTTTCACATTTTAATGCATCCAATTTAGACTATTGTGTTCTGATACATCACATATAATTCAGATTAAAAAAACATTGAACTAAAGGCTGTAATGTAACAAAATAGGTAAAAAGCCAAGGGGGGGTGAATACTTTTGCAAGGCACTGTATTTGCACTGGCATTAGTGCGACTGCCTTATTATAAAATCCAAATTATATACGCCGCCCTATACAAGCAATTGGATTTTGCTTTATGAGCTGCTCTATGAATTGCTTCACTATGCTGAGGAGATTTATAAAAGTCGTAGACCCCTGGTGCCAAAACTGTGGCCCTTTGCCACCTTATGTGCAGCCCCCTGGGACCCTGCAGACACTAATCTGTCTTTCCCTATTACCCTGTTATAGCAGTGATTTCTAGCAGTCTCTTGTGATATGTCTCCAGTCTATGACTGTCTCTTGAAGCATGTCCCCAGTCTCCAACAAACCCCAAAGCATGTTCATAGTCTGACTGCACCATGTCCACAGTCTCTGACATTGCTTGTATTCTGTCCTCAATCTCTGACCATTTCTTGTATCATGTCTGTAGTCTCTAAACATCTCCTGTACCATGTCCACAGTCTTTAACCATCTCACATACCATGGCCATAGTCTCCAACCATCTCTTGCTTCCGGGTCTGCAATCTCTAACCATCTCCTGTTCCATGTCTACAGCCTCTGACCAACTTTTGTATCCTGCTGCAGTCTCTGACCATCTCCTGCACCATGTCCACAGTCTCTGACCATCTCCTGCACCATTTCAGCAGTCTCTGACCATCTCTTCTTCCATGTCTGTAGTCTTTGACCATCCCTTGTATCATGTCTGCAGTCTTTGACAATCTTCTGTATTATACCCCTGCCTCTGACCATCTCCTGTACTATGTCCTCCATCTCTAACCATCTCATATATCATGACTACAGTCACTGACCATCTCTTGATTCCTGTCTGCTGTCTCTGACCATCTCTTGCACCATGTCCATGGTCTCTGACCATCTATTGTATCATTTCTGCAGTCTCTGACCATCTCCTGCACCATGTCCACAGTCTCTGACATCTCTTGTTTCATGCTTGCAGTCTTTGACCATCTCATATATCATGTCTGCAGTCCCTGACCATTTCTAGTATCATGTCTGCAGTCTATGACCATCTCTTTTATCATGCCCAAAGTCTTTAACTATATCCTGTTGTGTATCTGCTGTGCCTGACACTGAATTTTATGTGTGGCCCTTTAGTGATGTTGGGAGGCCACATTAGAGGCCCCCCCCCCCAGATCAAGAAATTTGACCACCACTGTCGTAGACCATTGTGTTTCCAGATTGGCAGGTCTACTGATTTGCCACCCACCATTTCTAACAATTTGGATTGTCTATATGGCACGGAATTGTCGCATGTGCATTGTGATTTCTACAATTTATGGTCTATTTATCCACAAGATGAAAGTGTGAAGGGTGTGATCCCAGAGCAGCCATTCTCAATTAAAGCTCCTCCAGAGATTGCTAGGGGTTCCTTGAGCAATAGGCAACTTCTGCCTCTCAGATAAGTAACCACTGAAAACAATGAACTTTTTATCTATTTGTAAGGGGGGATTCTTCTCAATGACCACATTAGTAAGGAGCATTCTTCCCACTGACCATCATTCCAAGGTACTGTGATCTGTAGATATTATTATTATGTAGGAATTATTAGAAGGGGTTCCCTAAGACCTGAAAATTATTTCAAGGGTTCCTCCATGTTGAAAAGGATGAGAAAGACTGTTCTAGGATTATGTAGTCAACTGAGTCTAATTCAGTCCAGTGGATACAAGCCACCATTTTTCCAGAGCAACCTGCTATATGACTATTCACATATTTTGTCAGCTATATTGGTAAATTATCCCCCCGAACTCATCTGATTTGGAATGTGGTATTGCTCCTGTCTAGAGTTTCTGTCTCCAGAAGACTCTCATTAGCGAATGTGGCTTTGATTTATGGATTACTTTTGATTGACAAAATGTAATCAAATTTACTAAGTTGCCTCGTATGTCCCTAATGGGATTTAATGCCAAACAGGAGTGTGAAAGAGGAATTTCTTTTGGCCAAATTGTTTTTATTGATTTTAAAAATCTCTACTTTATTGCTGGGGCCCGGAGTATAATATATCTATGTCATCAGCTGTAAGCCAGTTATTTAATATACATTATTAAAAGCTGTATTTTAAAATCCAGTATCACTACTTCAATTTCAGACTGCACTATCAAAATGGTATTCTGGTATCATTCTATTGGACAAACGTTGTGGCCCCCTTACTGTCAACTGCATTTGTATACTAAAAAATAAAATGAAATAAAAAATAAGAGCTACAGTATATTTCATTATATATGTTAGTGTTTCCAGATTTAAGGTCTTCAATACCTGATACAATAAATAAATAAATAAAACCTCTAGTTTGCATTATAATAACACATGGTGATCTGCCTTGAAGGTTCTTGTTCAGGCGCTTCATCTTAGGCCTCTTTCACACTGACGATCCATTCAGGTCCGCCTGTCAGTTTATTAGGCGGACCTGAACGGACCCTCCATAGATCTCTATGGAGCGTCGGATGTCAGTGGTGACATGTCAGCTGACATCCGACCCGCTCCGATCCGAAAAAGTGTAACGGAGGAAAAACCTACTTTTCCATCCGTTTTCGGATCGGATCGGGTGGCGACGGACTCTACGGTCCGTCATCATCCGATCCCCCATAGGGGAGAGCGCCGCTCTGACAGGTCCGTCGCTGCACAGTGTGCAGTGACGGACCTGTCATCTGCCTGCTCAGCGGGGATCGGCGGAGCGATCCCCCGCTGAGCAGAGCGGGCTCCGTACACGGACACGTCCGTGTGAAGGAACCCTTATGCCCCGTACACACGGTCGGACTTTGTTCGGACATTCCGACAACAAAATCCTAGGATTTTTTCCGACGAATGTTGGCTCAAACTTGTCTTGCATACACACGGTCACACAAAGTTGTCGGAAAATCCGATCGTTCTGAACGCGGTGACGTAAAACACGTATGTCGGGACTATAAACGGGGCAGTGGCCAATAGCTTTCATCTCTTTATTTATTCTGAGCATGCGTGGCACTTTGTCCGTCGGATTTGTGTACACACGATCCGAATTTCCGACAACGGATTTTGTTGTCGGAAAATTTTATATCCTGCTCTCAAACTTTGTGTGTCCGAAAATCCGATGGAAAATGTCCGATGGACCCTACACACGGTCGGAATTTCCGACAACAAGGTCCTATCACACATTTTCCGGCGGAAAATCCGACCGTGTGTACGGGGCATTAGAGTGTAAAAACACTTTGTCTCCATCACCGAAATGTGCCGCTGTGTTGTCACCCTGTCACACAGGCTTCCAGTAGAGACTACAAGTAGCCTTATAATATAATTAACAAAAAATAGTATTTACATGGACCATTTATTCTATAATGTACATAGATGAGATCAAACAACGATCTAAAATGGGGGCCCTATATAAATAAGTTCACTTAGGGCTCATTTACACTTGCTTCAGCTTTAACACACATTAAAGCACCTACTTTTTTGATGCTTCTGTGATGCTTAGTTTTTCTTTTTTCAGCTTTAATGAAGCTTGGCAAATGCCCTGTGTGTGTTGATTTTCTATTTGTTTCAAAGGGGCCCAGTAGAACCCCAGCTCAGTAGTACCCCCATTCAGCAGATCCCCGCTCATTAGTACCCCTGTTAGTACCCTCGGTCGGCATATCCCCAGTTTATTAGTACCTTAATTTAGCAGATCCCCCACTGATCCCCCACCTAGTAGTAGCCCCCAGATCTACTGATCCCCCACTCAGTAGTACCTCTCAGTTTTGCTGACCCTCTGGTTTGCTGATCCTCCTCTCTCTCCGATCCCCAATCACCTCCTGCTTTATTGCTCCCACATTCCTCACCATGTGTCACATCTGCTAGTTCTCCTGCTCTGGTCCCCCAGCTTTGCAGATCCTCTGCCACTTAGTCCTCTCTCTCTCCGGTCCCCGCTCACCTTCTGCTATTGCATTCTTATGTTGCACACGTGTGTCATCTGCTAGTTGCTCAACCTTATTCCAGACCCCGCACGCTTTCTTGCTGCTCCTTGCTGCACACCAGATGTGACGTCTGCACCAGTCATTTCCAGAATATATACACCTGAACTGGAAGTGACTGCTGATGACGTCTTTCAGGTTCACTTGTTGGTTTCCCAGTGCATCCTGGGATATCTCATACCTACAATACCTCTAAAACAAAGCAAAGTGAACACTGAATAAAATCCTCTCAAAAGCTTCGAGAGCTGTAATTGAGTGTTGTCATTTACTTCTTTGGAGGCTGTGGAGACGCATTGAAGCACAAAGAAAGTGACATTGGTTATCATTTTTGAAGCAAACGAAGCCAAGCAATGCAAACACAATGTGTGAACAGGACAGTAAGGTAGCCATTTTATTTAGTGACAGGGACATTGATTGGCAGAGAACTTTACAAAAGCATGCCCAATGCCACATTTTGAGACAAGTGTAAGTGAGCCCTTAGTCTGAGGGTTTTTTCAGGTTACTTATAAATTCAAAGCCAAAGAAGTGACCTTTCAAAAAAAATCCTAAAAAGCAGATAAAAAAAATGTACTTGGCACCTTTACAACAGCACATTCCTCTGCACAGTGAATTGGTCAGACATCCTTTCAAGCTCAATACGAGTCCCAAACAGATACAGATACATATGATTAGGTTTAAATAAAGCCAGCTGCTCTTCAAGCCCCCAGACTTTTTGTCTAAATTTGTGGTTTTTGTAGCATTACATTTATAGTACTATTTAGTAAAAATATTGTAATTGCTTCCCCCACAAAAGGGACTTGTAAACTGACCATTAGTTTAATGAGTTAATGAGCTGTGGTTATTGGTTAATGAGAAGATGCAGCAGTCCTCCCCTGTGTACAATATGACCTCCAGTCAAGTAGTGCAGACGTCAGTGGCCACACTGTATTTTATAATCAATCAGGCTTTACTAGATTATGGCCTGGAGTAGAGTAGGGACTGAAAGTATTACGTTTTTAACCTAGTGGCTGAATTGCCGAATTATCAGATTTTGAGTCAATGCATTGATTTAAATACTTTGTATATATATATATATATATATATATATATATATATATATATATATATATATAGCGCGGGTAAAATCAGTATTGAACATGTCACCATTTTTCTAGGTAAATACTGTATATCGCTAAAGTTGCTATTGACATGAAAATGTTCACCACGTGTCGGTAACAACCCATACCTACAAAGAAACCAAAACAAATAAGTTCAGAAGTTAAGTTATGTGTAATAAAATGGAATGACACAGGGAAAAAATATTGCAAGTGAAGAAAGGGAGGTGCAAAAAGGCATGGAAAGCCAAGACACCAGCTGAAATATAACAGTAATTAGAAAGCAATTCTGCCCCTTGTCAGTACAAATTAATATCAGCTGGTTCAGTCTCAACTGATGGCCTATAAAAAAGGTGTCTCATTACCAAGGTGTCACACAAAAAAATCTCATGATGGATAAAAGCAAAGAGCATCCTCAAGAACTTTGTAACCTTATTGTTGCAAAGCATATTGATGGCATTGGTTACAGAAGCATTTCTAAACTTCTGAATGTTCCAGTGAGCACTGTTGGAGCCATAAACTGGAAGTGGAAAGAACATCATTTCACAATAAACCAGACATGGCAAGGTGCTCCTCGCAAGATTTCTGACAGAGGAGTGAAAAGAATTATCAGAAGAGTTGTCCAAGACCCAAGGACCACTTGTGGAGATCTCCAGAAAGACCTGGAATTAGCAGGTAGAATTGTTTCAAAGAAAACAATAAGTAACGCACTCAACCGCCATGGCCTGTATGCACGCTCATCACGCAAGACTCCACTGCTGTAGAAAAAGCATGTTGAAGCTTGTTTAAAGTTTGCTGCACAACATTTAGACAAGCCTGTGAAATACTGGGAGAATATAGTCTGGTCAGATGAGACCAAATTGAACTCTTTGGATGCCATAATACACACCATGTTTGGAGGTCAAATGGCACTGCACATCACCCCAAAAGCTCCCCCATACTAACAGTGAAGTTTGGAGTTTGCGAAAAGGCATGTGGGAGACTCCCAAAATGTATGGAGGAAGGTGCTCTGGTCTGATGAGACTAAAATTGAACTTTTTAACCATCAAAGAAAACGCTATGTCTGGTGCAAACCCAACACATCACATTACCCAAAGAACACCATCCCCACAGTGAAACATGGTGGCAGCATCATACTGTGGGGATGTTTTTCAGCAGTCGGGACTGGGAAACTGGTCAAGGTTGAGGGAAAGATGGATGGTGCTAAATACAGGGATATTCTTGAGCAAAACCTGTACCACTCTGTGTGTGATTTGAGGCTAGGACGGAGGTTCACCTTCCAGCAGGACAATGAACCCAAACACACTGCTAAAGCAACACTTGAGTGGTTTAAGGGGAAACATGTAAATGTGTTGGAATGGCCTAGTCAAAGCCCAGACCTCAATCCAATAGAAAATATGTGGTCAGACTTAGGATTGCTGTTCACAAGCGCAAACCATCCAACTTGAAGGAGCTGGAGCAGTTTTGCAAGGAGGAATGGGCAAAAATCCCAGTGGTAAGATGTGGCAAGCTCATAGAGACTTATCCAAAGCGACTTGGAGCTGTGATAGCCTCAAAAGGTGGCTCTACAAAGTATTGACTTTAGGGGGGTGAATAGTTATGCACATTGACTTTTTCTGTTATTTTGTCCTATTTGTTGTTTGCATCACAATAAAAAAAAAAAAATCTTCAAAGTTGTGGACATGTTCTGTAAATTAAATGATGTAAATCCTTGTTAATTCCAGGTTGTGAGGCAACAAAACACGAAAAATGCCAAGGGGGGTGAATACTTTTGCAAGGCACTGTATATATATATATATATAGATATATATATATATATATATATATATATATATATCTACATATATAGATATATATATAGATATATAGATCTATATATATAGATCTATATATCTATATCTATATATATATAGATATAGATATATAGATCTATATATATTATATATATATAATTTATGGTCGGAGCCCTATGTCCGATATGGACATAGAAAACACTTATAGTAAAGATAAGACTTACCATCGGAAATAGACCTAAAAGTGTGGACTTACCATATGAAATGGACCTGAAAGTGTGCCTTGGTCTCATGGCCGGTATGCCAAAATAAGGGGGCATACCCTGGTTTAAGAAATGATTATTCTGTAATAGAAATGAATGAAATGAATAGTTGAGAAATGCTGTGAAATGGGGATGGGAGGGTGGGTATCGCGCACAGGAAACCGACAAGCACCACAGGTGAGCGGGCTGCTTAAATACCCCCCGGGCTCCTCCCATAAATTCAGGCCACCATGTTGGCCTTCCTACTTATGGTCGGAGCCCTATGTCCGATATGGACATAGAAAACACTTATAGTAAAGATAAGACTTACCATCGGAAATAGACCTAAAAGTGTGGACTTACCATATGAAATGGACCTGAAAGTGTGCCTTGGTCTCATGGCCGGTATGCCAAAATAAGGGGGCAAAAACATTCAGGTAGGGTTATAATTTTATTGGTTTTCAGTTATTTATTGAGCCAATTTGGAGAGTGCTTGTGCCATCTCAGTTTGTGGATTGGGGATGTACCGGGCGAAGCAGGCTGATTTCCACCTGCCTAGTCTTTTGATGATGTGATCTGGCACCCCGTGGCGGGACGCCGTGGAGGCTGCTCCGATGCGAAAAGAGTGTCCGGAATACTGACTAGGGTTAAGGTGAAGATTGCGGAGAAGTATCCTTATGTGGCTCACAAACTGAGAGGCGTTTAAGGGTTTGACTGGAAATGGTAGAAGGGGACTGCTGTCTGGTTGCTCAGGCAGGAGAGATAGGAGTCGGTTGAGTACAGCGTCTGGACACCAGCTGTTGTTGGTTCTGTAGAGGTGGATGTTCACTCCCGAGCCCGTTTGCTGGGTTTTAGAGACCTGGAGGTGCAGGATAAAGTGGTCTTGGTGTCGAAGCAAGTGTCGTCTGCATAGTACTTGGTCTGTGGGTTTGTTAGAGGTGAATTCGCCAGGCCGCAAGAACCCATAGTAAGCTAAATATATGGCTGCTTGTAAGACCGTGCTGGGGAGCAGACCGAATGGCGAAGTAGCCAGAATATTTGACATGTCCCTAAAGATGGGCCCCGTAATGGGCAAGCGCTTAGTGCTGATGACTGGTTGTTGTCTCTGTATTCCCCTTAGGATGGCTCGTATAGCGTGAGATGAGAACAGTGACGATTTCGTCGGGTCTTCAAGCGCCATGAAATGTTGAATGCCGGCTAGGTATAACCGGATGGTGTTGTAGGATAGGGCTAGCTGCGTGTGGCAGTGCGCCGTGAAGGCCAGTACCTGTTTGATATCTGTTGGTTCTTTGCGGCTGGGCGTGAGGAATTTATTAAAAGCTTTCCAAGCTGTCTGGTAGGCTTTGAGTGTGTTGCGGGAGAGGGAATTATTTATGAGTTGCGTAGCTCCGTGTAGATGTTGCATTAGTCCAGGGTCAGTTGTGACCAGACGGGGATAGGGGCCGACATTGGATCGGCATCGGGAACCTGTTTGAAAAAGGAGGGATAATTGAAACGTGATAGTGCGTCAGCTGCTGAGTTGTATCTGCCGGGAATGAATTCACAGTGTATGTTGAACTGATGTTGTAAAGACAGTTGTACCAACCTGCGCAGGAAGGACATGACTGCTAGGGACTTGGACCTGCCTCTGTTGATGATGTCTGCCGTGGCCTGGTTATCGGTGGTGAAGACTACGGTTTGTCCTGTCCAGTGGTGGCCCCAGAGTTGTGCGGCTGCCACTATGGGATAAAGCTCAAAGAGGGCAGATGTTTGGGAAAAGCCGGGTATCAACAGTATCTGTTGAGGCCAGGGTCCTGAAAACCAATGATAGCCAAAAATTGCCGCGAAACCTGTGGAGGCTGCAGCGTCAGTCACTACCTGGGGTGAATGGATCGAAACCATAGGTATAAATAGGGATATGCCATTCCAGGCGGACAAGAATTCCTCCCACATTGATAGGTCCGCTATAGCTGCGGAGTCTAATTTCAAAATCTGATCAGGGTCTTGAGTTTCTGACAGAAATCTCAGCAGGCGTGACACAAATGTACGGCCTTGTGGGATAATTCGCATAGCGAAGTTGAGCATACCCAGGAGAGACTGCAACTGTTTTTTGGTACAGCCCTTGGTGTGTGTAAACTCGTGAAGGACTGCCCTAATGCGTGTTAATTTGTCGGGGGGGAGACTGGCCTGCATTGCGCAGGTATCCAAGCTGACCCCGAGAAAGGTGATGATGTTTGCTGGACCATCGACTTTGTGCTCGGCGATAGGAACGTTGAGGTTTCCAAAAATAACTCTAAGTTTGTCGAGATCTGCTGGGGGTTTGTTGGGCGGTTCTATCAGTAGGAAGTCATCCAGGTAATGGATGACTTCATGGCATTGGCCCTTGTGTAATAGTATCCAAACGAGGGACTGTGCGAACGCGTCGAAGAGCCACGGGCTACTCTTCGACCCGAAGGTGAGTTTCGTAGCAAAATAATATGCTTCCTTCCATTTGATGCCATGCCAGCACCAAAGGGATGGGTGGATGGGCAGGAGTTTGAAAGCATCCGATATGTCGGCTTTGGAGAGCCAGGCACCTGTGCCTGCTTTGATGATCGCTTGTATTGCCATGTCAACGGAGGAATATTTTAGGGAAAACTCTTCGGAGGGGATCAGGGAATTGAGACTGGGTATGTGCGAGGAATGAGGCGCAGACAAGTCGTACACCAAACGCAATTTATTAGAGAATTTGCCCTTGACAAGCCCAATAGGGCTGACTCTCCATGTGCTGAAAGGGGGGCAAGTGAAAGGGCCTATTACGTAGTCTCGATCTACCTCTGCCTGTAAGAGCTGATCTATGGCCTGTTCGTCGATGGCTGCCGAACGAAGATTGGCGCATTCGTGAGTACTGTGGGGCAGTGCGATGAGGCCGGTGTGAAAGCCTACTGTGAAGCCTTGGATAAGGTAGGTGGCCAGGGAAGGGGTGGGGTGTGAAGTGAGATACAGTCCTAGCCATAAGATGTTGATTCGGCTTAGTCATGCCCTCTTGTGTTGCTTGACTTCACACAAATTCCTAGGGTGTGCTCTTTGGCATATAGTGCAGATGTGAAGTAGACGGCATTGGCTGAAGTTGCAGGACCCATAGTTGTAGTTGTTACAGATGGCTGCCCCTCCCACGGTTCGGACTGGGCGTCCGAGTTTGTCCACCTGATGCGTTGGTTCAGGGATCGACTGGCCCTGTACTGTACCTGAGGTAGAAGGGAACTCGAAGGGCCGTCTGATCGCCGTATTGGCGCACCAGGTGGCAGTGTGGGTGGAAGACTGGCAAATTGCACACAGAGGTGAGCGTAAGCCGGCAAAGTGGCGGCAGAAGAGCTCTGTGTCCATGAGACTCCAATCTGTGGTGATCTGGTATTGTGCGAATCTGGCGGCGGCCTTGGCTGAGAAGGAACGATGATAATCGTAGAAGGCGAAACCTCCATACTTGTGGCCCAAGTCTACCACAGTATGGAGGTATAAGTCCAGCTCTTCCCGCCTGCTAGGGGTGGCTGAGCACAGGACATCTCTGAGCATGCCAAAGGCCAGGGTAAATTCGGGGACTGATAGCTTGCGGTTCAGCCTGGGGTCTTTGGCTTTAAGGACCACCGATATGTCACCCCAGGAGTAGGCCTTATTTTCTGCTAAATCATGCACGGAGATCAGGAGAGAGGCCAGGTTGACGTCCTTGCCGTCTAAAATGTCCTTCCTGATACTGGTTGGGACCAGATGGGAGGGGTAGACAATGGCGCTTGAGCCTGAGGTACCTGTAGGAAGAGGTGTCAAGGTCTGAATTGCCGTTGGGTCGGGGGCAGCCGTGGCCGGTCGGGCCTCCAGAAGTGCCACCCTGGCTTGGACGTCTGCAACTGAGGTGGATAGAGATGACACCATCGTGTGTAACTGCGAAATGGCTGATGATATGGACTGGAGGGATGCCTGTTGGGTACTGGGTCCTGCTGCTGATGGGGGGAAGAGGAGTTTGAAGAGCTCGCCTTTCCTCGCTGTGGTGGGGAAGGGGACACCTCTGCGTCTGAGCTCTGCCGTCAGTTTGGGGATAGTCCATCCCCTGAGGGATTGCACGCTGCCGCTTTCTGAAACCGGAGTAGGTGATAGAGGGGCCGTGAAGTCTTCACTGCCGGCCTGGGACATGGTTGCTCTGGTGAGGATCTCGAGCTTTATTTCCTGGTTGACTGTAACCTATTGGGGGTGAGATGAATTTCAAGTTTTTCTTTGATCCGCTGAGTCATACTTACCCGACTTATTCTCCCTTTCCCCCCTTTTTTTTTTTTTTTTTTTTTTTTTTTTTTTTACCTGGGGGGATATCGTCCAACCTGGTGCAGGGTGGACCTACTGAACTTTGACTGACCTGAGGAAGATGAAAGGTGACAATTCGTGAAGGAATTGCTAAGTAACTTGGAGCAATGATTTGTATGGTGCTTGCAATTTGTGACAATAAAATGGTTCGAAATGTTTGCCTTGATTGTGAAATGAATGAACTGCATGACAGAGGTGCGGCCTGGTCGTGTCACGATTTGTTCGACCGTGAACCGGGCTCTGGAGCATGTATTGAAATGAGGCAACTGAAAATATTGGTGCTCCTGGGACGAATCGGTGCTTGTTTGATGCATCTGGATTCGAATAGGAGTGCAGTATTAAATGAAATGAGAGAAATGATTGTTTTGACCGAGGCTCGAATTGGTTGTGCCGTGTTAGCGACTGGCAACTAACCGAGCTCTGGTGTAGGTATGAAATGTGATCGGAACCAGTGATGCATGCCGTGACGAAGCGGTGCGCCTCGGATGCGACTGGTTTCGAAACGGTGATGCGTTGTGGGAGTGAAATGGTAGAAATTGCATGACAGAGATACGGGTCAATCCCTGGTGTCTGCGATTCAGCTATGATCCGGATTTCTGGAGCATGTATCAGAAATGTGGCCAATCCTGGGCACGCCGAGACGAATCGGTGCATTTTCATGCGACTGAATTCCTGTCGGAACGTGATACGTGGGAATGAAATGATAACCATGACAGAGGTACAATTGACTGATAAACGTAACTCTGGAGCATGTATAGAAATGAGGCCAATCCTGGGGCACGCCGAGACGAATCGGTGCATTTTTCATGCGACTGAATTCATGTCGGGACGTGATACATGGAAATGAAATGATAACCATGACAGAGATACAATTGACTGATAAACGTAACTCTGGAGCATGTATAGAAATGAGGCCAATCCTGGGGCACGCCGAGACGAATCGGTGCATTTTTCATGCGACTGAATTCATGTCGGGACGTGATACATGGAAATGAAATGATAACCATGACAGAGGTACAAATGACTGATAAAACGTAACTCTGGAGCATGTATAGAAATGAGGCCAATCCTGGGGCACGCCGAGACGAATCGGTGCATTTTCCATGCGACTAAATTCATGTCGGAACGTGATACATGGAAATGAAATGATAACCATGACAGAGGTACAATTGACTGACAATAACGTAACTCTGGAGCATGTATAGAAATGAGGCCGTAATAACTGGGGCACACCGGAACGAATCGGCGCACCTTTTGGTGCGATTGGATTCAAATCGGAGCGCGGTAGGTGACTGAAATGAGAAATGATTTGAAATGTCAGAAATGAGTTTTTAGAAATGTTTTCAGAAATGAGAAATGATTTGAAATGTCCGAATGAGTTTTTTTTTAGAAATGGGTTTGATAATTTGCAAGTTGCGACTGGCTATGGCTGTTTAGTAATACCGACATGCTAGAAATGAAGCGGCGTCAGCGTCGCTGTGCTATCGAATTGTGACATATCGAAAGTACGAGCGATATACATTGCAGTTTGTGCGATGCGGGTGAAACGAAATTTTGAACTCACGGTTTAGTGACATGATATGAAAAACGAAAAGTCCGACGGGACCTTACCTGCGACAGCCAAGCCAGACGCGTGGTACAACTATAACGAAAAACGCGGACTTCGAAAGTTTTGAGTACGGAGTATCGAATACGGAAACTGCGAGGCAAGAACTTGCGGACGCTGGTATGTCGAATAGTCGGCTTAGTGACGTATATCGCGCACAGGAAACCGACAAGCACCACAGGTGAGCGGGCTGCTTGAATACCCCCCGGGCTCCTCCCATAAATTCAGGCCACCATGTTGGCCTTCCTACATATATATATTCATTTAAAATTGGTCTACAAATAAAATTGCACTCCAACTCTACCATAATGCATAGCAAAGAACTACCTTGTTTTTCGGTGCACCATATCAGACAAAATACTGCCAGTATGTTTTTCTAACCACTGTGGTACTTTAGAAGCCCATCTAAAACTAAATGAAATGAATAGGCTGCCTTAACGCAACCCGCTAATGTACAATATAACGCATGTTAACATAATGCACCAAAGCAGACAGGTGTGCCTAAGATGGCAATGCTGTAATGATCTCAGAGAAAGATATGCATATACATGTTTAGCATGACTTACCTGCTAGGGCACACGTACACAGACGTAGTAAAATCACTGATCATCTACGAAGAATCTTGCTGGCAGAAATGTTTAGCGTAAAAAAGCATACAGCGTGCAAACACATAATATTCTACTTTAATTTCATTAAATGAATGTGCCTACACACGTACATGTGTTGACATGCGTTTGACAAATGCACAACAGACCTCAGACGCAGATTCTTCTATTTTGATTCCACATATCTGAACGCAGCGCAGGTTTACTGATCTTTATACACTGTGTACATGACACCATAGAATACAACAGAACTGCAAAACAAAAAACGCATACCAATAAAAACGCTGTGCTTTTGGGGGCTATGTGCACGAGCCCATAGAAGAAATGTTGAGAGAATATTAAAGTATGTCTAGGGTCAAAATATAAAATCTTATAATCATTTCCACATTGAATTTCAATAATTTTTAGCCTAATCCTTTTAACCACTTCAATACTGGCCACTTACACCCCCTTCCTGCCCAGGCCAATTTTCAGATTTCAGCGTTGTCACACTTTGAATGACAATTACGCAGCTATGCAACACTGTACCCATATGACATTTTTACCATTTTTTTTTAAACAGATAGAGCTTTCTTTTGGTGGTATTTAATCACCACTGGGTTTTTTACTTTTTGCTAAACAAACGAAAAAAGACCCAAAGTTAAAAAAAAAAAAGTTTCTTTAGTTTGCGCTATAAAATTTTGCTAGTCATTATTTTTCTTCACTGATGGTCACTGATGAGGCGGCACTGATGAGGTTGCACTGATGGTCACTGATGAGGCGGCACTGATGAGGTTGCACTGATGGTCACTGATGAGGCGGCACTGATGAGGTTGCACTGATGGCCACTGAAGAGGGGGTAGCATTGGGCACTGATGAGCCTGCACTGATGAGGCAGCACTGGTGGGCACTGATGGCCACTAATGAGGTGGCACTAATGGCCACTGATGAGGCGGCACTGGTGGCCACTGATGAGACGGCACTAATGGCCACTGATGAGGTTGCACTGATGAGGCTGCACTGATAAGCTGCACTAATGAGGCTGCACTGATAATTAGTGTAAACTGTGTGCTGACAGCTTTGCCGGTTATCGGCTTTCCTTTCCGCACACAGTGAGAAAAGGACTGCCGTTAAACGGCAAGTCTGTTTACATGTGATCAGCTGTGATTGGACACAGCTGATCACATAGTAAAGGGCCGCTGTGATTGTCCCTTTACCGCAATCTGTGATCAGCTATGTTCAAAGGACACAGTGGTCACAGAGCGCTCCTGATGCGCACCCCAGAGTGGTTCTGGGACGACATCCATGGACACCCTCCCAGAACAAGAGCCGCACTGTGCCGTCTTTCGGCTATGGCGTGGTATTGAAGTGGTTAACATGAACAATCTTGAACTTTATAAACTTACTTTATGAAGATCCCCTCACATTTACTACCTTGAATTCGGTGACACGTAGTCACTATGTCCTGTGAGTAGGCACTGCTGTGTCACACATTTCACAGTGCCTGCCTTCTGAACTACAGAGGTGCTCAGAGGAGGAGTTTCAGGAGGCGGAGTCAGTACATGAATTACTGCTTGCAGGCAGAAAGGTACCATGGGATATGTAGTCCTTAGAAATCAGGAGAAGCTGCAAAGCATGATGAGAATCCAGGAAGTTGTGGAAAGAAACGGCCAGCAGACAAGCAGAACTCACAACATAAAGGGAGATTTTTCAGATAAGGTATTTTGCATTGTACAATAACTATTGTTTGTATTCCTATCACAATGCTGATTGTATTAAAATGAGAGTGTATGCTGAGACCTTAAGATTTCCCTTAAGGCCTTGTGCACACGTGCATAGGAAACGCCAATTTTACAGGAACTTAGCATTTTATTCTATGCGTTTAAACATGATAAAATGACATAAACAAACTCATACCATTAATACCTAATAAGAATTTGGTCATCAGGACTAGATTTTTAACACCATGCAAACATTTGTAACAAAACATCATTAGTCCCCACTGAAATAAGGGGTGACAAGCCGCATGCAAGTGCCACAATGAAGGGGGGAGGGGGATTTATTGTGATGCAAACCAGCCCACTGCAGACTGCACCAGAATCCTGGCCTTTTCTATCCAGCAGGAGCGAAAGCCTTAAAGGCTGCACACAGGGCACATACCGTAATTATTTTTGGCCGGAGCTCCAGGGAATAGATGATTATCCTTCTAGACTGCACAGCTGGCTACTGCTGGCCCTCCTCCTTGGCTATTCGCCTCATTTTCTGGGAGGAGGACATCTAGCACCATCTACTACTTTCCTCCCCAGCCTGACTGTTCCTGGCCCGCCCCTTTCATTAATTGATTTTCAGTTTTTTCAATCACGGAGGCTCAGCATCACATGTGGGCATTGCCTAGGGCAGTCTGCATGCAAATGTCCACTCCTCCAGATTAATAGACCCCTGATGTCTCTATAAAGAGATCCTGCCTATGTTATCACATAGGGTGCTTGTTAGCCCCCTTATGATAACAATAAAGCTCAGTGAAAAGAGTAAACTAAAAAATTAAAATAATTAAAAAAAAATTTAAGCAACCATGTGCGCACACACAAATGAAAACATGCATGTATGGCACACATGTGTAAGTAAACAGTGATTGTGACACTTATGTGAGGTATAACCATGAACATCAGAGTGGGAGCAAAAATTCTGGGGCCATCATTTCCGGTAACTATAAATTGGTGAACTGTTAAGGCCTTTAACCACTTCAGGGCTTGCCCGCCTTGACAATCAACACAGGGCTCTGTACAGAAGGAACGATCACTTTGTTTCTTCTTCTGCAAAGCAGGGAGAAGGAACAAAGAGATTTTTAATAAAAAGCACCACATAATATACACATCAACACTTGTTAGGCACACACTTAACCCCTTGATTACCCCGAGATGTAAACCCCTTCCCAGCCAGTGTCATTAGTACAGTGACAGTGTATAGTATTATCATTGATTAATGTATTATGTGGGGTACACACTGTGGTTTGTCACAACAGAAGCCTATCAGTGAGTGCCGGTGAATGGATGTCCTCTGGCAACTGCGATCTTTGGGAAGACACACAGGATGTAGTTCTGCCTATGGAAACAAGGCAAATCTCAGTTCTGTCAGGGGGTGATGGATTTTCTTTCCCTGAAAAGCAGGGAATAAAACCAATCACTTCCCTCAGTAAAGCACCTAACACTGGCTAAGAACACAGTTAACCCTTTGATCGCCCTAGATGTTTAACCCCTTCCCGGCCAGTGTCATTAGTACAGTGACAGTGCATATTTTTAGCACTGATCACTGTATCAGTGTCACTGGTTCCCACAGTGTCAAAAGTGTCAGTTAGTGTCAGACTTATAGCTACAATTAAGCTATAAGTTGCTGATAGCTGCCATTACTAGTATAAAAAAAAAAAAAACTCAGTATACAGTTAGGTCCATATATATTTGGACCCAGGCACAATTTTCATACTTTTGGCTCTGTATGCCACCAGAACACAATTTAAATGAAACAATCCAAATGAATTTGACTTTCAGCTTTAATTCATAAATATCAAGTACAAATTTCACGAGCTACAACCATTTTTATACACAGTACCCCCGTTTACAGGGGCTCAAATGTAATTGAACAAATTATAAAGTATATACTCGAGTATAAGCCGACCCAAATATAACTCGAGGCACCTAATTTTACCACAAAAAAGGGTGGGAAATGCAGTAGCTACTGGGTAAACAATGCCCATCTGCAGCCTCATTGTGCCCATCTGCAGCCTCACTGTACCCATTTGCAGCCTCACTGTGCCCACCTGTATCATCAGTGCCCATCTGCAGCCTCATTGTGCCCATCTGCCGCCTCACTGTGCCCATCTGCAGCTGTACCTTTGATAACCAAAACAGCGGGTGTCTCCCGCTGTGTCATGCAGTCTGTTCGGCAGGCGTGCACTGTAACAAAGCCCTGCCTCCTCCTCGCTTGTGATAGGCGGAACACTGATTTAGTTTCCCAGCACTGTATCCGTGTTCCGTCTATCAGGGACGAGGAGGAGGCGGGGCTTTGTTACAATGGACGGCCGCCGAACAGACTGCATGACACAGCGGGAGACACTCGCTGTTTTGGTTATCAAAGGTACAGCTGCAGATGGACACAGTGAGGCTGCACCCTCACTCGAGACCCTCACGCTAGACCCTCACTTGAGTATAAGCCAAGGGGGGCTTTTTCTGCATAAAAAATGTGCTAAAAAAGTCAGCTTATACTCGAGTATATACGGTAATCCTAAATAAAATGTTCATTATAAATATTTTGTTGAGAATCCTTTACTGGCAATGACTGCCTGAAGACTGGAGCCCAAAGACTGGGTTTCCACCTCTCTGATGCTTTGCCAGGCTCTAACTGCAGCTGTCTTCAGTTTCAGTTGTTCTTTGTTTGTGGGTTTTTCTGCCTTTAGTTTTGCCTTCAGCAAGTGAAATGCATGCGCAATTGGGTTGAGATCAGGTGATTGACTCGGCCATTGCAGAATATTCCACTTCTTTTCCTTCAAAAGCTCCTGGGTTGTTTTTGCAGTGTGTTTTGGATCATTTTCCATCTATACTGTGAAGTGTCATCCAATTAACTTTGCTACATTTGGCTGAATCTGGGCTGACAATATATCTCTAAACACTGCAGAATTCATCCAGCTGCTTCTGTCACATCATCAACAAACACCAATGACCCAGTGTAAACTGGAAGCCATGCATGCCCATGCCATCACATTACAAGCTCCACCATGTTTTACAGATGACATTGTGTGCTTTGGATCATGGGCTGTTCCAAGCCCTCGCCACACTTTTTTCTTCCCGTCGTTCTGGTACAGCTTAATCTTAGTTTTATCCATCCAAAGAATGCTTTTCCAGAACTGGTCTCGCTTTTTTAGATTTTTTTTTTGGCAAAGTCTAATCTGGCTTTTCTATTCTTCAGGCTTATGAATGGTTTGCACCTTGTGGTGAACCCTCTGTATTTGCTCTTGTGAAGTCTTCTCTTGATTGTAGACTTTTACAATGATATTTCCACCTCCTGGAGAGTGTCCTTCAATTGTCTGGATGTTGTGAATGGGTTTTTCTTTACCATAGAGAGGATCCTGCGATCATCCACCATTGTTGTCTTCCATAGACGTCCAGGCCTTTTTATGTTGCTGAGCTCACTAGTGCATTATTCTTTCCTCAGAATGTACCAAACTGTTGATTTGGCCACACCTAATGTTGTTGCCATTTCTCTGATCGGTTTGTTTCATTTTGAAGCCTTACAATGGCCTGTTTTACTTGCATGGACAGCTCCTTTGAACGCATGATGTAGGTTCACAGCAAAAGATTCCAAATGCAAATACCACACTTAGAATCAACTCCAGACCTTCTAGCTGCTTGATTAATGAAGAAATAACAAAGGAGTAGCCCACACCTGGCCATGAAACAGCTTTTGATTCAATTATCCAATTACTTTTAGTCCCTTAAAAAAAAGGGGGGTGGCTATTCTTAAGAGCTATAATTCCTAAACCCTCCGATTTGGATGTACATACCCTCAAATTAAATTTAAGAGTGTGCACTTTCAGCCCATCCATTATATAACTATAGCTGGAATATGTTTTGGTAAAAATCTGAAAAAAAACTAAAATTGTGCCTGTGTCCAAATACAGTATATGGACCTAACTGTATATCCCATAAATTGTAGACACGATAACTTTTGTGCAAACCAATCAATATACACTTATTGGGATTTTGTTTTACCAAAGACATGTACAGTAGCAGAATACATATTGGCCTAAATTAATAAAGAAATGTGGCTTTTTTTTTTTTTTTGGTAACATAAAAAACAAATTAGTTAAGTAAACAATTTTTTTTTCTTTGTAGCACAAAAAAAAACAACGCAGAGGTGATTAACCACTTGGTGCCCGCCCACCGTCAAATGATGGCTGGGCGGTGCGGCTCTTGTTCTGGGTGGACGTCATATGACGGCCTCCCAGAACGACCTCTCTCGCGTGCCCACAGGGGTGTTGCTAGGACATGGCGTGACCCCAATCTCTGCAAAGAGCCGTGGCTGCAACTCTTTTACCATGTGATCAGCTGTGTCCAATCACAGCCGGTCACCTGTAAACACGGAGATGCCAGTAATCGTCGCTCCTCGCCTCACACTGACAGAGTGTGAGGAGAGGAGAGCCGATCAGCGGCATCTCCTCACAGAGGACATCTAGGGATGTAATCAGGGCACTGATCAATTAAGAGCCCACCAGTGCCAGCAATGTATACCCACCACTGCCAGCAATCAGTGCCCAACTTTGCCCACAAGTGCCAGCAATCAGTGCCCACAAGTGCCAGAAATCAGTGCCCACAAGTGCCAGCAACCAGTGGCCATTAGTGATGCCAGTCAGTGCTGGCTATCAGTGCTGCCCATCAATGCCCATTACTGCTGTCGATCAATGACCATCACTGCTGCCCATCAATGCCCATCAGTGTCCATCAGTGCCACCCATCAGTGCCCAGCCGTGATGCCTATCTGTGCCCACCAGTGCCACCTATCTATGCCCACCAGTGCTACCTATCAGTGCCCGTAAGTGCCCACCAGTGCCACCCATCAGTGCCGCCTATCAGTGCTCATAAGTGCGACCTATCAGTGCCCATAAGTGCGGCATATTAATGCCTCCTTACCAGTGCCCATAAGTGCCACCTCATCAGTGCCCATCAGTGCAGCCTATCAGTGACCATCAATGCGGCCTCATCAGCGCCCATCAGTGAAGGAGAAAATTACTTATTTACAAAATTTACTGACAGAAACTAAGAAAAACCTTTTTTTTCTAACTTTTTTTAGGAAAAAATAAAAAACCCAGAGGTGATTAAATACCACCAAAAGAAACCTCTATTTGTGTGAAGAAATTATAAAAAAATTCATATGGGTACAGTGTTGCATGACCGCGCAATTGTCATTCAAATTATGACAGCGCTGAAAGCTGAAAAATGGCCTGAGCAGGAAGGGGGTGTAGGTGCCCTGTATTGAGGTGGCGAAATACCACCAAAAGAAAGCTCTATTTGTGGGGAAAAAATGTTGTAAGTTTTATTTAGGTATAGCATTGCATCAAGAGGTCAAGTGGTTAATGTGCAATATAACACTCGTTAACATAATGCACACAAAGCAGACATACAGGTGTGCCTACGACGACAATGCTGTAATTACTGTAGATAAGGATATGCAGAAACATGTGTTTAAGCATGAATGAACTCTTAGGCCCCTTTCACACACACAGACCGTTTGTCCTTTTTTCATCCATCCGTTGAGGGATGAAAAACGGACATCAATGCATCCCAATGGAAAAACGGATGACAACGGATGATCATCTATTTTCATCCGTTTTCATCCGCTTCTGCCAACATGCGTTTTTTTGAATGGATGAAAGACCTATTTTTCATCTGTCCAAAAAAACAGATTGGGCGAAAAACGGATGTAAAATGACAAACGGTCAGTTTTTCATCAGTTTTTGCATCGGTTGTTATGGATAACCAGTCACTGTGGGGGGGGCGGGGGGGGCGGGGGGCGGGTTGTGGCAGAGAAAGGCAGGTGAGCAGTATAGCAGTATATACAGTGAGGGGGCAGTCTGCACAGACAGGCTCCCTCACTTGCCAGCGCTAACTGTCACTGTCAGATTTTATATCTAATTGTCGGCTCTTTTTTTCTATAAACAGTGCAGAGCCAGAGCTGTCAAAAAAAAAAACCATTCCTCAGCGTAGAGAGATAATGAAGAGATACAATGTATCTCTCAGTTCTTAGATCAAAGGAATAAACTTTGGTCTGTAGATGAGGGCAGTTTAACCAGACTAAACCTTTTTCTGACACTTGTTGTTAAAATCAGTATTTTTTGCTAGAAAATTACTTAGAACCCCCCAAGCATTATATATAATGCGCCGCCCTCTCTATCCACCACCGCCACATCCTAACTAATACTCTATTATCCACGGCCGCTACCCCTTATTCATGCATCCGACCCCTTTCAGAAAGCCGGGCGCATGAATTACAGCGGCGGGGGTGTTTTTTTTAAGCACCTGATTAGAGCCAGAGGCTCTAATAGGCTTCAAAATAGGGTGTGCTTGTGGCGCTGAGCATTGCGCCATGAGCCCACCCAGGTGTTACAACAGTGAATTAATATTCACTGTTGCAACACTGATCCTGCTCCCGACCAATTGGGAAGCGGGTCGGATACCCGTCACCCGATTGGCTGTAAGGACAGGCGATCTGGACACCTAGGAGGAGGAGAGCAGAAGCACGGCGGAAGCAAGGAGGAGAAGACACAGGAGCCACAGCCTGATGTCCACCGATGCCTGATCCCCACCGCTGCCCGATGTGCCTGCCAATGCCCGATCCCCCGAACTGCCTGATGTGCACACCGATCCCCGCCACTGCCCAATGTGCCCGCCGCTGCCCGATGTGCCTGCTGCCAAGATGGGGTAAGTGCCAGTGGACCAGCAGACAGCGAGGGGGAGCGAGGGGGGTTTGAGGTGCCGTGGTGGGGGTGTTTGCCGCCCCCCCAAACAAAAAACCACCAGCCGCCACTGGTAGAGGCCCTAGAGAATAAAAAGACGGTTGTTGCAAAAATTTATTCCACACGGTATTTGCGCAGGGGTCTATCAAACACAAAAAATACACAGATAAAAAAAAAAACTAAACTGTAATGTTAGCCCAAATTTTTTGTATAATGTGAAAGATGATGTTACGCCGTGAGAATCGTGATCTTTGTTCTAAGCAAAAAAATTGTGATTCTCATTTTATCCAGGATCGTGCAACTCTAATGTAAACCAAAAATTTGACTCAAGTGGTTAAGTGGATGTAAAGAACTGATGTAAAACTGATGAAAAACTGATCCGTTTTTTTTTTTTTTTAACGTGACTAAACTGATGAAACAAACTGAAGGACTGTGTGAAAGGGGCCTTAGGCACATGTATACGGTTGTAGTGAAATTACTGATCCTATGCAGGGTCTTGCTGACAGAAATCTCCTGCGGGTAAAAGGCAGAAAATGGTGTGTAAAGTGATTAAATGAGTACAGACATGTGAGTGCAGCATGTAGACAAGTACAATTCTACATTCATTCCATTAAATCTACGCACCTACACAGGCACGTGTCGACGTGCATTTTATGCATACAAGTGTAAATTACTGACCTTGGACACAGATTCTTCTATTTTGATTTTACGCATTTTAACGCAGAGCAGGTTTCCTGATCTCTACATACTGTGTGCATGACACCATAGAAAACAACAGAACAAGCCTATAGGAGAAATGTTGAGACAATATGAACTCTTATCTTTGGGTAATATATAAAATCATATATTTATTTCCACATTGTATTTCAATTATTTCTAGCCTACTCCTATTAACCACTTAACCTCCAGAAGGTTTTACCCTCTTGATGACCAGGACTTTTCTTGCTATTCAGCACTGCACTACTCTAATTGTCAATTGCGCAGTCATGCAACACTGTACCCAAATCAAATTTCTATCATTTGTTTCACACAAATAGAGCTTTCTTTTGGTGGTATTTCTATTCACCACTTGTCTTTTTATTTTTTGCTCTATAAACAGAAAAATACAATTTTGGGGACAAAAAACAAGTTTTTCTCAGTTTCTTAGTAAAAAAAGATGAGCAAATAATCTCTCTTCATTAATTTAGCCCAAAATGTATTCTGCTACATTTCTTTGGTAAAAAAAATAACCCAAATCAGTGTAAATTATTCAGTCTGTGTTAAAGTTGTGAAGTCTACAAACTATGGTATATATACAGTGGGTACAGAAAAGAATCACTCACCTTTAAAATAATCACATTTTGTTGGTTTGCAGCCTGAAATTAAGACAGACACAGTTTTTACTTTATCCAGCTGTATTTATTCTTATAACATCCAAGTGAAAGACATAAAACCAACATGTCAAAAAAAAAACATAAAAATCAAACACAGAATTACTGAGTTGGAAAAAGGATCACCCCCTCCTAAAAATGACTTTTAAACTCAATTAGGTGTAGCTAACCACCTTCTCAAAAAGTCATTTGACTTTCAACTGTGATCAGCTGTGGTCATTTTAATTAGGTAGCAACCTGAACTCGGAGCTCCGTCCGGCTCCGGCCTACCCGTCACCACCTCAGCTACCAGCTGGCTCTACGACCCCCCCCCCCGGCTAAACTAGCGGCAGACTGGCCAGAGAAGGTGCCCGGACAGGGGAGCAGCTGAGAGGGGAAGGAGGACATCCCGGCCTCGTGGCCCCACCTCCAGTACAGCCTACACAATCCTGCGGCCATGGGAGGCCAGACTCCCGGTCCTCTTCTCGGGGTTAGGGGAGCAGTGAAGAAGGCCAGAGACCACATCCTATTCGAGATAGGCTGGGTAAGCTCTGTCAGACAACGGTCTACTCAGCCTTGCCACCGCTCCGGCCTACTAGGCCTCGTCACAATTCCGGGCTTCCCAGCTCCACAGCCACAGACAGCTGGACGTTTCCCCTCTTCTTCGGGGCCCAGTACCTAGGAGACTAGCTGGGCATAGTGCCCATGCGCTCAGGCTTAGTCAGAAGAAACTTGGCCCACCATTCTTTTACTCGGCGCAGCAGCTGGCAAGATGGTGTTCAGGAGCACAGTGTGCGGAGGAGGACAGGGGAGAGGACATGGAGGCAGGAACAGATGGAGGCCCACAGCTACCTTCTCAGTCAGGGCCGGATACTGTAAGTAATCTGCTTCCCCAGTTACTATCACCCACTTCCACTGTATCTCTCCTTGAGAGGACACTGGAGGAACTGATCACCACCCCTATGAAGGACCCCACAGCTAGCCCTGCAACATCAGAGCTGTTAGACACACGCTCACCCACACACCAAATGGAATTTCAATTTATGATGAACACTTTTTCCAAAATTCTCTCCAGGGGCCTTGCCCAAACTGCATCTCAAATAACATCCTCTATTCAAGCAGACATCCACAACCTGGGATCCAGGATTGAGGCCATTGAACATAAGACGGATCAGACAGTCGCCAGGATCAATCAGAATAATTCTCCCATTCAAGATCTGCAGGACCAACTAGACACTGCCCTCTCCAAAATAGACGAGTTGGAAAATCGATCTAGGCGTTACAATTTCCGAATCAGAGGGCTTCCGGAAACTGTCACAAAGTTCAGGAGGCAGTTTGTACCTTTATCAAAGATATTATTCCTGATATCCCGAAGCACCGCTTAGAACTTGACAGGGCTAACAGAGCCCTGCATCCCCCTTGCTTAGATGGCCTGCCCAGGGACATAGTGGTCAAACCTCACTACTACAGAGTGAAGGAAGAAGTTATGCGCACCTCTGGAAATGCATCTCAGATTTCTATCCAAGGTCACCCAATCCAAGTCTTTGCAGATCTATCCCCTTACACTATCCAATGGAGGAGATCCTTGAAACCTCTTCTCGAAGTTTTAACCCAAAAGTCCATCAAATATCGGTGGTCATTCCCATTTCGCCTGTCCTTGGTGGATAAAGGCAAGACGCATGGATTCTCCACATTCCAAGAGGGCGAGCGTCTACTAGATCATCTTGGCCTCATCTCCCAGGACCCAGCATCTTCCTCAGGCCACAAGAATTCTGGATCGGCAAAGCAACCTTCACCACAGAGTCCAATTGCTCCGATGTGGCAGAAACAATAGCTGAAGAGATCCAAGGAATCTCATCCACCTTGAACTTCCTGATTCATTCCTTCCCTTTCTTTTATTTACAGGCGTTGGCTTGTGACTTCACCACTTAGGGCTTCATACCCCTCCTTTTGGTAGTCTATTGGTTCTTCTTTGAACTAATGGTTCCTCTGTTGGGTTGTTTAGTCAATTATACAGCATGTTACTATTTTTACTGTTTGATTTATGTTTCGTTCAACATTTAATACTATGTTTAGCCCTTTCCTCATTAGCTTTATTCTAATAAAACCTGCTTGATGCCCGGGATGATCGGGGATTTCGGCTTAGGGTGAGGGTCTCTCTCCCACAATGCCCCTGGGTCATCCATGGACCACAGGCAGCTATATACTTTGTTTCCACATAGCAATTAAGTGGGTTTTTGGTCCCTTAAATGTAGTTCTTATTTTTCCTGTACAGGTCTGCGGTTATTGCCGAATCCCCTTTCTGTGGGCTTGGGGAGGGGGAGCTTTGTACTCTTATAGGGGGTGCCATGCTGTTCTGCCGCCTAGGCAGACTTTTGCTTGGTCACACATTAGAGTAGGGGCAGGTATATCTGCTCCCATCTATTTGACACTAGGGAAGTTTTTCCCATGACCTTCCCGGGCCCTTTCTTGCTGAGACTCTCCTTCTATTCCTCATGTCCTGGCTCTCCTTACCTTTTCTTTCTTCTTTCAGGCACTATGGAAGCAATATAATTACACTGCCGAAGCAGGTACACTTCCTCTATTTTCCTACAAGGTTTTTGACGGAATTCACCTGAAGGAAGGTAGGTCTCTATTCAGCGATGCATGTTACTTCCTTTTTGAAACATGGCTTTACCTAACAAAACATCTACCCCCCATTAAGGTAGCTTCTCACAATGTCCAAGGGCTGAACCCACCACTGAAGCGTCAGAAATATTTTCAGCTCTCCCACTCCCAACATCTCGAGGTACTCCTCTTGAAGGAAACACACTTCCCAAAACAATATAACCCTAAACTTATACATGTCAAGTTCCCCCAATTCTACTTGGCTAATGCGGCAGACAACACTAAGGGGGTGGGAATATTTTTTTCTAAGAAAATCGCCTTTTCTCCTCATAAAGAAATCAGAGACCCTGAGGGTAGATATATTCTCTTGGTAGGAGCACTGGAAGGGACCACATTCACTGTTCTTTCATATTACGCTCCGAATTGCGGACAAGCCCGGTTCTTCCACTCGATGATAAACACCCTCTCCCCCCATTTTACGGGCACCATAATTATGGGAGGTGACTCCAATATTGCATTGGATAACATGTTAGAAATGTTCGAACTCGCTAACTGTGTCCTCCCAAGCAAAGTCTTAAGATCGTCAAACTTCTCTACTTCCAAGGGCTAGTAGATATTTGGAGGGAATTTAACCCAGCTACAAAAGACTATACTCACTATTCTGCTCCCCACTCAACTCTAGCGAAAATAGACCATATCTTTACAGCAAGCTCAAAAATCCAGTTTATCACCAAGTCGATAATTAGGGATTTCCCACTGTCAGATCACTCGATGGTAGTGTGCTCTCTTATGATACCATATGGCCCCGAGGGATCATTTCGATGCCGCTTGAACGAATCTCTCTTAAGCAACCCAATCCAATGCACCATGCTAGATATTGATTTAGGGGAATACTTCCGAGTTAATGACCATGGGGAAGTCCCCCCCTCAACTCTTTGGGCAGCACACAAAGTAGTGATGGGGGGTAAGATTATTTAGCTCTTCACAAAACTTAAACGAGAAAGACAGGTTGATATAGCAAACTTAGAATGGGAATTTCTTAAACTATCTAAAAACCATTAAAAAAAATCAGACTCCTCATTCTAAAATGTTATTGGAATCAGGGAGGGTCACCCTGAATCTTGCATTGACCACCCAGGCCAAGAGGCAAATACAGTGGAAGAATGTCAATTTTTACCTCCAAAAAGACAGAATAGGCCCAAATTGGCTGCCAAGCTGACCCCCAGGCCCCGCTCTTTCTCTTTTCCTAAGATTCATGATTCTGCGGAACTCTCCCACAAAATCCTTAACGGATTATGGCCGTGTTTCACGATTTCTACACCAAACTATATAGGGGGGGAGAAGGGACCCCATCCTTCCAATCTCACCAAGCTGGAAAACAAACATAGACTAGCCCTAGATCAACCAATAGCGGACTTGGAAGTACTGGAAGTGATCAAAAACATGAAGAAGGGCTCGGCCCTGGAACCGAACGGGTTCTCTACTGGATATTATAAGGTTTTTGCTCCTACTCTTACTCCATTCTTAACAAGGTTTTTTTTAACTCCCTTTGAGAAGGATCTTCCCTGGACAATGAGGCTAATCTTGCGTTTGTTTCGGTCATCCCCAAACCAGGTAAGGACCACTATGATATCAGTAATTATAGGCCTATTTTTCTGATTAACAATGATCTAAAAATACTAACAAAAATTTTGGCCAATAGATTGTCTGCATTCATAGGAAGATATGTTCACAAAGATCAGGTGTGATTTATCCCGGGGAGACAAGGCCCAGATCAGATACGTAGAGTCGTGGATATAGTATCCCTTTTTACAGTCAAACTGGGATGGGGGTCCTCATCAGGAGGGGTTCCTACTTTCAGTGGACTTACAGAAAGCTTTTCGATACAGTTAACTGGTCATATCTATTTGAGGTTCTCAATAGGTGGGGATCTGGCCCAAAGTTTGTGCAAATTTTACGGGTGCTATATGATCGTCAGAAAGCCCAGGTCATCTTTAAAGCTGTTACTCGGATCCTTGACAGAGGTGCCCTCTCTCCCCTCTAATTCTTGCCATTGTAATTGAAACCCTGGCGATTGCAATTAGGGATAACCCTGACATTCAAGGAGTGAGATGTGGCCAAAGTACTAATAAATGTGCCCTGCTTGTTGACTACCTGCTATTATTCATCACTCCACCTCCCCCCCCCCGTATTTATACTCCAAATATTGTTAAACCCTTACAGTACTTTGGGGGGCCTCGGGACTTCGAGTAAATGTGACCAAATCGGCAGCATTAATCATCACCACTCCAGCGCCACAGGTTGAAAGGCTAAAAGAACACTTTGAATTTGCCTGGAATTCGTCACATTCCTTATTTGAGTATGTATCAAATAAGGTATCAGCCAATATAGATCAAATATATAATAGTAATTACCCTCCCATGTTTAAGAAATTGAGTGCGGATATGTCTAGCTGGGGACAGGGGGATCTGTCCTGGTTGGGTAGGGTGCACTCGATCAAAATGACCATCTTTACCAGAATCTTATATCTTTTTCGCTCCCTTCCCATACCGGTAAAGAAACAATTAGAGAAGTTTCAATCTCAGATAACAAAATTTGTTTTGGGTAACAAAGGCTACTGATGCTCTAAGAGTGTTCTGTATTTGTTGCACCTGTCGTGAAGTCAACCACCCCCTGTTGGGGACATTTAAGTTAGTGCCCCTGACAAAGAACATGGTCAGGAGATTGTTGTGATATTCCGTTCTTCTATGCTTGTTTTGCTCCTCTCCTGGAGCATTACAGTTCACACTATGTATGCCCTTCTAATACTGGATCGAAATTCACTGTGGGGACGAACTACAGTTTTCCTTTCTCCTTTTGGCTCTGTGTCCCTTACAGCTTGCTACATTAAACCAACGGTAGTCTCACACTTGAAGAGCTGCTTGAACTGCTGCTTGGCCCCCCCCCCCCCCCAAGAAGTTACGAGGGCAAGTTTCGGGGGGCTAAGCTCGCCTCTTACACGGACCCCCTGTTGCAGCCGGCGAGCTGAAACTGTTTGGGATGCATACCCGCCTCAGTTTGGGGGGGTTGGGTGGGGTGGGTGGTGGCGAAAGTTCCCCTAACGGGGCCAGTTTATTTTACTTTAGTTATTGGGTCCTTACAAATGTTTTTAGTTTGGTTTTGTTTTATATATACACTAAAATACTAGATTTTTCAGCATTGCATAGTTTTCAGTTGTGTCCGTTTTGGGTCCGGAGGTCCAGTTGGGGAGCCGAGATCTATACTGATCCTGATATTTCTTTTGCCCCTGGAGCCCATGTCTACCCTTAACATCCTTTCATGGAATACCAGGGGGTTAAACTCCCCGGTCAAACGCTCCCTGGTGTTCCAATTCATTAAAGCTTATAACCCACATATATGTGTGCTCCAAGAAAAGCACCTTATAGGGAGCAGGGTACTCGCCCTTAAAAAACCCTGGGTGGGCTACCATTATCACTCCATGCATTCCAGTTTTTCCAGGGGTGTTAGTATTCTGGTATTGAAGTCTCTTCCATTCCGGCTCTTGGATTTGGCCCTGGACCCAAAAGGTAGGTATGTCATCATTCGCGCTAAGATCCACTGGTTGATGTGGACCATTGTGGGTTTATATTTACCTCCTCCGGCATCCTTGCTGGTGCTGAATCAAATCACTAGCAAGATGGCCGAGTTTGCCTCTGAAAATGCTATCATCCTGGGTGATTTCAATCTAGTCCCTGACCCAGACCTGGACAGACTCCCGACTGCGCGACATCACTGCCCTGGGTTGGCTGAATGGGCAGATACCTACGGCCTGACAGATGTCTGGAGGTGGAGACACCCCCAGGCCCGGGCATTTATGTGTCATTCGGCCTCCCATAAAACATTCTCCCGCATGGTCTTTGCTGGGAGCCCGGTCCTTCCAAGGGTCACGGACATACAAATATTGCCATGGGGAATTATAGACCATGCACCCTTGTTCTAGACGTTAGACCTCTCCCTGGGCTCAGTTGACAGGTTATGGAGGCTATCTAGATTTTGGATTTCAGACACTGCTGTGGACGCTCAATTCAGAACTGAATTGATTGGCTACTGGGCGGCTAATGCTGGTTCGGCAGAGCCCACGGTTGTGTGGGATGCCTTCAAGGCCACGACGAGGGGACACTACCAGACCATCATTGCCAGAGTTCGCAGTGAACGCAGGGCGGATTTGAATGAGGCTGACAGGGAGGCGGTTAGCGCTGAGGTTCTTTTTGTTTGCACTCGAGATCCCCAACATTACTCACAATTGCAGCTCATGACTAAGGAGGTTGTTCGCCTCCGCACCTCTCTTACCCAGAAGAAAATGTTAGCACAGTCCCAACTGATCTTTGAGCAGGGGGAGAGGTTGGGGAGGCTGTTGGCCTGGCTTTCCAGAGAACAGGCAGGGGGGATGAGCATCTCACATATCAAGGAGTCCTCAGGACAGCTGATTCATACCCCAGACGGGATTAATCGCTGTTTTGCAGAATTCTACAAATCCCTTTACACCTCTAGGGCAGACTACAGTAAGGATGACCTGACATCATACTTGGCTGATATTGACATTCCGACCCTTACAGAAACATATCGTAACAAACTCGACGCCCCTATTACGACTTTGGAGATAATGCAGGCGCTTAAATCAATGTAGGCAGGGAAAACTCCGGGACCCGGCGGCATCCCAGTGGAGTTCTACAAACAGTACCCTGCAGAACTCGTTGATAAACTCCATAGTCTCTTCTCTGCGTTGGCGCACCTTGAGAAACTTCCTGACACAATGAGTGAAGCGATCATAGTCGTGATCCCCAAGCCGGGAAAGGACCCCACATTATGCTCCTTGTATCGCCCTATATTCCTTCTAAATGTGGATGCGAAAATTTTGCCAAAAGTGTTGGCTAATAGGCTAAACTTGGTCAGCAACAGCTGGAGGTCCGCTAATTGCATATCCCTGGTCTATGCTTTCGGCAATAAACCAGATTGGGTCGACATGGAGAGACAGGCGGTTCCATTACACACTCGACTTTTTGATATGGGCTACCCCCAAACAGAGACCTCTGATTTTAGCCCCCACCCTTTCACACTCGATGGCTCTATGTGACGTTTTATACAAATCTCCTCACTTGATCTCGGACACCCGCCCGTTAAACCATCTTTTTCATAACCCCTAAAGATATTAGAGCGTTTAAATGGTGGACAAACAAGGGCTTATATACAGTAGAATTGGCCACTTCATGTCCTCTATGGGACCATTGAGGTTAGGTCACTGTGTCAGTAAGCTGGATACACCACCTTCCGAAAGGTTTCGCCTACACCAAATTCGTCACTTTCTATCCTCCATTTGGGACTCAAAACCCGACCCACCGAGAATTACTATGTACAAAAGATGGTGTTCTGAAGCCATGGATCAGAGAGGAGCTATATCATTATTCTATGCATTGCTGATGGAGAAGCTGGATGAACCCTCATATGTCCTGAACTGGTAACGGGATGTGGAGGTCAGTTGGGAAGTGGAAATTTGGTTTTCTATATTTCAACAAGCTTTTAAAGGAATGGTAAACATCTCCTTGATGGAAGCCAATCTAAAGGTTATCACCCACTGGTATATGGTTCCGTCCTGACTGGCCAACATATTCCCAAACTCCTCCCCGCTGTGTTTTAGAGGATGTAACCTTTTGGGTTCATTCTTTCACATCTGGTGGGAATGCCCTCGGATTTGGGGGTTATGGAATAAAATTTTCCGTTTGCTACGCAACGTAACCGGTCAAGCTCTGCCAAAAACACCCAAAAAATAAATCCTTACAGAAACTTATTCATTTTATGTTATTGAGGGCCAAGATAACGATCGACCATGCCTGGAAACGACCCTCAGTTTCCTTTGCAGCAGCTAAACAGAAAATATCATGGATAATGACCCAGGAAAAGACTGCTAGCCTTATCCTGGATACCTCAGATAAATTTGACACTGTTTGGGAACCCTGGAAGAATTATCTTATTAAAGTGCCTTTGTGATTTTCAGCTGTAAACTATTGCTCAAAGATAGTGCCCTCTTACCCTTTCTTCCTCTTTGCCTTTCTTCTCTTCTTTTCCATCTTTTTCACTCATCCTGTCCAATGATAAAGCTTTATGTGCTCTCATTTGAGTATTGTGGACCAGTGCCGCCCCCTCTTTCCAGCCACCCCCTCTATCACCAATAGATAGATTCATGCATTGCATGAATCTATCCATGGCTGCCGCTGCCACCTCCTATTCAGGCGCCTGGCCCCTTTTCGGGCGCCGGGCATCTGAATTACAGCGGCGGGGGGGTTGAAGCACCTGATTAGAGCCATAGGCTCTAATAGGAGTCAAAAAATTCACCCAGGTGTGTTAGAAAAGCAAATGAATATTTGCTTTCCTAACACTGAACCGCCTCTCTGCCAATCAGGTGCTTGGGTCTGTTACCCGTCACCTGATTGCCTGAAATGACAGGCGCTGTTATTAGACGCCTATCAAGCGTCTAATCATATGAGAGGATGGGAGAAGACATCAAGGACATGGAGGAGCATGGAGGACTCCACTCGCCGCCGATACCCGTTGCCCCACCGAGACAGGGTAAGTGCCTGGGCAGACAGTGGACGGGGCACAGTGGCAGCATTCGATGGGCACAGTGGGAGCATTTAATGGGGCACAGTGGGAGCATTTGATATGGCACAGTGGGAGCATTTGATATGGCACAGTGGGAGCATTTGATGGCACAGTGGCAGCATTTGATGGGCACAGTGGAAGCATTTGATGGCACAGTGGCAGCGTTTGATGGGCACAGTGGCAGCATTTGATGGGCACAGTGGCTGCGTTTGATGGGCATAGTGGCTGTGTTTGATGGGCACAGTGGCGGCTATTGATGGCACAGTGGCTGCTTTTGATGGCACAGTGGCTGCGTTTGATGGTACAGTGGCTGCATTTGATGGTACAGTGGTTGAGTTTGATGGGCACAGTGAGGCTTCAATTGATGGTTTTTGTTTTTCAGAATTTTTCAGTTTGTTTGCGCCCCCCCCAAAAAATTTTGAGCACCAGCCGCCACTGTTTGGGACTAGTTCTCTTGGTAGTAATTGATGGTAATATAACACTGAATAAGTTGTTAGATTAAAATTTAAATCGTTCAATGATTCTTAATGCATATAATTCTGCACTATAGCTTGGACCTCCTGTCTCCTCCTATTGTTTATAAAATCACATGGGTACTGGGCAAAGGTGTCTCTTAGTAGAGTCGTTATTGATGTTTGGTGTATTGTCTATCTCCTTCGACACAGTGAGATCCCATACGGGGTGTCGGGGAGGGAGGGACAGTGCCCAATCTCTTGTTATTAGTTTTTCTGGTCACATCGTGCAGTACTCACTTCATGGCGGTTCTGGGCTGTAATCTGTGTGTGAATAAGATACCCATCATACTATGACATCCATATGACATATAATGTTCTTATTTTGTGTTGATTTCTTATTCTTAAAACTCAATAAAAACTTTGAAATGAAAATGTATTAATCCTGATGTACTGACAGCCTATCTCATTTCTTGAGGCCCTAAAATCTCAGGGCAGTACAGATACCCCCCAAATGACCGCTTTGTGGAAAGTAGACAGTCTGAGGTATTTAGTAAGAGACATGGAGAGTTTTTTGAAGTTGTAATTTTTTGTCATAATTTTTTGGAAACGTAGGAAGTAACATTTTTTTTTTCCCCACCATCACCAGTGCAGTACAGCCTCATCATATGAGTCGGCTCCGACAGCTGTCACCCTTCTTTATTTAGCCGCCCACGTGGCGTTGGCGTTTACCTATTGGCGGCACTCTAATCTATATATATTTCCCCTAAATGGATACACATTCCCCGCTAAACACTTCCTACCGGTGGCCACCCAGGTGGCATTTTGGTGTTTTGGGAATCTCAGGACATGAAGATGTGATTTTCACTTTCAATATTTCCTCACAAAGTCGCCTTTTAGGTACCGCCTCAGCTCCCGGGGTTGTTTGACTTTTATCCCTGACAGGCTCACACCCTCGGTGCCCTCCACCCATCTACATAGGTTCCTTACATTTACAATGCATCTGCTCCTGAAGATTGGAAAGATCCATGAAACGCGTAGAGCTCTTAGATGCTATTCACATTAACAACCCCTCTACACTTCTACCAGATTATGCCGTTTGGATTCCACCAACTGCTATTATATTACTGTGAAGACACACAACTTTAAAATTTAATTGTTTTTATCTCACCTTTGGGATCCACATCGTGCTGCTATGTTGATGGGTCACCTTGTTATTTTGGATCATATTTATGGAACATTTATTCATATGTCATACTCTCTTACTCTGTATACATGCAAGCTATTTGGTCACAAATGTGGTCCATTCACCAGACAGTATTAATACTATAATGCAGTCATATGCAAATATTAGTCTGATGAATTCTTACTATGGTACCATGATGACCATAATAGGCTGCTATGCCATTATGTTGTTTTATGATGTCTCAATAATATATATCTTACTATGAAATAAAGTTTCCTTGATTTATTATAATTTACTGTTTATACATTCATTACTATGCAATACGATGCGGTCGCATTTATGGTGCAATTATTAGATATTCATATCAATACTATGTTGTGTCACCTTCCCAGCTGCATGTCTCATTTAAAGTCCCAAAACCCCCCCATCTCTCTGTTTTTTATATGCATTTTGGGGATGGAGGTACATTTTTGTAAATGTCCTCATATAAAGTCCCATTTAGTTAGTTCTCTTTTTTTCATCATATGATTGGCGTGGCGGTCATTACTACAGTGCTGATGTATTAAAATGAGAGTGTATGCTGGAGTTTCAGGAGGCGGAGTCAGTACAGGAATCACTGCTAGCAGACAGCAAGGTACCATGGGATATATAGTCCTTAGAAATGAGGAGAAGCTGCAAATCATGATGGGAATCCAGGAAGTTGTGGAAAGAGACGGCCAACACACAGGCAGAACTCACAACATGAAAGCAGATTTTTTAAGGAAGACTATATTGGATTGTCAAATATAATTATTGTTTGTATTGTTATTACAATGCTGACGGTATAAAATTAAAGTGTATGCTGTGACCATAAATTACCTTTAAAGTCTTTGTTAACCCGGAAAAAAAAAACAAAACAAGATCCTGTTCCTTTAACCACTTCAATACCAGGCACTTAGACACCTTCCCGCCCAGCCCAATTTTCACCTTTCAGCGCTGTTGCAATTTGAATGACAATTGCGCGGTCATGCTACACTGTACCCAAACAATTTTTTTATCATTTTGTTCCCACAAATAGAGCTTTCTTTTGGTGGTATTTGATCACCTCTGCGGTTTTTATTTTTTGCGCAACAAATAAAAAAAGACCGAAAATTTCGAAAAAAAACAAGTTTTTCTTTGTTTCTGTTAAATTTTTTTGTAAATAAGTACGTTTTCTCCTTCAATAATGGGCACTGATATAGCTGCACTGATGGGCACTGATACGGCGGCACTGATGGGCACCGATGAGGTGGCACCAATGAGGTGGCACTGATGAGGTGGCACTAACGGGCACTGATGATGGGCACTGATAGGCGGCACTGATGGGCACTGATAGGTGGCACTGATGGGCACTGATAGGTGGCACTGGTATGCGGCACTGATGGGCACTCATAGGTGGCACCGATGGGCACACATAGGCGGCACTGATGGGCACTCGTAGGTTGCATTGATTGGCATATATGGGTGGCACTGATGGGTACTTATGTGTGGCACTGATGTGTGGCACTGATGGGCACTGATAGGTGGGCACTGATGGGCACAGATGGGCACAGATGGGCATTGACAGGTGGCACGGATGGGCAATGACAGGTGGCACAGATGGGCAATGACAGGTGGCACTGATATAGAATTGCTGGGCAGATCTGGGCATTGCTGGGCAGATCTTTGGAATAATAGTGCCAATCAGTGCCCATTTGTGGGCACTGATTGGCACAGATTGGGCACATGTGGATGGCCATGGGGTACATATCTGGCCATCCACGTTGCCCCTTCCCTGGAGGTCCTAGTGGCATCCCTGGTAGTCCAGTGGGGTGATCTGCGGGGGGGCTGCGCTGATAAACAATCAGCGCAGACCCCCCCTGTCAGGAGAGCCGCTGATCGGCTCTCCTCTACTTGCGTCTGTCAGACGCGAGTGAGGAAGAGCCGATCAACGGCTCTTCCTATTGACAGCGTGATCAGCCGTGATTGGACACGGCTGATCACGTGGTAAAGAGCCTCCGCCGGAGGCTTTTTACCAAGATCAGTGTAGCGGTGTGTCAGACTGACACACTGCTCCACCGATCGCCGCGATGCGCGCCCCCGGGGGCGCGCTGCGGCATGTTATCCTGAAGGACGTCATATGACGCCCAGTCAGGATAACACAACCACTTCCCGGACGTCAATCCGCTATAGGGCGGGCGGGAAGTGGTTAAAGCATTGACCCTCCCTCCTAGATTGTAAGCTCTAACGAGCAGGGCCCTCTGATTCCTCCTGTATTGAATTGTATTGTACTTGTACTGTCCCCCCTAATGTTGTAAAGCATTGCGTAAACTGTCGGCGCTATATAAATCCTGTATAATATAATAATAATGTTATACAGCACAACACCTGTGCTGTGTTATATGGCCCTTTGTAACACCTGGCTGATGTTGCCTGGCAATGGCCCTTCCCCTGTATTTTGACAACGATATATCAGGGCTCCTGACACCATTGTCAGCGTTTGTGCCTCCGTCAGCCACAGCTCTGCTCTATGTCTCCTGTGTCCTCTCCTCCATCCTCTCACCCCTCCCCTCTCTGACTGTCTGCTCCTGTCAGCCCCCCCACTGCTCATACTTTAACTCATGCACACAGAACGTTTTAAAAATGCCAGCACTAAAAACGCCCATTTAGCCGCATTTTTACATTAGCGTTATTGTGCATTTTCCCACGTTTTTTGGTGTATTTTCATTAAAAAACACTCTTTATAATGTAAAAATGCCTAAAAATGTCAAACGCGGCTTGATGGTTTTGGTGTTTTTCATTTTTACAGCTCTTTTTTACTGCTCCTGGAAGCACAGGCTGTCCCTTTTTTTTCTACTGGCCCTAAACGCTAATGCCTCCAAACGCCTCTGACAGTTTATGTGTGCATTGACACATAGACTAACATAGAGGGGCTTTTAGAGGCAGTTAAAAAAAAAAATGTCCTTAACAGCAGCTGTAAGAACGTCCTGTGTGTGTGAGCCCTAAAAGCTCCCATACCCTCTGTATTAGAACAATAATGACGCATACACACGAGCGGACTTTTCGACCGGACTGGTCCTTCGCAGCCGGGCACGCACTGTGAATGCACGAGCCGTGACTGGCCGGGCAATCATCTGGGACCTGTGATGTGTCCCAGATGATTGCCCAGAGGGGGGGGGGGGTGATCACCCTTCCGGTGCCGTGGTGTTCTGGGAGGAAGTGGGAGCTGGAACTAGGGCTGGGAGATTTTCTTAAAAAAAAAAATCTTCGATTCTCTTAAAAAAAACTCGATTCACGATTAGAATCAAGTTTTTTTTGGAAACCGCGCCGGTCCCGAGGCGCTGCGGGCATGAGCTTTTAGGCGAGGCCGCGGCTTCGGCCTAGTCCGCGGCGTCCAGCCTCGTGGACTAGGCCAAAGCCGCGGCCTCACCTAAAAACTCCTTGCCCGCAGTTCTTCAGGCCCGGCACGGTGTCCGCGCCGGTCCGGAGGCGCTGCGGGCATGAGTTTTTAGGCGAGGCCGCGGCTTCGGCCTAGTCCGCGGCGTCCGGCCGTAGCCGCGGACTAGGCCGAAGCCGCGGCCTCGCCTAAAAACTCATGCCCGCAGCGCCTCGGGGGCGGCGCGGTGAAAAAAAAAATCGATTTGCTTAAATTTTGAATCGATTTGACCTCTCAACTCGATTCAAGATTTAAATCGATTTTTTTCCCAGCCCTAGCTGGAACCCTCTAAAAAAAGGGTATCTGCTCCCCCCCAAATATGGCATGTCAGGGGGTCACCTTCCCTTAAAGCGGAAGTTCCACTTTTGGGTGGAACTCCGCTTTAAGTACCTTAGTTTGTCGCCATTCCACGAGCGTGTGCAATTGTGAGGTATCTATTTACTCGGTGTAACATCATTTTTCATATTATACAAACAAAATCGGGGTATATATTGTTTTGTTTTTTTCTTAATTCATTAAAATGTATTTTTCCCCCCCCAATAAAAAGCGTTTGAAAAACTGCTGCGCAAAAACCGAGTGATATAAAAAACTACAACAGTCACCATTTTATTCCCTAGGGTCTCTGCTTAAAAAATATATAATATTTGAGGGTTAAAAGTAATTTTCTAGCAAAAAAATACAGATTTAAATTTTTAAACAAAAAGTGCCAGGAAAGGGCAGCGAGTGGTTAATTCATACTCCGGTGCACATGAGGCCTCGTTTGTTTCTTGTCTTCCAATGTTGTAATATCGGAGGCCCATTGAAGTTGTATAGTCCGTGTGCAATGATCCAGTAAGATTGTCAGCTCCCGGTGACTCATAGTCAGACTCGCTCGGTGAAGATATGAAGCACTTTCTCCAGTTGTGCTCTGTGATCCCCGGAGAATCGATGACAGCGCACGGATCACACACGGTGACGTCACTCCTCTTGGCATCTGGCTAAAAGAAACATATTTGTTTGCAGATATGTCCGATCACCATGACATCCTCCTGGAAGATCTGTCCTCTGCTTCCTCCGTGCAGATCCCGTGATTACAGAACACATCGGATGCCAATGTAACAACGCATCCTAATGTGCGTTTTATGTATTTATTCTTTAGTAGTATGTTTCTGTGTTACTGTTCTGCAGAATACGCAGCTGGTCTGCAACTCCCTCTATAGTATAATATAAATACACCCAGGGATATTACCAACCACATGAGTGCACTCATAAGGGCTTCTTTACACCAGATGCAGATCAGGTGCGTTTTTAAACGCAGTATGAACGCAGTAGAAACGCATATGCATGAAAAATGAATGTATTACAATAAGCCATCGCAGTGGTTTCATATACGTTTAAAGAACATACAGCATGCTGTACGGATGCACCAATATATCAGCCGCCGAAAATTATCGGCTAAAAATAGATATGTTGCCGTTTTTCTGATAGAAAAGAATAAAAAAGGTGCGGGTAATGGCATGCTGCGTCCTATTGACTTCAATGCAGAATGGCGCCCCATTGACTTCAATGCAAATTGCATCCCACTAACTTCAATGCAAAAATACCCCATATTGACTGCAATGCAAAATCACATCCTATTGACTGCAATGCATACACGTCCCCTTGTTGACTTCAATGCAATAATACGCCCCCTATTGACTGCAATGTAAAATCGCATCCTATTGACTTCAATGCAAAATCGTGCCCCGCTGACTTCAATGCAAAAATGCCCCCTATCGACCACAATACAAAATCGCATTCCCATTGACTGCAATGCAAAATCATGTCCCATTGACTTCAATGCAAAAACGCCCCCTATTGACTGTGATGCAGAATCGCGTGCCATTGACTACAATGCAAAATCACAACCCAATGACTTCAATGCAAAAACGCCCCCTTTTGGCTGCAATGCCAAATTGTGTCACCATGATTTCAATGAAAAAAACGCCCCATATTGACTGCAACGCCAAATCGCGTCCCTTTGACTTTAATGCAAAAAAATGCGTCCCACTGACTTCAATGCAAAAAACGCCCCCTATTGACTGGAATGCAAAATCGAGTCCCATTGACTTCAATGCAAAATTATGTCCCACTGAGTTCAATGCAAAAACGCCCCCTATTGCCTGCAATGCAAAATCGCATCCCATTGACTTCAATGCAAATCATGTCCCACTGGGTTCAAAGCAAAAACGCCCCCTATTGACTCCAATGCAAAACTGCATCCCCATGACTTCAATGCAAAATCGAGTTCCATTGACTTTAATGCAAAAACGCAGCCTAGTGACTGCAATGCAAAATCGCGTCCCATTGACTTCAATGCAAAATTGCATCCCATTGACTTTAATGCAAAAATGCCAGCCACATTAATTAAATTAAAGAATTTTTTTAAAAAAAACTGCCTTAGTTTTGGTTTTCGAGCCATGTGCATGCTGAATTTTCAGTTTTTGGCACCGGAATTTTAATTTCTGTGCACCACTAGCATGTTGCATTTTTCTGCCCCAGAACGCACTGGAAACGCACATATATGCACCACAAATGCACATGAACGTGGCACAGACAAATGTAAACATACATAAATGCACATGAATGCACACAAATACAACTTAGTAAAAAATAAATAAATTCAACGTAAATAAAAAAATTACAAAAAATGCACCACAAACACATGTAAACACACATAAGAAACACACAGTGAACACGGAGATTGTGATGTAAATAAGCCCTTAGGGTTAGGTCATACCACAATTTCAGCCTTCCAGACGTGTTTTTTCATATGCATTTACATGCATTTTTGATGCATTTTTAATGCTTTTTCAATGCGTTCCTTTCTTCTTCTTATATTTTGACACTTTAAAAATGCAGAGCAATGTGCATTCCGGTGCATTTTTAGTGCATTTACATGCATTCCACAACATTTTGCATGCATTTTGCTGTGTTCCATACAGAAAAAATGCAGCAGGTTCTGCTTTTGTTGACTGCACTGATGTGAACTAGGGCCATTGGAACGCATGATAAACACTGTGTGTGCGTTTTTGAGACATATTAAAAACATACTGGACTGCAACTGGTATGAACCAGCCCTAGGCGCTCATTTACACCAGATGCAGTCAGGAGCTAAACGCTGCATAAACACAGTACAAAAGCATATACGAGAAAAATGAAGGCACCGAAAATGTTCGTAAATACGTGCAAACACACATAAACACACGCAAGCACATGTAAACATAACTTACTAAAAAAATGTATTAGAATAAATGAAAAAAAATGCATTGCAAAACACACTGAATATGCACTGCAAACAAATGCAAGCACGCATGTAGAAACGCACAGTGAGCGGAGAGAGGGTGGCGTAAGGGTTATTGTATGCAGGCTTCTGAGAGAGCTCCAGACATGAAACCTTTCATAGAAATATACAGAATTCCATAACAGCCACAAAAACGATTTTTAAGTTCATGTGCACCAAATACCTTTGTAAACCCAGATATTACCATGTAAAAGTAGCAGTTGCATCATCACTGTGCAGTAAATAGCCTGTGCAGAGAGGAGAGCTGTGGGTGGGGCCCAACAGACTCCACCCACTATAGGCTGCCTCCAGAAAACTACAGGAGGGGATGGAGACAAGACCAGTCACCCTGTAAGGCTGCTTTCACACTGGGGCGGTGGGGGCGTCGGCGGTAAAACAGCACTATTTTTAGCACTGCTTTACCGTCGTTTTAGCGGCGGTATTCAGCCGCAAGCGGTGCGGTTTTAACCCCCGCTGGCGGTCAAAAAAAAGGGTTAAAACCGCTCGTATAGCGCGGCTATAGGTATAGCCGCGCTGCCCCATTGATTTCAATGGGCAGGAGCGGTTTAGGAGCAGTGAATACACCGCTCCTTCACCGCTCCAAAGATGCGGCTTGCAGGAGTTTTTTTCTTCTCCTGCCAGCGCACCGCTTCAGTGTGAAAGCCCTCGGGCTTTCACACTGAAGAAACAGTAGAGGCAGTTTTGGGTCGGTTTGCCGGCGGTGTTTTTAGCGCAATAACGCCTGTAAACCACCCCAGTGTGAAAGGGCTCCAAAAGGAGAGAGAGGAGAGCTGTGGGTGGGGCCCAGCAGGCTCCACCCACTACAGGCTGCCTGCAGAAAAGTACAGGAGGGGGGCGGAGACAAGACCTGTCACCCTGCACAAGGAGAGAGAGCAGAGCTATGGGAGGGGCCCAGCAGGCTTCACTCACTACAGGCTGCCTGCAGAAAACTACAGGAGGGGGGCGGAGACAAGACCAGTCACCCTGCACAAGGAGAGAGAGCAGCAGTGAGCGGTCTTTATTACAGGAAGCTCCTGCAGAGAGGGAACGTTTCACACTGGATTACTGCACAGATCTGGGAGAAATACACAAAGCACACCGAGAGTCAAATAAGAATACACATTTGTTTATCCTGGAGTTCAGCTTCAACCACTTAATGACCACCTGCCTGCGTTGCAGTGTTGCCAACCGTCAGTATTTTTACTGGCAGCCAGTAAAAAACAGGCAATTTTCTTCTGCCAGTAAATGCCAGTAAAAGGAAAAAGTTGCCAGTAAAAATATGGCTGTGATGTTCGGCCAGGTCCAGAGCCTGGCCAAGACCATCCGAGTGCCTGCTACAGTGTGTTCGGGCAGCTCTGGTGGAGGCGGTGCCTGGGTGTGTCATGTGATGTCATAGTGCAAGAGAGCCAAGCAGAGCGGCCACAGCCTCATGTGTGGGGCTGCAGGACAGGAGCAGGGCAGGTCGGGAGCGGGACTGTCAGTGCTGTTTAGACTGGAGTGGACTAAAGGGACCAAGAGTCAACTTCATATGTGTGTGTGTGCTTTCCTATTCCAATTTCTTGCCCTTCTGAGTCCTGTCCCTGAGCTACTTACTTACTATATTGAAAATAAAATAAGAAATATGTTTTTTGCCCTAATACCTTAAATCACATTGCTAATTGCATATTGTATTTGTTTGTAGCCTAAATACAAAAATTTGCACTTAAAACTGTAATTTTGTAACTTTTGGAAATGCCAGTAAAAAAAAATTTTGGGTGTTGTGTCAGTAAATTTCTATCTGGTAGGTTGGCAAAACTGCCGCGTTGTAGTACAGACGAGCGGCCGCTGTAGGCAAAGTGACGTACTGGTACTGCCCACTTCCAGGCATAGGGCGCACGCTGCTGATCGGCTGTCTACATTCACAACCCTGAGCTCTGTGTTGACTTTCAGAGTACACAGAGAGGGATCTGTCAGTTTCTCCTCCCTGCAAAGCAAGGATGAGAAACTGAGAGATCATTAGTAAAAAGCAGCACACTGTACACACATTACACATAGCTAGGCACGCATTTAACCCCTTGATCTCCCTGGATGTTAACCCCTTCCCAGCCAGTGTCATTAGTACGGTGACAGTGCATAGCAGTGTTTCTCAACCTTTTTTATTCAAGGCACCCTTTAAAATTATAGACAATCTCGAGGCACCCCATTTTAAAATGTAAATAACTATTCTAATAGCTTTACACAATGCAGCAACATCCACAAGTAGGACACCCAACGTTGGAGGTGATTTATTCTTATAAAGAAAATACACTTTTTCTCACTGGTACTGACTAGTATACCAATGTTTCTCTTCTCCCTCAATTTTTTCTCCATCAGTCAGCTGTCACCCCAGTGCTGAGGGAGAGGGGCACAGGAGGGTCAGACAAAGATGCTGTGGAGGCAACAGACATCCTTCTTATTATCTGATGATGTCACTGGTTGTTAGGATGCCACTGTCTAGAAAGGCATAATGGTGCATAGTGAAAACCTGTGGCTTTGTGTAAGGGCAATTTTTTAGGCATTTTGCCAAGGCGTGATAGAAAAGATGAACCGGCAAGCCAATTGCTTCTTCTTTCAAAGATATTTATTTTAGCACAACAGCAGTGAACAATCCAGCATAATGCTAACGCGTTTCGGCCACAGCCTTCTTCATAGTATTTTGCCAAGGCCCCTCTAAAGAAACCTCACGGCACCCTGGTTGAAAAAGGCTGGTGTATAGTATTATCACTGATCACTGTATTGGTGTCACTGGTGATATCAGTGTCAGTTCCCTTCAGTGTCAATTAGTGTCAGATTGTCCGCTGTACTATCACAGTCCCATTATAAGCCGCTGATCACCGCCATTAGTAGCATAAAAAAAAAATTTCCAGTATATATACCATAGTTTGTAGGCATTTTCACTTTCACACAAACCAATCAATATACACGTATTGGGATTTTTTTAAAAATCCAAAACATGTAGCAGAATACATTTTGACCAAAATTTATGATGATCCCTATGACACATCCCTATAACATCGCCCCCCACATCCCTATGACATCGCCCCCCACATCCCTATGACATCGCCCCCCACATCCCTATGACATCGCCCCCCACATCCCTATGACATCGCACCCCACATCCCTATGACATCGCACCCCACATCCCTATAACATCGCACCCCACATCCCTATAACATCGCACCCCACATCCCTATGACATCGCCCCCCACATCCCTATGACATCGCCCCCCACATCCCTATGACATCGCACCCCACATCCCTATGACATCGCCCCCCACATCCCTATGACATCGCACCCCACATCCCTATAACATCGCACCCCACATCCCTATAACATCGCACCCCACATCCCTATGACATCGCCCCCCACATCCCTATGACATCATACCCCACATCCCTATGACATCATACCCCACATCTCTATGACATCGCACCCCACATCCCTATAACATCGCACCCCACATCCCTGTGACATCGCCCCCCACATCCCTATGACATCATACCCCACATCCCTATAACATTGCACCCCACATCCCTATAACATCGCACCCCACATCCCTATGACATTGCACCCCACATCCCTATGACATCATACCCCACATCCCTATAACATTGCACCCCACATCCCTATAACATCGCCCCCCACATCCCTATGACATCATACCCCACATCCCTATAACATCGCACCCCACATCCCTATGACATTGCACCCCACATCCCTATGACATTGCACCCCACATCCCTATGGCAGCACACCCCCACATCCCTATGACAGCACACCCCCACATCCCTATGACATCATACCCCACATCTCTATGACATCGCACCCCACATCCCTATGACATCACACCCCACATCCCTATGACAGCACACCCCACATCCCTATGGCAGCACAAGCCACATCCCTATGACAGCACACCCCACATCCCTATGACAGCACACCCCACATCCCTATGACATCATACCCCACATCCCTATGACAGCACACCCCACATCTCTATGACATCATACCCCACATCCCTATGACAGCACACCCCACATCCCTATGACATCATACCCCACATCCCTATGACATCACACCCCACATCCCTATGGCAGCACACCCCACATCCCTATGGCAGCACAAGCCACATCCCTATGACAGCACACCCCACATCTCTATGACATCGCACCCCACATCCCTATGACAGCACACCCCCACATCCCTATGACATCATACCCCACATCCCTATGAAAGCACACCCCACATCCCTATGACAGCACACCCCACATCCCTATGACAGCACACCCCCACATCCCTATGACATCATACCCCACATCTCTATGACATCGCACCCAACATCCCTATGACACTACACCCCCACATCCCTATGACATCGCACCCCACATCCCTATGGCAGCACACCCCACATCTCTATGACATCGCACCCCACATCCCTTTGACAACACACCCCACATCCCTATGGCAGCACACCCCACATCTCTATGGCAGCACACCCCACATCCTTATGACAGCACCCCCCCACATCCCTATGGCAGCACACCCCACATCCCTATGACATCACACCCCACATCCCTATGGCAGCACACCCCACATCCCTATGACAGCACACCCCACATCTCTATGACATCGCACCCCACATCCCTATGACAGCACACCCCCACATCCCTATGACATCATACCCCACATCCCTATGACAGCACACCCCACATCCCTATGACATCGCACCCCACATCCCTATGACAGCACACCCCCACATCCCTATGACATCATACCCCACATCTCTATGACATCGCACCCAACATCCCTATGACACTACACCCCCACATCCCTATGACATCGCACCCCACATCCCTATGGCAGCACACCCCACATCTCTATGACATCGCACCCCACATCCCTTTGACAACACACCCCACATCCCTATGACAGCACACCCCCACATCCCTATGGCAGCACACCCCACATCCCTATGGCCGCACACCCCACATCCCTATGACATCATACCCCACATCCCTATGACATCGCACCCCACATCTTTGTGACATCACACCCCACATCCCTATGACATCGCACCCCACATCCCTATGGCAGCACACCCCACATCCCTATGACATCACACCCCACATCCCTATGACATCACACACCACATCCCTATGACATTGCACTCCACATCCCTATGACATCACACACCACATCCCTATGACATCACACACCACATCCCTATGACATTGCACTCCACATCCCTATGACATCGCACTCCACATCCCTATGACATCACACCCCACATCCCTATGACATCACACCCCACATCCCTATGACATCACACCCCACATCCCTATGACATCACACCCCACATCCCTATGACATCACACACCATATCCCTATGACATTGCACTCCACATCCCTATGACATCACACACCACATCCCTATGACATCACACACCACATCCCTATGACATTGCACTCCACATCCCTATGACATCATACCCCACATCCCTATGAAAGCACACCCCACATCCCTATGACAGCACACCCCACATCCCTATGACAGCACACCCCCACATCCCTATGACATCATACCCCACATCTCTATGACATCGCACCCAACATCCCTATGACACTACACCCCCACATCCCTATGACATCGCACCCCACATCCCTATGGCAGCACACCCCACATCTCTATGACATCGCACCCCACATCCCTTTGACAACACACCCCACATCCCTATGGCAGCACACCCCACATCTCTATGGCAGCACACCCCACATCCTTATGACAGCACCCCCCCACATCCCTATGGCAGCACACCCCACATCCCTATGACATCACACCCCACATCCCTATGGCAGCACACCCCACATCCCTATGACAGCACACCCCACATCTCTATGACATCGCACCCCACATCCCTATGACAGCACACCCCCACATCCCTATGACATCATACCCCACATCCCTATGACAGCACACCCCACATCCCTATGACATCGCACCCCACATCCCTATGACAGCACACCCCCACATCCCTATGACATCATACCCCACATCTCTATGACATCGCACCCAACATCCCTATGACACTACACCCCCACATCCCTATGACATCGCACCCCACATCCCTATGGCAGCACACCCCACATCTCTATGACATCGCACCCCACATCCCTTTGACAACACACCCCACATCCCTATGACAGCACACCCCCACATCCCTATGGCAGCACACCCCACATCCCTATGGCCGCACACCCCACATCCCTATGACATCATACCCCACATCCCTATGACATCGCACCCCACATCTTTGTGACATCACACCCCACATCCCTATGACATCGCACCCCACATCCCTATGGCAGCACACCCCACATCCCTATGACATCACACCCCACATCCCTATGACATCACACACCACATCCCTATGACATTGCACTCCACATCCCTATGACATCACACACCACATCCCTATGACATCACACACCACATCCCTATGACATTGCACTCCACATCCCTATGACATCGCACTCCACATCCCTATGACATCACACCCCACATCCCTATGACATCACACCCCACATCCCTATGACATCACACCCCACATCCCTATGACATCACACCCCACATCCCTATGACATCACACACCATATCCCTATGACATTGCACTCCACATCCCTATGACATCACACACCACATCCCTATGACATCACACACCACATCCCTATGACATTGCACTCCACATCCCTATGACATCGCACTCCACATCCCTATGACATCACACCCCACATCCCTATGACATCACACCCCACATCCCTATGACATCACACCCCACATCCGTATGGCAGCACACCCCACATCCCTATGACATCATACGCCACATCCCTATGACATCACACCCCACATCCGTATGGCAGCACACCCCACATCCCTATGACATCATACCCCACATCCCTATGACATCACACCCCACGTCCCTATGACATCATACCCCACATCCCTATGACATCGCACCCCACATTCCTTTGACATCGCACCCCACATCCCTATGACAGCACACCCCCACATCCCTATGACATCATACCCCACATCCCTATGAAAGCACACCCCACATCCCTATGACAGCACACCCCACATCCCTATGACAGCACACCCCCACATCCCTATGACATCATACCCCACATCTCTATGACATCGCACCCAACATCCCTATGACACTACACCCCCACATCCCTATGACATCGCACCCCACATCCCTATGGCAGCACACCCCACATCTCTATGACATCGCACCCCACATCCCTTTGACAACACACCCCACATCCCTATGGCAGCACACCCCACATCTCTATGGCAGCACACCCCACATCCTTATGACAGCACCCCCCCACATCCCTATGGCAGCACACCCCACATCCCTATGACATCACACCCCACATCCCTATGGCAGCACACCCCACATCCCTATGACAGCACACCCCACATCTCTATGACATCGCACCCCACATCCCTATGACAGCACACCCCCACATCCCTATGACATCATACCCCACATCCCTATGACAGCACACCCCACATCCCTATGACATCGCACCCCACATCCCTATGACAGCACACCCCCACATCCCTATGACATCATACCCCACATCTCTATGACATCGCACCCAACATCCCTATGACACTACACCCCCACATCCCTATGACATCGCACCCCACATCCCTATGGCAGCACACCCCACATCTCTATGACATCGCACCCCACATCCCTTTGACAACACACCCCACATCCCTATGACAGCACACCCCCACATCCCTATGGCAGCACACCCCACATCCCTATGGCCGCACACCCCACATCCCTATGACATCATACCCCACATCCCTATGACATCGCACCCCACATCTTTGTGACATCACACCCCACATCCCTATGACATCGCACCCCACATCCCTATGGCAGCACACCCCACATCCCTATGACATCACACCCCACATCCCTATGACATCACACACCACATCCCTATGACATTGCACTCCACATCCCTATGACATCACACACCACATCCCTATGACATCACACACCACATCCCTATGACATTGCACTCCACATCCCTATGACATCGCACTCCACATCCCTATGACATCACACCCCACATCCCTATGACATCACACCCCACATCCCTATGACATCACACCCCACATCCCTATGACATCACACCCCACATCCCTATGACATCACACACCATATCCCTATGACATTGCACTCCACATCCCTATGACATCACACACCACATCCCTATGACATCACACACCACATCCCTATGACATTGCACTCCACATCCCTATGACATCATACCCCACATCCCTATGAAAGCACACCCCACATCCCTATGACAGCACACCCCACATCCCTATGACAGCACACCCCCACATCCCTATGACATCATACCCCACATCTCTATGACATCGCACCCAACATCCCTATGACACTACACCCCCACATCCCTATGACATCGCACCCCACATCCCTATGGCAGCACACCCCACATCTCTATGACATCGCACCCCACATCCCTTTGACAACACACCCCACATCCCTATGGCAGCACACCCCACATCTCTATGGCAGCACACCCCACATCCTTATGACAGCACCCCCCCACATCCCTATGGCAGCACACCCCACATCCCTATGACATCACACCCCACATCCCTATGGCAGCACACCCCACATCCCTATGACAGCACACCCCACATCTCTATGACATCGCACCCCACATCCCTATGACAGCACACCCCCACATCCCTATGACATCATACCCCACATCCCTATGACAGCACACCCCACATCCCTATGACATCGCACCCCACATCCCTATGACAGCACACCCCCACATCCCTATGACATCATACCCCACATCTCTATGACATCGCACCCAACATCCCTATGACACTACACCCCCACATCCCTATGACATCGCACCCCACATCCCTATGGCAGCACACCCCACATCTCTATGACATCGCACCCCACATCCCTTTGACAACACACCCCACATCCCTATGACAGCACACCCCCACATCCCTATGGCAGCACACCCCACATCCCTATGGCCGCACACCCCACATCCCTATGACATCATACCCCACATCCCTATGACATCGCACCCCACATCTTTGTGACATCACACCCCACATCCCTATGACATCGCACCCCACATCCCTATGGCAGCACACCCCACATCCCTATGACATCACACCCCACATCCCTATGACATCACACACCACATCCCTATGACATTGCACTCCACATCCCTATGACATCACACACCACATCCCTATGACATCACACACCACATCCCTATGACATTGCACTCCACATCCCTATGACATCGCACTCCACATCCCTATGACATCACACCCCACATCCCTATGACATCACACCCCACATCCCTATGACATCACACCCCACATCCCTATGACATCACACCCCACATCCCTATGACATCACACACCATATCCCTATGACATTGCACTCCACATCCCTATGACATCACACACCACATCCCTATGACATCACACACCACATCCCTATGACATTGCACTCCACATCCCTATGACATCGCACTCCACATCCCTATGACATCACACCCCACATCCCTATGACATCACACCCCACATCCCTATGACATCACACCCCACATCCGTATGGCAGCACACCCCACATCCCTATGACATCATACGCCACATCCCTATGACATCACACCCCACATCCGTATGGCAGCACACCCCACATCCCTATGACATCATACCCCACATCCCTATGACATCACACCCCACGTCCCTATGACATCATACCCCACATCCCTATGACATCGCACCCCACATTCCTTTGACATCGCACCCCACATCCCTATGACAGCACACCCCCACATCCCTATGACATCACACCCCACATCCCTATGACATCATACCCCACATCCCTATGACATCGCACCCCACATCCCTATGACATCGCACCCCACATCCCTATGGCAGCACACCCCACATCCCTATGACATCACACCCCACATCCCTATGACATCACACCCCACATCCCTATGACATCACACCCCACATCCCTATGACATCACACCCCACATCCCTATGACATCATACCCCACATCCCTATGACATCGCACCCCACATCCCTATGACATCGCACCCCACATCCCTATAACATCGCACCCCACATCCCTATGACATCGCACCCCACATCCCTATGGCAGCACACCCCACAGCCCTATGACATCATACCCCACATCCCTATGGCAGCACACCCCACATCCATATGACATCACACCCCATATCTTTGTGACAACATTCTCTACATGCCTCTGGGACAGCACGCCCCACGTCTGTAAGACAGCAGCACACACAGTAAAACGTCATAGCGGCTCTCTATACAGATGTGGACAGATCTGTAAGGAGGAATGTGCTTAGGTCACAGATTTTCAGTATCGCAGTGACATGTGAAATGTAATTTTCCTATGTGCAGTATTTCTCCCGTGTTATCTAGTTACCATATCATAACACTTTCCATGTCTGACCAGGAATCTTAAACAAGACGAGTACAAAGTTCACTGACTGCCAGTCATTCTTGGCGGAAATAACACGTATTTACTAAGAACAAAGTGCAAGATCCCCCAGCACTTTTTTTTAACCCTTAATGCAGGACGTTAATAAATCCCCTAACTGCAATAAGTAGTTTTGTAACCTTGGCATGTGTTAGTAAAACTGTCCATATTTTATTTAATACCCACCCGGTGTATGCAGGTGAATTTTTTTATTAGGACAAATTAGGACTTTAATTGGTGATAAATGTTAATTAATATCTGGATATCATCTGTATTTTTTTTATTATTATTATTATTTTCAAAGCAAAACTGGCTAAAAAAATGTCATTGGTTCCATTTTAGCTGTTCATTTCATTCCGATGACCCACCACCAATGAACAATCCAAAATAAATTCTCCCACTCTTGACATGCAAGGGGGATACCACTAGTGATGCAAACAAAATTTCAGCCATCGAAAATCATCAGCTGAAAAAAGGGTTTTTAGTGTTGTGCTGAAAGAAAAAAAAAGTGCCAATAATGTCTGCCAAAAACACGCGTGATTTTACCGTCATTTGACCGTGCTTATGGTGTGTTTTTCATAGGTCATGTGACTCAAAAAATGCATCAAAAACACAACACGGGCGCATTTTGTATGCGTTCTTGCTACGTTTTCACTGCATTTCAATGGGGAGGTGAGTTTTTGGTGGCTTTTTGTTTTTTTTAACTGACCAAAAATGCTTAAAAAATGCAACACTGGTGCATTTTTTATGTGTTCTTGCTGCGTTTTCACTGCATGTCAATGGGGAGGTGCGATTTTTTTTTTTTGTAACTGACCAAAAATGCAGCAAGCAGGATTTTTAACACCACTTCAAAAGGTGCCAATAATGGCCAACAATAAATTCATATTAATTTAAATTCATGATAATAATTAAAAAGTCAAATATAATACAAATATTTATCAAAAATATATATATTTTTAAAAAACGTCAATTTCGGTTTTGGCCAAGTGCACCCTGAATTTTTGGTTTTGGTACCGGAATTATGTGTATATTATTTGTTATCTGTACCCGTATGTGGGGGGCAGAGACAATATTTCCTTTTTTATCCTATCTAAAACACACTGAAACTAACAGTGACTATAAGGCCGACTGATGTAATCCATGTTTTTACCAAAACACACCTAAGATGCAGCAAGCAGGATTTTTCAAAAATGCAACACATTGTCCTCTAATACCCCGTACACATGGTTGGACTTTCCAACGTAAAATGTGCGAACGGAGCTTGTTGTCAGAAATTCCGACCGTGTGTAGGCTCCATCGGACAGTTTCCATCGGAATTTCCCTCATACAAAATTTGAGATCTGGTTCTTAAATTTTCCGACAACAAAATCTGTTTGCGTAAATTCCGATCGTGTGTACACAATTCCGACACACAAAGTGCCGTGCATGCTCGGAATCAAGCAGAAGAGCCGCACTGGCTATTGAACTTCATTTTTCTCGGCTCGTCGTACGTGTTGTATGTCACCGCATTCTTGACGTTCGGAATTTCCGACAAGATTTGTGTGACCGTGTGTATGCAAGACAAGTTTGAGCCAACATCCGTCGGAAAAAATCCATGGATTTTGTTGTCGGAATGTCCGATCAATGTCCGACCGTGTGTACGGGGCATAACACAACGCACTCATGGGAACAACTTCATATATTATAACGGTAACGTTTTCTGCAGGCTGTGATCTTGCCTTAAAGTGAACCTGTTGTGTAAATTGCGTGGGCAAAGCAGAGGTTCGCTTTATGAATTTTGATGAAGTTTATAAACTGGCTTCTGTGTCAGTAGCTAAATGCAGTAAACTGTATCAACCAATCAAAATTCACTTTACCGGTTATACCAGTACAGAACAGAGTTTGATTGGCTGTTATGAGTACTGCTTTTAGCACTTAGCTTCATTTTACTGAACAGCCCCAAAAAAGATTTTAGAGGAAAATAACAAGAAGTCATCATTATTACTAAATCCCAGGCTCAGCGTGATTGTTCGCTCCCCTCCACTGCTCTGCTTCTGAGAAATCAAATCCAGCTCTGTGTATGTGTTCATAAAATCGCTGATTTCATTTTTTTTACTACTATAGAAGATGTTTATTGTGCGGCTCAGTGAAATACGAAAAACAAATGTACTTTTATTCTTGTGTTTATTATATTTTATTTATTTTTTTGTATTTATTTTTTTTTTTTGCAATATAACTTTCTATACTTTTTTTTTTTATTAACTGTAAACAATAATATTGAAAAACAAAACTCCCATCAAGTGAGATTATGTATCAGTTGCACAACATTTTGTCACTTTCCTGAACAGAGGTGTGCATGGGGTTGGAAAACAGACACAGCATGGGACACCAGAGCCACCCAATTCACTCAGCTCACACTTCGCATGCCCCCAGGAGCTCTTCCCAACGACAGCAGCGATCTCTATAACCTCATCACTGACATCAGCAGCACCAATCAGACCAGGGGGAGGGAGGAGAGCACAGCAAAACCTCACCCCTCCCTACAAACTTCACCAGAGGAAACTTAGAGCAAGCGGCTCAGAAGTGTCAGCACTGACAGTGTGGAGGACATGAGCACCACTGACTGTCTGCAACAATGAGTGGGCTCAGAGCTGCTCTCTTCCTTCCAACAACATTAGTCCTGGCAACCAGCCGTATCAAGTCCTACCGGTCTGAGAAGTCCTGATTTCATCAGTGCCAGTCTGAGAAGTTCTGATCTCACCAGTGCCAGTCTGAGAAGTTCTGATCTCCTTACCTGTACCAGTCTGGGAAGTTCTGAGCTAGCCAGTGCAACTTTGAGAAGTCCTGATTTCCTCACCTGCACCAGTCTGAGAATCCTGATCTCACCAGTGCCCATTTGAGCAGTCCTGATTTCTTCACCTGAAGAAGTCCTAATCTTTTCACCTGTACCACTCTGGCAAGTTCTGATCTCACCAGTGCCACGCTGAGAAGACCTGATCACCTCACATGTATCAGTCTTAGAAGTCCTGATCTCCTTATCTGCACCACGCTTTCAAGTTCTGATCACCTCACCGGTACCAGTTTTAGAAGTCTTGATCTCAACTGTGCAAACCTGTGAAGTCCTCATCTCCTCACCTGTACCCGTCTTACAAGTCCTGATCTCCTCACCTGTACCCGTCTGAGAAGACCTGATCTCACCTGCACCAGTCTTAGAAGTCCTGATCTTCCCAACTGTGCCAGTCTTACAAGTCCTGATCTCCTCACCTGTCAGTCTGATAAGTCCTGATCTCCTCACCTTTACCAGTCTAAGTCCTGATCTCCTCACCTTTACCAGTCTGAGAAGTCCTGATCTCCTCACCTTTACCAGTCTGAGAAGTCCTGATCTCCTCACCTGCACCAGTCTGAGAAGTCCTGATCTCCTCACCTGCACCAGTCTGAGAAGTCCTGATCTCCTCACCTTTACCAGTCTGAGAAGTCCTGATCTCCTCACCTTTACCAGTCTGAGAAGTCCTGATCTCCTCACCTGCACCAGTCTGAGAAGTCCTGATCTCCTCACCTGTCAGTCTGAGAAGTCCTGATCTCCTCACCTTTACCAGTCTGAGAAGTCCTGATCTCCTCACCTGCACCAGTCTGAGAAGTCCTGATCTCCTCACCTGTCAGTCTGAGAAGTCCTGTGTCAGTTAGGGAAAGATTGACCTCAACTGTGCCAGCCGGTGAAAAGTTGGGGTTTCCTCTCACTTGCACCTAGAGGTCCTCATCTCCTTGGCTGTGCCAGTCTTGGATCCCACCAACTGCTCTCACCTGGAAGTTCTGGTCCCACCTGAGCAGCCCCTGTCTCTAAGGACTGAGCTACAAGAAGAGCACATACCTGGAGATAAACTCTGAGGGCTTGTTGAGTGACTTACCTGCCCACACCTAGGGCAGTTTTGTTTTTGGTATTTTAGTTGGGTTGTGTATGATGCCAAGGCTCCAGATCTGAAGATGAGCCCAGAGAATATCACCGCCATGCTGTCCTCTCTGAACACGAGCCTCCTGAACAGTACCGGGGGCTCGGTAAGCGGCCGCTCCCTGACTATCCCGGCCGTCATGTTCATCTTCGGGGTGGTGGGGAACCTGATCGCCATCATCGTCCTGTGTAAGTCCCGCAAGGAGCAGAAGGAGAGCACCTTCTACACCTTGGTGTGCGGACTGGCCGTCACCGACCTGCTGGGCACCTGCCTGATCAGCCCGGTCACCATCGCCACCTACCTGCAGAACAAGTGGCCGGGCGGGCCGGCGGTGTGCGAATACAGCACGTTCATTCTGTTGTTCTTCGGGCTGGCCGGGCTGAGTATCATCTGTGCCATGTCCATCGAGCGCTACCTGGCCATCAACCATGCCTACTTCTACAACCACTATGTGGACAAGAAGCTGGCCGGACTCACCCTGTGTGCCATCTATGTGTCCAATGTCCTCTTCTGTGCCCTGCCCAGCATGGGCATGGGGAGGAGCGAACTGCAGTACCCCGGGACATGGTGCTTCTTGGACCTCCGAACCAACGTCTCCATCTATGCCGCCTACGCCTACATGTACGCCGGCTTCAACTCCTTCCTCATCCTGGTCACCGTCATCTGTAACGTCATGGTGTGTGTGGCCCTCATCAGGATGCACCGACAGTTCGTGCGGAGGACCTCCCTGGGCACCGACACCCGCATCTCCGACTTCAGGAGGCGGAGGAGCTTCAGGAGGATCGCCGGGGCTGAGATCCAGATGGTCATCGTCCTCATCGGCACCTCCGTGGTGGTCCTCATCTGCTCCACCCCTCTAGTGGTAAGTCCTGCGAAGTGCCTGGCTGTGTGTGTGTGAGAGAGAGAGAGACTAGTGCGGGACTTGTACGGGACTGGGGAGCACAGCATGTCAGGGGAGAAGAACTGGAGAGCACAGCATGTCAGGGGAGAAGAAGGGGGCGATGCAGAACTGGAGAGTCCCACATGTCAGGGGAGAAGAACTGGAGAGTCCCACATGTCAGGGGAGAAGAACTGGAGAGTCCCACATGTCAGGGAAGAAAAAGGGGGTATTGCAGAACTGAAGAGTCCAGCATGTCTGGGGAGAGGAACTGGAGAGTCCAGCATGCCAGGGGAGAAGAAGGGAGTATTGCAGAACTGCAGAGCGCAGCATGTCAGGGGAGAAGAAGGGGGTATTGCAGAACTTCAGAGCGCAGCATGTCAGGGGAGAAGAAGGGAGTATTGCAGGACTGGAGAGAGCAGCATGTAAGGGGAGAAGAAGGGAGTATTGCAGAACTGGAGAGTCCAGCATGCCAGGGGAGAAGGGAGTTTTGCAGAACTGGAGAGAGCAGCATGTCAGGGGAGAAGAAGGGAGTATTGCAGAACTGGAGAGAGCAGCATGTCAGGGGAGAAGAAGGGAGTATTGCAGAACTGGAGAGAGCAGCATGTCAGGGGAGAAGAAGGGAGTATTGCAGAACTGGAGAGAGCAGCATGTCAGGGGAGAAGAAGGGAGTATTGCAGAACTGGAGAGAGCAGCATGTCAGGGGAGAAGAAGTGAGTATTGCAGAACTGCAGAGCGCAGCATGTCAGGGGAGAAGAAGGCAGTAGTGTAAAACTAGAGAGTCCGGCATGTCAGGGGATAAGAAGGGGATATTGCAGAACTGGAGAGTCCAGCATGCCAGGGGAGAAGGGAGTATTGCAGAACTGAAGAGCCCAGAATGCCAGGGGAGAAGGGAGTATTGCAGAACTGGAGAGCCCAGCATGCCAGGGGAAAAGAAGTGAGTATTGCAGAACTGCAGAGCGCAGCATGTCAGGGGAGAAGAAGGGAGTATTGTAAAACTGGAGAGTCCGGCATGTCAGGGGATAAGAAGGGAGTATTGCAGAACTGGAGAGCCCAGAATGCCAGGGGAGAAGAAGGGGGTATTGCAGAACTGGAGAGCCCAGCATGTCAGGGGAGAAGAAGGGGGTATTGCAGAACTGGAGAGTCCAGCATGACAGGGCAGGAGAAGGTGGCTGGCTATGGTAGTTGGAGAACTAGAGAGCCCAGTATTCCGGGGAAGAGCAGATGGGTACTGTAGCTGTGGCACTAAAGACCACAGCACGGGAGATGGGGGGGGGGGGGGGGTTGTAGTAGCAGAATTAGAGGGCCCAGCATGCCAGGGTAAGAGAAGGTGATTATATTAGCTGTAGAACAAGAGATCCCAGTGTGCCAAGGCATGAGAAGGTGGCTGCTGTAGCTGTAGAAATAGAGATCCCAGGGTGCTGGGAGAGCACAGGATGGCTCTTGTAGCTGCAGAACAGCTAAGGAGCCAAGATTACCTCCTACTGAAATCAACACTGGCATTGTGTGCTAACTATCCAAAGAAATGCAGGTTCCAGCAGGTTATGGCAGGATGGGCTCCAATTATAAGCCAAAAAATGTCATTTTAGTTACAAATTTACAAATAATATAATCTAAATAAAATATTCAGTAGGGGTAGGTTAGGTGTTCTTTGATTGATTGCTGTCCATGAGTAGTTGTACAAGTCCCAACAAGTTATGGCAGGATAGGCTGGTACTTGTCAAAGATTACCCACCACTAAACTGAAAACTAAACTGAAGGCATTTTATTTCCAAATAATATATACTCAATTCAAATGTTCAGCAGTATCAGCATTTCTTTCCTGATAGCTGTTTGTAGAACCACAAGACCCAGCAGGTTATGGCATGGTAGGCTTGTATCTGAGGATGTCCTATCACTGAGCTCAACACTGACAATGGACATTCAAAGTTTAGTTTCACAGATGACATGCCATGTGCTCTCTAATCCTACTCTGTAAATGAATGAGTAGAACTACAGGACCCAGCAGGTCAAGGCAGAGCAGGGTGGCACATGTTACTGCAGAGCTTCTAGGGGGAGCAAAGATAACCAATCACTGAGCTCAGCTCTGACTTTATAATTCCAATGTTGATTCATTTATGTTGGGTTTCAGGAATGGCATGCCATGCCATGCCATGTGCTTGTCTTTCCTGATTGCTGTGTGTAGTAGAACTACAGGTCCCACTTGTTGGTGCAGAACTACTAGAGAGCCAAAGACAAATGACCTATCAATAATCTCTGCGCTGACACGGTCATGTTTATCCTTTATGTTGAGTTTCACAAATAGCATGCCATGTGCTTTTCCTTTTCTAGAGTAGACCTTCAGATCAAAGCAGCTTATGGCAGGACAGGCCAGCGCTTGCTGTTGCAAAACAACAAGGGATCGAAAACTGACCTATCAGTAATACAGATGTTGGGTCTGATTTATTAAGGTGTAAAAGGAGATGAAACAAGGTCCAATCTGTATAAAGTAAACCCGTGTTCACTTCAAACCTCCAATCCTGTGCGGAGGAGTTTGAAATTTGCATTAAATACCCCTTCGCCTTCCCTTAATTTATGACTTGGTAAATCAGGTCCATCTTTGCTTTTCTGCACAATCGAGTATTTAGGATCCTTTATTCCAAGAGTCAATCCTGTGCTGAGTTTGATCGATAGCAATATATATTGTGCTTGATTTCAGCATTCTAATATATACCCTGCATGCTGAATTTCAGCCTTCTAATATATACCCTGCATGCTGAATTTCAGCCTTCTAATATATACCCTGCATGCTGGATTTCAGTATTCTAATATATACCCTGCATGCTGAATTTCAGCCTTCTAATATATACCCTGCATGCTGGATTTCAGTATTCTAATATATACCCTGCATGCTGAATTTCAGCCTTCTAATATATACCCTGCATGCTGGATTTCAGCATTCTAATACCTGTATATACCCTGCATGCTGAATTTCAGCCTTCTAATATATACCCTGCATGCTGGATTTCAGCATTCTAATACCTGTATATACCCTGCATGCTGGATTTCAGTATTCTAATAAGCACCCTGCATTCTAATATGTTATACATCCCCTGTGCGTAATATACCGTACATTCATATTATAATACTGTGCCAAATAAGTGAGTGCCTACTTTGTGCTTTCACATGCTGGTACTTGTGTTTATACAACAGATAAAGAGCCTGCACTATATTATTATTATATTTATCATCACTAATTTATAAAACTCAGACATATTATGTAACGCTATAAATGTGATGAATGGTGTTTTATAATATGCTGTAGCTTTATAAATGAGTGATGATAAATGTAATAATAATATAGTGTAGGCTCTTTAACTCTTGTCTTTATCAGATTATTATTTAGATTTCTGGTGCCCACGTGTTGCCCTTTGGTGTTTTCATTGTGATCCTCAGACCCCAGCAGTCAGTAATGGGGGCTTTGCTTTTGTAACAGGCTGTTATAGCAGTTTCATGCAACACACCCTCCGTTTCTGATCTTCTCTTAGCCCTGGTTCGCACTGCTGCGACTTCGCATTCAACTTGCCGATACATTCAATGACAAGTCAAAACACATTCATTTCAGTGGGTGCCGTCTTAATTGCTGCGACCCAAGTCGGGGCAACAAAAAAAAAAAATTGTTTCTGCGTTACTTTTCTGGTACAATGTTTTTTATTGGAATATGGAGGGAAAAAACAGAAAACAAATTCCCACGTTTCTGCATTACTTTTATGCATCTTGCTTGTGACATGAGTGCCATAGACTACAATGCTAAAATCACAAAAGTCCCAAGGAAGCCGTTTCTTTGTCTTATCTTTGTGACTTTATCTCTGACTTCAGAATATTTTGTAAGCTCCGTGATATGTGTCACATTTTGTATTGTTATGATTTTGCCAAAGCCGCATGAAATTCGCATTGGAGTCGTTTCAAGTTGCAAGCAAGTCGCAATGAACTGAGCCTGAGAGCATGGCTTCAGTCTCCAACCAACTCCCATAGCACGGTCCCCTCAGACCACCTCTTCTAGTAAAGCTGGACATACAGGTAGAATTTCTAACAAACAAAAAATCCCCCCCAGTACATTAGATATTGCCTATTAGACTTGACGAATGTCATTCAAGAACATCAAATGTCATTTGCTTTTAACATTCAAGTTTGCTATGAATGGAATTTCCTGAACGCAAACCACATACATTTCTAGAAATTTGTTCATTCGAGAGAAAATTTGCATTCTACACATTCAAATCTTTTTGTAACTAAAGTCAAAATCGAACTTTGACACACACCAGTAACAATTTGCAAATTAAACAAACGTTTTAAAAAAGGAAATTATTTGAGCAAACTTCTACTAATGTATGGCCAAGCGTTCGTCTTCAGCCTATCATAGTCATTATGATAGTCATTTGTAGCATTATAGACAGTGGCGGCTGGTGGTATATTTTTTGAGGGGGGCAGCAAACACCCCCCCGCGCTGGTCAGTTGGGTCACAGGCACCCCCACCCCCAGTCGGTCGGTCACCAGCCCCGCACTTAATCCCATCAAGGTCGCGTCTCCTCCCTCCTCCTCGATGGCCAATAGGATCACTTTTCCTCTCGGCCAATCAGGTGACGGGTCTCAGGACCTGCCTCCTGATTGGCCAGGAGGAGAATAAGGAAGACAATAGCGAATATTAATTCGCTGTTGTCACACAACTGGGTGGGCTCGGGGATCAGGCTCTAATCACGTGCTTCTAAAAAAAAAAAAAAAACCCCATTGGAATCAACAAGTCCAGCGCCCTTCATGTAGATTAGGGACCGGGCACATGGATTAGGGGGGCGGCGCCCAGACGTTGGTGACATTGGGGGGCCACATTTGGGACCCCACTTACCTTGGAAGGTGACAACCACTGCTTAGGTTCTTCTCTCGTAGAACAAGTCCCAGCACTAGTGTCACATACTGTAGATGTAGAACAGCGCCAACTTTCTATTGCATAGCTGCCAGCGGTCCCCACTTTCCAGGATAGGAGATTTCTCCCATAAAATCTTGTGTTCCTGAAAAACCCCAGGTTTGCAACACTGAGCCACTGCAAGTAAAATCTCTTTTTTCCAAAAAGCTACATTGATTCATTGTATCATTTATAATGCAACAGTTTTATGTACAGTACATTACTTATGGCGTGATATGGTGGGAGTGTAGCTTGTATGTTTCCAGAAATGATTTTACAAAGTAGAAAACTATCGGCCTCCTGTACTCATTCAGCCTATATCCCAATTCATTGAATGATGTGTACTGGGCATTTATCCCCTGTGCGTCCAATCCCAGCGTTTTCATGCACCTGGGAGGCACAGGTGCAGCACCCAGCCCCAAGCCTTGTCATAGACTTTGACAGGCTGCAGGCAGCAGGACTGGACGCTGCACCTGTGCCACCCAGGTTCATGAAAACGCCAGGATTAGAAGAACAGGGGCTGACCGCCCAGTGTGCCTGTGGCCAATTATTGGGCTGTTTGCCATATCGATCATGTAATATCTTTTATTGGCTGTCAGTGCAGAAAATATTCTACGGTACAAATAACAATTGTTATAACCTAATGTCCCATGTGCACCAGGTATAGGTTTTATTTTTATGCTCTTGAATTGTCACTTGCAGCAATGATCAAATTTTGTTTAGCCAATGTGGAACTACAAGTCCCAGCTTAGCACAGATCAGCTGGGGAGCCATAGGGCCCTGTTCACACCTGAGCAATTGTCTGCTTGTAGCTCTAAAACGCTCAACAAGCCATTCATTTCAATGGCCCCTGTTGACATACTGTATGAGCGTTCTGTCTCCTGAAGCAAAACGCCTGTCGCTTAAAAAAGTACATGAGCTTCTTTTTGGCAGATTACACGCGTTTTGGCCCCATAGACTTCAATAGAAACGCCTAACTTGAGCATTTACAAAAGTTTTCTTGCGCGTTATCACCTTAAACAGCAGCTCTAATTTCCTCTCCCTCTCCTCCTCCTAGTGCTTTGTATTGGCTAAACAAAATCGCCTGTTATGGTAAAACGTTTGTAATACGCTTCTGAAAAGCTTTAAAACACTTGCAAAAAACACTTTAAAAAATGCCTGAAAAGACCAGTAAATCGCTACGCTCAGGTTTGAATGAAACTTAAATAACTTAGCAATGGGGGTTATTTACGAAAGGCAAATCCACTTTGCACTACAAGTGCAAACTGCACTTGAAATTGCACTGAAAGTGCACCTGGAAGTGCAATTGCTCTGAATATGAGGGGTAGATCTGAAATGAGGGGAAGCTCTGCTGATTTTATTATCCAATCATGTGCAAGCTAAAATGCTGTTTTTTTCCTTGCATGTTCCCCCTCGGATCTACAGCGACTGCACTTCCAAGTGCACTTTCAGTGCAATTTCAAGTGCACTTTGCACTTGTAGGTCGCACTTGTAGTGCAAAGCCGATTTGCATTTAGTAAATAACCCCCAATGAGTTGCCTGCTATGACAACTTTATGTGCCCCAGGACTGGCATGGCATCTGCTCACTGTGCAGCTACAAGTCACAGCATGCCTTGGGAAAGGTATCTGTACAGTTCATTACCTTAGTGACACACAATGCACCCTTCTATGCAGTATGGTCTACTTTGCTCGTTGCCTCCTGGGATACTTGCCCTGCATTTCTGCTGTCTTCACTTCCTGGCTGCAGCCACCTGGCTTGTTTGGTCATCGTAAATTCTCACCTATGCTACAATTCACACTAGATACCTACAGACGTCACTGGCAGCGCCCGCTCCAAGCAGCGGTGCCTCACTAGGACATAGCTGAGCACATTTCAGTGCTTCTGGCTTTATTTAATAGGATGGTGCAATCTCATTTCAGTTTGCAGACGGGGCAAAAAAAGAATATTATTTATTGCACTGTGCCTTATTTGGTAAGCCCGGCTGCCCTACACCTGCTTAGTGCTGCAACAAGCTGAGATTAGTGTCCTTGCACACAGGAGTACCATAACCCACATGAGGGTCAGAATAGTGTTTTCACTTTCATAATGAGAGCCAATGACCGACTTTTTAGGCAGCGCGGTGCCTCTTTCCTGGTATGAGAGCTTGTTTTTCGTGGCTGGGGTGACTAATCACACAGATGCTGGAGGCCGAGTGGTGAGGATTACACTCACCATGACATATTACATCAGAATGAAGTTTTAACATTTTTTGGTTAACCAAAACACCAAAAGATAATCATTTACTCATTAAAGTTTTGTACGCACAGCACTGGATGTGGGAATTTCAGGACTCGTCCTGAAGCTCACCCAGTGGGTAGAAACCTGCCAGGGAGTCATACGTTATGCATAGTCAGATGCAACCCAAACCCAGGATGCTGCATGCACTTTGGCATGCCGCAGTGCAAAACTTCACACTGAACTATTGCATTTAACACATTATTGTTTCTGGCCGGGAGCTGGACTGGCACTGGTGAACCTAAAAAACCTGCATAGTGTGCCGCTCAGGCTCTCTGGACGGGTGTAAGTCCTAAACATCTGCGACTGGGAGTGCTGGTTCGGGAGGGAGCTCGTCACAACTCCTGTAATGACTAGAGAAAAAGAAAGGTCTGCCTGTAGCCACACATCCGTACCATCCCTGGGATGAGTGTGTGAGTGGCAACCTCAGCCTGCACTCCGACTAGGCCCCTCTCCAAACACGTTTCGCCCCACCCCTCGGAACGTAGTCACGGCTTAGCTCCGAGCGGCGGAGTGAAATTCATTTGGGACGTGGCCTGTTCGGAATCCAGGGTGAGGTTGCCACTCACACAAAATCTGTTGTCGGAGATTCCGATGGTGTGTACACAATTCCAACACACAAAATTCCACGCATGCTCGGAATCAAGCAGAAGAGCCGAACTGGCTATTAAACGTCATTTTTCCCGGCTCGTCGTATGTGTTGTACGTCACCGCGTTCTTGACGTTCGGAATTTCCGTCAAGATTTGTGTGACCGTGTGTATGCAAGACAAGTTTCCAACATCCGTCAGTAAAAATCCATGGATTTTGTTGTCGGAATGTCCGATCGTGTGTACGCGGCATAAGACTAACCGTAACTCTTCTTCTAACATAGATTGCTTGAATGTTGTCAGATTTCTGTTGAATCGGAAGAGATTCGAGTTGTGGGTAGCCCTGCAAGTACTTGGCTAAAGTTGATTTAAAGTTAGACTTTGCTGGGTGGAAAATTCTTGACTGAACAGTGTCCTATCAGATGCAGTTACTGTCCAGCAGCACCATTGTATTCAGGCAGTTAGTTGTTGGTGCTGTGGCTGCTCAATACAATAGCCTGCAGCGGGGATTCCCCCATTCACGCTGTTAGCATAGATGATTTTCTCTTGTTCAGTTGATTTTCTCTTGTTCAGTTGATTTTCTCTTGTTTAGCCCTTGTGCTGTGTATGGGTACCTTAATGCTCCCTACCTTTTGAGTACTCAAATAGTCCAGCCAAGATATGGGATAGCAGTCAGCAGGTTTTTTTAAACATAATAAAGAAAATTGAGTACTGTCCATGATACTTTTTGTATTTGCACATATCATTTTTCATGGACGAGCTTTCGGGGTATGTCCCCTTCTTCAAGGTCCAAGCAGTACTGATTCACAAAAGTTTTAGCAGAAGGTAAAATGTTAAAACAAAACAAAAAAAAAAAACATAATAAATAACACAACTACCTTTTTATAGTAAAATATTTTGGCCGCGGCCTTTATTATTGGCTTTAACAAATAAATATTAAAAAGTTAAACTTTAATAATGCGTAAAAACAGCTCAGCCACTATGGCTCTATAATCAAGATAAAGGGGAATCTCCCCACTTAAAAAACAACCTTATATAAGAAAAAACTGTCCCCCTTATAAAGGTGACACTAGCCACATAATAAAGTGAAAGTCTGCGACAAAGGGAGGGCGGGAGGGAACACCACAGCTGCAGCTACTGAGGCGATTGAGCCTCTAGGGCTCTGAATCCCCCTTTTATTTGATAATAATCATAACAAAAACAACCTAGCTGCCCAGATACAGAGGTCACCTGACCAGCTAGTCAGCCAAAGACCAATGGGAATGCTTCCCACCCTTTTCCAGACCTGAGGAGGTTACCAATAGTAGACTAAGTCACTGCCTGGATACAACTAGACCTATTTGCAGAGGTCAGGGGGCCAATGGGAACTCTTCCCACAAATTTATCTCTGAGGGGAGACTAGAAACCTCCGCTGACGCAATTCCCTTAGGCAAGGGGGGACTTAAAAATGTTTTCCCCCCTTTTCCTTGCATTCTTCCCTTAAGGCTAGCTCTCTCAGATACCAACACTAGTGGCATCCTGACACCATAACCATGTGTTTTTTAAATGGGCATTACATAAAAAAAGATATACAAATCTGATTCTTTTGTATAGGGTACAACATGCATAAAACAAGGAGTTCTGTGCCAGGTTCTATAGCAAGTAGCTGAGCTGTAATCACAAACAAGTAGTGGCTTGAGAAGACCTGCGATTCGCCTTCAGCCAAACCGCCAAACTGGCTCCTCCGGTTGGTAAACAGCAGCAGCAGCCTGTTCCCATAATGTGATTGTAGAATCGACTTCCCTGTTCTGCCAGTTTGCCAAAGTAATTGACAGTGACGGCGCTCCTCCTACAGACCAGCAGAGGTGTAGGCGAATTTGGGATTGCGCTAATTGGAGCTGACAGCTTCAGGGCAAGGAGAACTAATTTTCTGAATAGCGATATCTGGAAATGTGGCCAGACAATGCCGATTCAGAATATTACTTTTCACTGTTATTTACAGTATAACTAAAAGGCCAAACTTTTTTTTTTTTAGTTTTGGATAGAGTGGAGAGGTATCCATGCAGGTAGTGATCTGGTCGGGACCTAAGCTGGGCTCCCCAGTGCTGCAGGGCAGACATGCTAACTACTCAACCACTGTGCTGCCTCACATTCCATGCAGATAGTGTCCTGGCCAGGATTTGACCCAAACACCCCAGTGTTGGAGTCTGCGTGTTCTCCCTGGGCTTGCGTAGGTTCTAAATCAGTTTTCTTGTAAGTTTCCCACAAGGTCCGTATTTACCAGACGCATTTATTTTTGAACACAGTACAATTTTCCCTTGTTGCTCTTTTAGATGACATTTGTGATAGGAGTGATTGTCACAAAGATTTGGTCTCTGCACACTTTTTGCTGTTATCATTTCCTTTGAGAATGTACAAACATGACAAACTCGGCCACAATGCTTCCATTCATATATATCTAGCTGTCATAGGATTCCATTAGTCTGACTTTCTCCTGCCTCCGCAGAGTTCCCTGCCAGAACTAGATTATTTGTGTTTTTCTTTGCTTTAGTGGAATGTATGTTGTATGGATATACCCAATGTGGAATCCAAGCAAGAGTAATGATTTTCGAGTAAGTCACGGCCATGTGCCAAATGCATTGGCTGGCTGTCATCTACACTTGGTATGGTTATTGAAGCTCCGTGATAGAGGAACATCCCAGGCCAGCATTTTCTTCTGTCTGCTATGGAGCTGGATTTGTAGTGGTCCTGCCTTCTCTACATGGTGAGCCACTGACCTCTGACATGTGTATGGAAAGTTATAGGACATCTGTTGTACCTGCTTATGGACAGCGATTTGGTCAATTTTTAGGGTCACTCTCAGGGTCACCATTAGAAATCATGGGGCCCCATACAACTCACCTGATAGGACCCCCCCCAATAACCCCTATCAGCTGCCCTGCCTACTACCCCACACTCTGTACCCCCTGCATGGGACCCCCATTGTTCCCCTCTCTGCATCCCCCCCTAAACCTTACTCTGTACCCCCTGCATACTGCATTATCCAGGACTCTGCACCAGGTCTGGGACAAGGGGTGGGCAGGAGGGGTGGCTTCCCTGGGCGAAAAGGTTTATTGCAAGGATGGGGACACCCTGACCCTAACCCTAAGGGAAGTTTGGCATCTTTGCCCTGGGCGCTAAATGACCTTGTCCCGTCACTGCTCTGCACTAGCTGCATCTCCCAAAACTCAATCTGTACTGGCTTTTCACCTCACTTGTATCCCTGCTCCCCCTCTAGTACCCCACAGTCTGCAGCCCCTGCATCCCTCATTACACTACACTCTGCACCCCCCCATTAATCTACACTCTACATCCCCCTATAGCCTACACTCTGCATCCCCTATTTCCCTACGCTCTACATCCCCCATTACCCTACGCTCTACATCCCCCATTACCCTACACTCTGCACCCCCCATTACCCTACACTCTACATCCCCCTATAGCCTACACTCTGCATCCCCTATTTCCCTACGCTCTACATCCCCCATTACCCTACGCTCTACATCCCCCATTACCCTACGCTCTACATCCCCCATTACCCTACACTCTGCATCCCCCATTACCCTACGCTCTACATCCCCCATTACCCTACGCTCTACATCCCCCATTACTCTACGCTCTACATCCCCCATTACCCTACGCTCTACATCCCCCATTACCCTACGCTCTACATCCCCCATTACCCTACACTCTGCATCCCTCAGTACCTTACTCTACATCCCCATTACCCTACGCTCTACATCCCCCATTATCCTATGCTCTACATCCCCCATTACCCTACGCTCTACATTCCCCATTACCCTACGCTCTACATCCCCCATTACCCTACGCTCTACATTCCCCATTACCATTACCCTACTCTCTACAACCCCCTTTACCATTACCCTATGCTCTACATCCTCCATTACCCTATGCTCTACATCCCCCATTACCCTACATTCTGCATCCCTCAGTACCCTACTCTGCATCCCCCATTACCCTACACTCAGCATCCCCCATTGCTCCGCATTCTTCATCCCCTGTTAGTCAGGGATGAGGCGTGGAGAAAGGGAGGACCTGAGGTTTAGAAGTTGGTGGACTGTGAGATATCCACAGGCAACCCCTGCCGGCCCCCCTGCTGACCTGATGGGGCCCAGGCCGGCCCCCCTGCTCGCAATACACTGTACCGTCTGATTGAATCTCCTTTAAATGTGCCAGTAGCTATGATCTAAAAGGTCCTGCAAAATTAGACATGAATAGGTTGTATAGGTCTGTCCTTGTATTTAAAAGTTTAGGTAAGTGTAAAGGAGATGACATATGTACACCGCGGACTTGTGCGGCATTTACAGACAGGTGCCTCCTTACTGCCTGCGAAACAGCTCTCCACCACCGATCGCTTTTCAGAGGTTCAGCAGTGACAGCTGCACATATAAACTTGAGAATCATGGAGGCAAACTGCCTTCTGGACTCTTTGCTGATTGGTGATTGGCTCTTATTCTGACTCACTCAGCAGGGGGTATGTTGGACCTCTGCAGAAAGTCCTTCTCTGTAGCATGCTGACAGGGGACAGGCCTTTCCACTCAGGCTGTGGCTACTTTTTAAAGAAAGACAACTGTAAGACTTTGGATATCTATTGTTGTGATGCACCTGGAAATATTTATTGATTAAAACTGATATTTAAGTTGGTCTTTAGAGGACACCTGTACTGAGCTTACGTGGCATCCGCCATTCTCCTTCTAAAAATGCTAGCTACCTGGCTGTCATTTCCATCCAGTGTCTTTCTGAGGCCCAGACCTTCAGCAAGAATTCTGATCAAGAATCATAACTTGGTTCTGAATTTCCAACCTGCATGTAGTTCTGTGTTAGTTGAGCCCAGGCACAGCCAGGCAACTAGTATTCCTGGAAGGAGGATAGTAATGTGAGCTCTTGTATTTCTCTCAGTGTTACTTAAAGAACCAGAGGAAAAAAAGTGAAAATGTTCAGCACAGACAGAAACTACAGAAAGTTTGGTGAGTAAAAGCAACACGTCAGCTCAGGAATATGCAAGCAGCAAATGTTTTTGTACTAATTACAGCAACATATTGAGTCTTTCTAGCACTCCGCGCTGTTGTAGAAACCAAATGTTGAGTCACGTTAGCCCGTTTTTGCCATTGGAATTAAAATACAGAAATATTTAAGCGCCATGACAACAAGACAGAAATGAGACCTCAGCACTGGGACATAGCAGCTCTTCAGTCATTACAGCACCTTAAAGTGCTGCCATCCAGTCATTAGACTCATTAGTTGCGCCATGGCGTGCTGCCGTGCGGTGCAACGACTACTCAGCATGTTGTGACGCGCCCATTAAAGTGTATTTCTACCTTAGCAGTCAAATTTGAGGAACCCCCACTCTATGTATGTTATGTGTTCCCATTCACACAGCATACCTAAATATAATGATAATGTAAAAAAAAAAAAAAAAGTTCTGATCTTCTTTGGAGCAGGTTTATACATAGAACTCTATAGACAGCTTCTTTGTAGAATAGCTTGCAATGTGCAATTAGGGGACAGAGAGAGGGACAGATTGGTTTTAGGATGTATTAAGATGGAATGTACCACCCAGGTCTTGGGATCTTTAAACCTTTGCTAGGTTAGTCTACACATGTGGTTTACAACTGATAATGAAGATCTGCCAGCCCAGTACAGATAGGGTTAATTTTAGTAAACATAACTCCCCATCCCCCTCCGTAAAACGGTAATAAACCCAAAATCGTATATTTCAGCTTACCAATCATTAGATGTGGTGGCTGCATTCATTTTATTTTTTTAAAGTCATTGTAAACCTTCTTTTTGTAAAAATAATAAACATGTCATACTTACCTGCTCTGTGCAATCCTCCTCTTCTGGGGTCCCCCCCGCCGGCTCACCTGGCTCCACCTCTTCATCGAACGCCCCCATAGGAAACCACTTCACCTGTGGGAGAAGTCGTGTTGGCTCGATAACAAGCCGCACTGCCTGCGCCTATAGGTACAGACAGTGTGGCTCAGCCCCCCCCCCCTCCCGCTTCCTCATCACAGGATTTGATTGACAGCAGTGTGACCCAATTGCTCTCATTGTTATCAATCTGCCATGTGAACAGGGAGAGAGCTGCTGCTCTCCGGCATAGTGCTGGATCAAGGAGAGCTTGTTCTGTTTAAAAAAAGAAACAGATTTACTGGCTGGATCACCAGGTGAAAAAAAAAAGAGGAGAGAAGGCCTAAAAAAATAAAACAAATTCAGCCATCATATCTAAGAATTAGTAAGCTGCACTATAATAAATGTTTGTTTTTGGGTTTAGTACTGCTTTAAAGGAGAAGTACAGCCAAAGCTCGTTGGGTATATTTATCTTCTCCTATGGATCAGAGGAGTGCTGTTTGCTCTGCACTCCTGTGACCCGTTTTCAGCAGCCAGCGGGTTGAAGCCCACTGTCGGTTGATGTCACAAAGCCGTTTCAGGCTGGCGCAAGATCACAACAATAAAGTCCGCCCACAACCCTGGACCAGCATCTGGCTCAGCCTCATATTGATCAGCCGCTCCCTCCACAGCCCACTACTCTAGTGAGTGCGGGGGAGGGAGCAGAGTAGAGAGCGGTGACTGGAAGTCACCAGCTCTCTGCTCATGGAGTTCCAAGAACCGAGCGATCAGCAGTCTTTGATCACTCGGTTCTCAGTGTTAGCGCCAGCAGGGGACAGATGCATTATCGGACTGATGTTCTCCATGATTATGCCCAGGGGGGGCAGAGTGAAACATGTTGGGTTTACTTCCTCTTTGTTTCCCTGCAAAGGTAAAGCATAATGGGCTACTATGCATCGCATAGTAGCCCATTATGTGTCACTTACCTGACACAGGAGCCTGCGATGTCACTGCTGTCCCCTCTGTTACGGAGCGTCCATCTTCTTTCCGGATATCGTAGCTCCGGTGCTGTGATTGGCAGGAGCCGCGATGACATCACTCCCGTACATGCGCACAGGAACCGCCACTAACGGCATATCGCTGTTAGCAGCGGCATGCTCAGTGCGCCTGTGTGCCGCTGTCTGTCATAGACAGCGGTGCCTGTCTTTTTGCATCCTAAACCGTGTAGGTTTAGGAGATATTTCTTGGACCTACAGGTCAGCCTTAATCTAGGCTTACCTGTAGGTCATAGTGGTCTGTAAGGGTTTACAACCACTTTACCTACACCGGTGAGAACACATCTCCTTTAAATTGGAGCACATGCAGCTCCTTTTCATTTATTTTTTGCCTACTGGGGACTTTCTTTAGGGAATTGCGTAATCCTGATAACAAATGCCGCAAAAATTTCCTTAATGAGAAGTCACAAGTTCACTGGGATCCATCCCACAGGTTGCCTATATGGGCTGACCGTTCCGTGACTTCTACAAATAATGACTCAGCCAGGTGATAAGAAAGCGGCTAAACGATAGCCCCATTTATTGATGTGATTAATACTAGAGGCCGTGCGTAGTCTGATAGGGCCCGTACATGTCCTTAGCATTGTGTTTACTCACACACACGCAGGCTGCCAGCTGTGACAGCTGTGTCAATGTGTTTCTTTGTCAGAGCGCCTAAGTATGATTGCTCCTACCCTGAAGAAATATTCTGTAACCAAACATTGCTGGGGAGAGAGTTTCATTTATGGGCTGGTGTCCACGCTTAGCCTTGGACACCTCAAGGGACGGTTTAACATTTTCCTGTGAATATCTCCAATTGAACGGAGCCCAGCGCGACGTAGTCTGGTGCCAAACTGCTCTCATCTGACTTTTTTCTCATGAATATCTTTGGAGAGCGGTGAAACATCATGCTTGTTCCCTGTCGGCACTGCAGCTCATGCTCCATTATATTTGCACCCCTGCCACTGCTGATAAGTCCAATGTCAAGGGGTCTCCATTCATCTGCTGTGTTGTTGCCAAATTTACCTTTAAAGTCATTTTTAGATGTTACAAGTTGGATCACTGCTGGAGTGTTAATGTTTTAAAAAGAATTATTATTATTAATATTACATACCTCCCAACTTTTTAAGATGGGAACAAGGGACACTTATTAGCAAAAGTATATAGGCATAGGACACACCCCCTGCCATGCCCCCTTAAAGGAAAATTATACCAATAAAAATGATTAGTTAAACCCACAAGTGCTTTTTTTTACCACTACTATTCCTTCATACTGGCTTTGGAAATGTACAAATGCAACAATTTAGAAATTGGATGAAAAGTTTAGCACTGGGGAACACTTTTTAAAATATAAAAAGTGTATTTTTTATACAATTATACAGATCAGACCAAAATGAGGGACAAATAAGGAGGAATGAGGGACAGAGGGACATTGCTCCAAATCAGGGACAGTCCCTCGAAATCAGGGACAGTTGGAAGCTATGCTATTATTATTATTATTATTCAGGAACTACATATGTAGCTCCAACAAGTTGCACTTCATAATATAAAGGGAAACAATGGAGAGCAAGGTGCAAGTGATACAAAAAGTTGAAACTGGGGGAAAAAAAAGCCCAAAGAAAAGAGCAAGAAATTGTATTCCAAGTGTAGCATGAGCAATCAGCATAAGAGATAACAGCAGGTTTCAGCTAATAACAATGTAATATGACCAGTCCCAGAAACCAATCGCATGTATGTCAAAGTTCATTTTTTTAAAAGAGGCATGATAGGCTTCCCTGAAGAGATGAGTTCTCAGGGTTCATCTACAGGAACACAGAGTAGGAATTAGCCAGAAGGACACTGATATTTTAGGACGAGGCTGATAGTGTATGTTGTTGTTGTTAGTATTTTGAATCTCATTAGGTGGCCAAGCTATAATAATAGGTAATGATCCTGACAATGAAGGCCCTTGTTCAGGCACTTCCTGTTTGAAATCACAACTGACTTTAGGTTGTGCTCCTGCATGGTCTTCATGTTGCATGAAACCCTGATTAATAATGCAAGGGGCATTACACAGGCATGGTCCAACGTTGCCACTGTCAGGAAGCCAATCCAGAGCAACGGTGTGCAGCTAACGCTAGAGAGTGCATGTAGACAGGAAGTGGAGATCAGCAACACTGAGTTGCTCAAAGAATGGATAAGAAGGTGATAATGTCAATAGTTTATAACATACATTGTCATCTAGTTAAGATGGCCATAGACAGTTTAACATATATTTCCATCTAGTTAAGGTAGCCATAGACAGCTCAACATACATTAACTTCTAGTTAAGATGGCCATAGGTGGCCCAACATACATTGTCATCAAGTTAAGATGGCCACAGATGGCTCAACATACATTGCCATCCAGTAAAATGGCCATAGATGGCTCAACTCACATTGGCATCCAGTTAAGATGGCATTAGATGACTTGACATACATTGTCATCCAGTTAGGATGGTTATAGACGACTCACTTTTTGTCCAATTCCTGCAATTTGCCACCTGGCTCCGTCAATTTTTATATCAACTATTATCAAGCCTGGTGGAAAATTATCAGCCGAACGGTGACTGCATCCTATCATATGGCTAGCAGTAGAGATTAAATCATCCACTCTGTTAGCATTAGATCTAAAGCCAGCCATAGACGGTTCAAATCTCTGCCGGTTCATCAGGGTTCGGCTGAGATTCGAACCATGTTTGGGCAGGCTGATTTTACCCAAGTTGATCGATCAACTTGAGTACAAACTGCCTGTCTGATTTTTCATGCGATTATCACTGTGTGCACTTCCGGCCAGGACAGCTCCTCCCAACCAGGGGTGGCCCGCCCATTGTCGGTGCCCCGCCGCCCGCCCTATCCATGTGCCCGGCCCCTTTGAGGAGGCCGGGCGCATGAATTCCTATGGCGGGGATGGCCGAAGGGGGGGTGTTTTTTGAAGCACTGATTAGAGCCAGAGGCTCTAATAGGCTTCAAATTAGGGTGGGCTCAGAGCGCAGAGCATTTCGTCCATAGCCCACCCAGGTGTGTTGCAACAGCGAATTAATATTCGCTGTTGCAAAACTGATCCTTTCCCCCGGCCAATCGGGAAGCGGATCTGATACCAGTCACCTGATTGGCTGAAAGTACAGGTGCTCCTATTGGACGCCTAGGAGGAGGGGAGGAGACGCATGGTGGAAGCGAGGAGGAGAAGAGCCGATGCCTGATCCCTGCCGCTGCTTGGTTCCCCAATCCCCGCCGCTCCTCGGATGCCCGTTTCCCGCTGCTGCTTGGTGCCCCAATCCCCGCCGCTCCTCGGATGCCCGTTTCCCACTGCTGCTTGGTGCCCCAATCCCCGCTGCTCCTCGGATGCCCGTTTCCCGCTGCTGCTTGGTGCCCCGATCCACGCCGCTCCTCGGATTGCCTGCCGCCTAGATGGGGTAAGTGTCGGTGGACTGACCAGCAGGCAAAGGGGGGGATGGTGTTTGCCGCCCCCCCCCCCAACAAAAAACCACCAGCTGCCACTGCCCCCAACTCTAGAACACAATAGCTCTGTGAAAATGGCTAGATTTGATGATCTGCCACTGGTTTTATCAATCTATCCACAGACTGCTGCCTGACATTCAGATATGACAAGCAAGAACTTAAAAATGTCATATTTATATAAAAATGATTTATAGGTAGGTCACAAAAGCTAATAATGCGTACTCACATAGAATACAACTTCCCGATGAAACAACTACCTTATGTTACAGCAAGCAGCAAAATTTCAGTGATAACGCTTTTGAAGGAGGTTTGTTTCCATCATAACAATGCTGAACATGGTTACAGAGCACATATGTGTCAGTCTGTTTATATAAGTCGCAGGAGACCTTATGTTGCCCCTTTTAGCTTGTAGATAGTCTAATAGCATCATGTCTGTTTGGACCTTAAAAGCCACTTAACCACCACGATATCAGGAACAAAAGAAAACATAAACCTAATACCTGAGGACAGATCTGTGTTTTATACTGTACAGCCAGTGACCCTAGTGATAAAATAGTTGCAGGTTAAACCAGATAGGCGAGAACCCCCCAAGCACTGATGGAGAGATAAGTGGCCCATGCTGGAGATATAGAGACACGTGCAATAAGCCTCTCGGAAAGAACGGGCTTGTAGGTCAATTACATCTTGGCATAGCAGGCCTTTAAGTGGAGTCTTCCCTGTAATTGTATTAGAGAAGCAGGAACAGAGTTTGTCGTGTTTGAACAAGAAGAATGTTTATTGGGTTGCTAATTATGTAAATGTCCTAGATCTATGCAGGTATTTCCACCTTCCCATTTCAGCACTAGCATGCAAACACAAATCCTGTTTTATTAGTAATAATAACGCGCAACTTCAGCCAAAACTTCTTTGAGTTTTGGATAGATTCTGGAAGAGTAAGAATTGTCCGATTTTTTTTTGCAGAGCCAAAAAAAAAGCGCCAAACACATCAAGAATCCAAATTCCTTTATTTTTTCCATACGTGACATCAGGAAAGCAAAAATATAACCAATGCACTTTGGGGGCCAAGATCCCCATCCCACCCCCCATCATCAGAGCTTAAGCTGGCCAGACTGGTAGGCTGAATGAAAAAAAATAAATCCAACAAATTCCTTCATCCATGTTATACTGCAGGGATGGACGAATCCACTGAGCTGACTGTATATTGACAGCCAGTACCCCAAACATCTGATTGGATGCAGCCGCAGTTTGGCCAAAAAAATTCTGCCTAAGACCCCATATACAGATTTTTGTCTTCAGATTTATCAAAACCATATAATATGAGGTCAAACCTTAAAGCCCCATACACACTATTCGATTTTCTGCAGATCTTTGTTTTCAGATTTACCAAAACCACGTAGTGCAAGGGCCTGCCTGATTGCATACAAATTGAAACTCTTAAGGTTTGACCTCATATTATATGGTTTGGGTAAATCTAAAGACAAAAATCTGCTATGGGGTCTTAAGCCTCGTACACACGAACGAATTTTCAGCAGGGAATTGTGTGATGACAGACTGTTGGCCTAAAATCCAACCGTTAGTATGCTCCATCAGACAATTGTTGTCCAACTTTCCGCCAACAAATGTTGGATGGCAGGCTAGTAAATTTTCGGTGGACAACGGTCTGTTGTCAGATTTTCCTATCATCTGTACACAAGTCCGTCACACCAGAGTTGAAAGTACAAACACGCATGCTCGGAATCAGTGCTCAACAAACACGACATTAGCAGAAGGTGCCCAAAGGGTGGCTCTCAAGAGCTGAAATTCCTCGTAGTACGTCACTACATTCCTGTTTGTTGGCTGACAATTGGGTACCATTTGTATGCAAGACATGTTCCTGGCACACGCCCTTCGGACAAAAGTCTGAAGCAATGTTGGCCAACAATCTGATCGTGTGTACGAGGCTTAAAGCCTCATACACACGGTCAGATTATTGGACGAATTTTCGCCAGTTTTTTGTTTCATGCTAGTCTCAAATCGAAAGTGAAGAGGGTACTAACCATCAGAAAATTTTCTGACGACAGAATTAAACGTCAGAAGTGAGTCAATGTGTAGAATTGTTTTGTATGTGTTCTTTCATTTCTGAGCATGCCTAGTCTTGCTCTTCAGTTTTTTTTTTTTGTCAGAAAACCGTACTAATGAAAAGAAAATCGGACGCTGTGGTCACATCAGACAAAAATTTTCATCCTGCACATCCAGTTTTTGTCCGCCGAAAATTTGTAATTGGCTGTCAAAAGCAGCATACTAATGATCAGAAAATCGGCAAATCGTTCATTGAATGAAATGTATCTTTAGATTTTCTGAGGAGGTCAATTTGAAGGGGGCCAACAGGGCCACCCACTATGCTAATTTTGGCCCGTTCATCAGGATTCAGCTGAAATCCAAACAGTGTATGGCCAGATTTAGACAGTGCGGTTGATTTACTAAAGGAAAATAGGCTGTTCACTTTGCAAGGTAATTTACCCAAAAGCTTAGTGAATATGGTCAAATTTCAGAATGCCCAATTATGTGCAAGGAGAATAAAAATGAAAAACAGTCAGCAGAGCTTCACTAAGCTCTAGAAAGAAAAATTCCCTTGCAAAGTGAACAACCTTTTTGTCTTTAGTAAATCTACCCCAATCCATCAAAGGTGTCTAATAGTCTCAAAATAAAGCAAAGCTCCTGTTTTGCTTGATCGGTTATTGAGTATTCTCCTTCCATAGATCTTTATCCATATCATCATACATCATACATACCAGAGCTGGCCTACTCTGAGACAAAGATAAGGAGGTGAGATCTGTGATTGTCACTCTAGTACAGGGTTTCTCAACCGGGGTTCCTCCAGAGGTTGCTAGGGGTTCCTTGAGCAATAAGCAAACTCTGCCTTATAAGTTCCCACAGATAACATTGATCTTTTTAGCTATCTATAAGGAGGTAATTCTTCCCAATGACCACAAGTGTAAGGAACATTCTTCCCACTGACCATCACACTAATGTATCATGAGTTGTACATATAGTAATTTTTAACAGGGGTTCCTTGAGACCAGAAAGTAATTTCAAGGGTTCCTCTGTGTTAAAAAGGTTGAGAAAGGCTGCTCTAGTATGAGGCTCCCGGACTTCCCTCCGGGCCATGGAACCGTTATGCCCCGTACACACGAGCGGAATTTCCATCGGAAAAATCTTGGATGGTTTTTCCGACGGAATTCCGCTCAAGTATGCCTTGCATACACACGGTCACACAAAAGTTCTCTGAACTTTCGACCATCAAGAACGCGGTGACGTACAACACTACGGCGAGTCGAGAAAATGAAGTTCAATGCTTCCGAGCATGCATCAAATTGTTTCCGAGCATGCGTGATTTGTGCGTCGGAATTGCATACAGACGAGCGGCATTTCCGATAGGAACTTTTTCCGACGGAAAAATAGAGAACCTGCTCTCAATCTTTTGCTGGCGGAAATTCCGCTCGTGTGTATGGGCCATTAGAAGTTACTTTCTCTGCAATCCCCTGTTGCTTATCCAGTGTAGCCTATGTTGCCTTTGCTCTCTAATGCCCCGTACACACGGTCGGATTTTCCGACGGAAAATGTGTGATAGGACCTTGTTGTCGGAAATTCTGACCGTGTGTGGGCTCCATCACACATTTTCCATCGGAATTTCCGACACACAAAGTTTGAGAGCAGGCTACAAAATTTTCCGACAGCAAAATCCGTTGTCGGAATTTCCGATCGTGTGTACACAAATCCGACGCACAAAGTGCCACGCATGCTCAGAATAAATAAAGAGATGAAAGCTATTGGCTACTGCCCCGTTTATAGTCCCGACGTATGTGTTTTACGTCACCGCGTTCAGAATGATCAGATTTTCCGACAACTTTGTGTGACCGTGTGTATGCAAGACAAGTTTGAGCCAACATCCGTCGGAAAAAATCCTAGGATTTTGTTGTCGGATCAATGTCTGATCAATGTCCGACCGTGTGTACGGGGCATTAGTATGACAGGTACACTTTAAAACTACATGGAAGAACACAGAAGCCCTGAAATATGTCCACAGAGGTGGACTTGAGACCTGCTTATTGAGTCTCATGTCATTGTGGACTTTAGATTCACAATATGCATTTAATGACAGTCAGAACCAGAGCAGGAATCTATATTTCCTGAATTTAGAGCACGATCTGGAAATGCATCCTTGGCATCTGGGAAGATAATTGCATTTGTCTGTGATTTGTCTGCTATCCTAATTTCTTCATCTGCTTTCCTTTTCATTGTAAATATATATTTCCTTCGAAAATATGCCCAGGGGCGCCGAGTACAGAACAGAAACTGTTGTTGTTTCATGACTAATTCTGAAACTTGCGGAGAACGTGAAATTAAAATAGTAACCCTTATTGGCTCCCTAAAGAGATTTTTATTAGCTTTGGTCTCTATTGTTGTAAACATGCTGTCATCGCATGATTCTCACTAACGACGCTTCAGTGGCTTAGGAAATGATCATTGGGCTATGAAATAGTTCCCCAAGTAAGGGGGGCCGTTGGTGCGTAGTAACTGTTTTGAGGTTCAGCAGATCCCATGATTACCTAAACATCTGCCCATCTATTGCTGTTCAAGGTTGGAACGTCACAGCCACACTGATGAAACTGATAGCAGTTAATCATAGTAATTACCTGACAGATTCATTAAAAAAAAAAGGCAAAAGGATACAAAAGTAGTAGCGATAAATCTTGCATAAGCACAGTGTTCCAATTGTATGCAATCTCTACTCATAGGCGTACGCAGTGGGTGTGCCAGGTATGCCTGGGCACACCCTAATCACTCTGTGCAGTGCAGATTCCCTCTACTGGCCGGGCTTCCTATCCTAGGGTTGCCACCCATCCGGGATTCACCCGGACAGGTTTTGGATTGTGCTGCAGTGCTTCTGAAGCGCTTTTCAGGCAATGGGCAGGGCGTTTTGGGAGCAGTGTATACAGCGCTCCCAAACCACCCCAAAGATGCCCACTTGCAGGGCTTTTTCTAACGTCCCGCAAGTGTGCCGCCCGGGTGTGAAAGCACCCATTGCAATGAATGGGAAGCAGTTTTCAGGCGCTTTACAGGCGCTTTTTCTAGTGCTAAAACGCCTGATAACTGCCTCAGTGTGAAAGGGGTCTAACTGCCACTTGCGTCCAACACTTTGGAATGAGCCAGGCAGTGTGTCCCACCACTGCGTTCTGTGGCTCCCTTGTAATATAGTGGCCTGCGAGTGGAAGCACAATGTAGATTATGGTCAATAAAGCCTTTATAATTAATTACATCTTTGAGCCATTTTCTTTACTTATTATGCATTCCCTGATTAATTGTATAGCTAACACATGGTCTCCAGGCACTCCGAGTTTTGGTGTGGACAGATGGAACTCAGGAAATGTCCAAACTGTCACTCTTAATGAGATCAACAAAGGTCATAAAACATCTTCTTGAAGTCAACAGGCAGGCTGGTGATCTGTGATCTTTTGTTGCCTGATTGAATTTCATGGATGTGAGAGGTGAAGGTTATCTGACACTGGAAGAACTCTGCAAAACTCAGCCCCCCAATACCATACATAGTGTGAGGAATGTTCAGGAAATTCCTTTTTTTATCCATTGTTATAGTAGACTATGGTACCATGTTAGCCACTCACTGGTTAATGCAGAAAGTTTGGAGTTCAAGTGATAACCTTTATTATTATTATACAGGATTTATATAGCGCCAACAGTTGGGCTAAAAAAGGGGGACAGTTTAATTACAAAAAAGTTCAATAGGAGTTGCTCGTGGAGCTTACAATCTAAAGGGAGGGGGAGGTGGTACAAAAAGTAATGGCTGCAGGGGATGATCTGATGGAGGGGACTCTTAGGTGGAGATGGGGTAGGTTTCCCTGAATAAGTGAGTTTTCAAGGATCGCCTAAGGCTGGATTCACACCTATGGCATTTTTAGTGCTTTTTGCATTTTGCAGATTTGCACTACAGTCCATATAACATGGTTTCCTATGGAACACGTTCTGTAGTGCAAATCTGCAAAATGCAAAAAGCACTAAAAATGCCATAGGTGTGAATCCAGCCTAAATGCGGACAGGGTAGGAGCTGACCAGACATACTGGGGCAGGGAGTTCCAGAGGATGGGAGAGGCTCTGGAGAAGTCCTTTAGGCAAGCATGGGAGCAGGCAACAGGGGAGATAGAGAGCAGGAGGAGGATTTATAGAGCCTGGTGATGAGATTTAAGGGATCCCGAAAACTTGCATCTTTATTAACTTAAGTTAGCCAATAAAGGGTATCGCTTATAATACCAAACTTACATTTTTTATCTATATTTTTTTTTTATCAAGCGCTTTAGTTTCACTTTTCTGAAAGTCAAACTTTTGCAGCAGTATAAAACACTTCACAGCAATAATAAAGTGATGAATGAGGAAATTATTAAATAAAATATTATATAATGTAGTCTGCAAAGCTTCAGGGGAGGTTGAGTTACGTTGCTATCTGTAAATAAACATTGTTGAAATGGGTGGTTTATGATAACTGATATACGCTTTGTTTAACAAAGGTATAAATTGTACTGTGGAGCGTGCTGCAGCCTGGCTTACCTACAATATATATGTATGTGTGTGTGTGTGTGTATATATATATATATATATATAATTATATAATTTGAACTTTTCTGCAATCCTGGACAGAAATTGTTTTGTAGAAACTGCCACCTAATGGTCAGAGTAGCACAGGACAACATTTTGATAGGGATTTTGAAACCCAGCCAAACAGGAAAATACGCAAATAAGATACAAAGATGGGAGCTGCTTTACCTGCCAAAGGAGTTTTATTCCTGTCCATTTATTTCTAAGATTTACATGGCCTTGTCAGACAGCAAATCCAGTCTGAAGACCTGATTTTATTCTGCTGCAGTTAAGTAACACAACCAGGTCCTGTCCTCCCCCCAGCCTATGATTGGACAGTGCAGGAGAAGTAGCTGATAGGCTGCTAGAGCTGCTTCTCCCTTATCCAGTTTAAGCTCTGTTGTACGGTCATATTCAGGTACTAATACTAGGTGCCTTTAAAACAAACTTCATGACATGTCATGAATATTTGTAGACTCATGCCGCGTACACATGAGCGGACTTTACGGCAGACTTGGTCCGGAGGATAATTCGATCGTGTGTGGGCTCCAGCAGACTTTTTTTTCCCCAAAAGTTCGACGGACCTAGAAATGAAACATGTTTCAATTCTTTCTGACGGACTCGAGGTTGAAAAATCCGCTCATCTGTATGCTAGTTCGACGGACAAAAACCGACGCTAGAGCAGCTATTGGCTATCAACTTCCTTGTTTTAGTCCGGTCGTACGTCATCACGTAGGAATCCGTCGGACTTTGGTTGATCGTGTGTAGGCAAGTCCATTCATTCGGAAAGTCAGTCGAAAAAGTCCGCCAGACCTAGTCCATCGAAAAGTCCGCCCGTGTGTACGCGGCATTATCCTTCTGAAATTGCTAGCAGTCTGGCTGCCATGACAATTTTTCCTGCAGATAAGGATTCTTCTCTGGCATTGACAATCTGTCTGTTTCAACAATATTGACATCCTCCACACCATGTTTGATATAGTGACTCTTATCACATTGTGCGGAACATTTTCTCGAGTTTTACAAAGCTGAAACATAGACAAAAATAAAGTTTCAAATATAGAAATGTAATAAAAGCATATGTTTTTTTGTTTCCCAGTTACAGTTTTTTTATTATAGTGGTAAAATAAACAACTCCTAACACACTTTATTTTATGGTTCCATAAACTTTGTACTCTTTGCTTCATAGAGATTATATAAGGTCATATCTATAAAACTCCTCATAAAACTGTGTTAAGGACAGCGCTACATATGGGACAATTGTCTACTACTGGTAGCAGCTTCATGTAACGTGTTTCAGCTGGCGGCACTTGCAAGGGATTCAAATCGCCTCATAAACTGAGACGCTAAGAATAATATTTCTGAGCAGTTGCATCTCTGGGCATGTTAAATAGAACTGGCCTAGGCAGATGATTTCATAAGTATACAATATAAAAAAAAAACCCTGATAGTTAGCATGTATTAGGCCTGTACTTTGCCAATGCTAATCAGTCATGCAGCACAATCACAATGTCTGCCGCGTCTAAGTATTCTTTAAACTTTTTACTTAAACTAACCATCTACCATACTATAAATTTGATTTAGGTACAGTGGCTGTTGTAAATGTGCAGTCTTCTCCAGGAACTTGTCCATAATTACTTTGCCCTCTCTAGCCACTTTGTGACTAGGGTTGCCACCTTTTCATCAAGCCAAACCCGAACACTTTAGCGGCACAGAACAATCTCTTTTTTTGTTTTTGCAGTTTATACTATAGGATTGTAAAAGACCTGGGACACCTTTGGGTGTCCCAAGAAGAGTAGTATTGCAGCGCATGAAGCATCTCGTGATGAACAGTGGGCATGGCCAAATTGTGTTAATAATGGGGGAAGCATAAGGAGCTTAGTTAAATCAAACAAGGTCAGTCTGTCCCCCAGTACAGTCCCCCCCCCCCCAGGTCAGTCTGTAGCCCAGTGCATCCCCCCCCTAGGTCAGTCTGTCCCCCAGTACAGTCCCCCCAGGTCAGTCTGTAGCCATGCACATCCCCCCCCTAGGTCAGTCTGTCCACCAGTATAATCCCTCCTTGGTCAGTCTGTCCCCCAGTACATCACCCAGGTCCGTCTGTCACCAGTATAATCCCCTTGGGTCAGTCTGTCCCCCAGTATAATCGCCGAAGGCCAGTTTGTACCCCATTAAAAGAGCCCCCAAACCAATATAATTGAAAGCACTGGAAGCCGACTAGAGGGGAGTGGGGGAATGGAGGACTGGTGCTGCAGGGCTGCCACTGGTGTGTCCGGGTTTCAGGTGGACTAAACCCCGGACACAGGATCTAAAACCCAGACTGTCCGGGTGAATCTCAGACAGATGGCAAGCCTATTTGTGACCCAGCCTTTTTCTGACATTTGTTGCTTACAAGTTAAAATTAGGTGTAAAATTAGTATTTTTTGCTAGAAAATGACTTACAACCCCCAAACATTTTATATATATATTTATTTATTTATTTTTGTAGCAGTGACTCTAGAGTAGTGTTTTGGAACTACATTTCCCATGACACTCAACTACACTGCAGAGTACGTGAGCATCACGGGAAATGTAATTCCAAAACATCTGGGGTGCCAAGGTTTGCCATCACTGCTTTAAGAATAAAATGCCAGTCGTTGCAATATTTCATGTCACTGTGTTTGCACAGTAGTCATTCAAATGCAGGTTTTTTTTTTTTTTAAATACACTTTAATGAATTAAAAAAAAAACAACAAAACACAATAGTCACCACAATTTTTTTGTATTAATTGAAAGATGATGTTATGCCGAGTTAATAGCTACCTAACGTGTCAAGCTTTAAAATTGCGCACACTCCTGGAATGGCATCAAACTACGGTACCTAAAAATCTTTATAGGTGAGGTATTGTGCTACAATTATTACTCTCGCTCCAATGATCATGACGATACCACATATGTGTGGCTTAAACACTGTTTACATATGCGAGCACGACTTACGTATGCATACACTTCTGCACGTGAGCACAGAGGGATGGGGCGCTTTAAAAAAAAAAAAATCTTATTTATTTTCTTTTTTTATTCTTACACTGTGCCTTTATTTATTTTTGATCATTTTCATTCCTATTACAAGGAATGTAAACATCCCTTGTAATAGAAATAAGTATGACAGGTCCTCTTTATTGAGAGATCTGGGGTCAAAAAGACCCCAGATCTCTCATTTACCTTTAAACGCAAAAGCCGCATTGGATCCTTTCCGGGCTTAACCGATGGCTCCCGTAAGCTTGAAAACGACCGGAAAGCGGCGGGGCACCTCTCGCGCCGCCTATAAAAGTAATCTTGCTGGATCACTTTTGTCGGAAAGCCGGTCGCCTAATGAAAAAAAGAGATATCGGGGTTATGGCAGCTAGCTGCAGCCATAACCCCGGTATTTAACATCAAAAACATGACGTAAATTTACAGTAAGGCAGATGGCAAGTGGCTAGAATGGCTCTGGAGTTGACAAAAGCAGGCCATGTATAAAATGCTTCTTCTGGTACCTACCACTGGGAGCCATCACTAGAGAAAATAAAGTCCCACATTGTCCAATGCATATTCTTCTACAGGACCATAAATCCTGAACCTTGCTTTATACAACTCTTGTAGGAACTAGCCTTACTCATAACATGGTGTAAGAACATCAAACTCTTCAAACACTGACCAGCATTTAGCCAGTGTACCAAGGTTAACAATGGTGCAGTCATAACATAACATATGACACCTCAAACATGTGGTGACGTACTCTCTCTAGTAAAAAGTCTGGATTGTAAGTCCAAAACAAACCAGAGAACGATACGATTGTGTGTGCAGGTCGGACCCAACCAGGGCATTTTTTCACAGAGAATAGGTACAGGTACTCCCCTGTTCTGAGTCACCCCTTATCTCCTCCCTTTACCCATCTCCAATCGTCACCCCTTTGTTCCACCACCTGCCCACCTCCCAGTACCGCCCCTTTTATAAAATATAGCACTACGTATAATTTTGTGGGGCTAAGTAATTTGCATAGAATGTGTTAATGCCAACAAGAAAAACAGTAAAATAGATCCCCAGCAGCCAGCAACAATAGATCCTTCCAGCAACAATAGACCCCCCCAGCAACAATAGATCCCTGCCAGCAACAATAAATCTCCCAGGAGCCAGCATCAATAGACCCCTCCTTCAACAGTAGACCCCTTCCAGCACAAATATACCACCCAGCAGCATAAGACCCCCACCAGCAACAATAGACCTCTCTAGAAACAATAGACCCTTTCATGCATAGGACTGAAGGATGTATGTATGAAATGAAACAACAAGGTCAAGTCCACTTTGTTCACCTAGGTGTCGAATCAGTGTGTCTGTGGCTCATCATGGCAACGTGATGTTTTTTTTTCAAACTTTTGTCTAATAGTAAAACCACCTGCGGTATGTTTCATTGTTTAATGGCATGCTGTGGCATATTGCAAGAGACAGATTGTTCTCGTGTTTGTGGTAAGTGTGTAAAACCATGCACACGGTTATATACATGGCTTGACAGTTAAAATAGAAAAATGCCATCCTGGCAGCTCCCATTGTAAGCAGACAACAGGTGCTCTTCAAAATGTTTGGTTACGTAATTCGCTTCCTCCTGTGTTTTCAGATGCACAAAGATCTTTTTCAGCTAGATTTAACCACAAATTTAATTTCCAGTCTGATTGGAGCATAAATCTCTGTCTGGAATTTGTTAGTACTTAAAAGACATGCCTAGAGCCCTTTCCATTCATCTATATTTAGATTACAGACAGAATTTCATTTAGTTTGAAAAGGTGATATTGTTTCAGCCCACTGGGATAAACAGTATGTTTCGTCTATGGCATATAAAGTCATCCAAGCAGATGGTCATGGATAATGCCAGTCAATATCATAAAATGTAAAGTACCCATTAAAAAAAAAAACAGTTAATACATTCCATAGAGACCTTGGGCTTTGCTGTGTTGTGTATAGGTGGAATGTTTTTGCACCAGAGGTAATGGTGCTTCACACCTCATAAGTAAATATAATGTATCTGCAATATTATCTTAATTGTTCTTTCAAATTCCTTTCCTCCTATCTCCAACAATAAAGAACTTGTTTTTTTTTCCACAATTGGAGGTTGCCACTTAGCTTTAAAGAAAAACTTACCTTTTGTTACCCTTTTCTCTTCTGCAGGTGCGAATATTCATCAACCAGCTCTATCAACCACCTATAGAAAAGGATATATCAAGCAACTTAGATCTGAAAGCCATCCGCATTGCCTCTGTGAACCCCATCATGGATCCCTGGATCTATATTCTTCTTCGGAAGACTGTCTTGAGCAAAGTGATTGAGAAAATCAAGTGTCTGTTTTGTAGGATCGGCGGTGGCAGGCGACCACGCTCTACGGGAAGTTTCCATTGCACAGATGGCAGGAGGGCCTCTTCAGTCTTGTCTAGTCATTCTCCCTCTTTTGTTTCCAGGGAGTTGCGAGAAATTAGTTCAACATCACAAACTTTATTGTACCCTCTCGAACTGAGTGATGGTAGCTTTAGAAGCAGCACCATTTTACCAGGAGCCACCATGGCCATCAACCTTCCTGGGGCTACAGACAGGACGTTACGTGGCTCTGACCAGTCTGTTTCATCTCAGGGTCCAGATTCTGAGCAGGTACTGCTTGTAAATGAGACTCGCCCCACAAGGGTAACTCAGAATGGAAACTCACCCAAGGGGAATCCACTTCATGTCACTTTTCCCGATGAAACATTGAATTTATCAGAAAAGTGTATATAGTGACTTTGGTTTCTACAGTTGCACAGACTATTAGCTGACAGTAGGAACACGATATGCCACTTACAAGGACATAGTCATGAAAGAACTCCAGACCTTCATTGAGTGGTACTCTTAATTTAACCTTTCTGAGGGCTGTTAAAAGAACAGAAAGCATACAGTGGAAGAAAAGCATTCAGCTTATTGAAAATATCAATTCTGCGTGTTCTTACTTTCCTGATATATTTCTACCTTCTACGGGCACTTTTGAAGACTGAACAGGCCAACTTTCTTTAGAAGTTGCCTACTTTTCGAGGGACAGAAGATAAAATGTCTTATGACTCCCTCTTCAACCACAAACACTTTCTTCTTGACAAATCAAGTTTGTCCGACAGTTGATGAATGTTGATGTGTCTATCTAAGCTTTAAATAATGTGAATTTTAATGGATTACTATGTCTGTGTGTATATGAAATCTTTAGTGTATTTATTGTCTTCTCTGTGAGAAGGTATCTAGTTTTAAATGTTTAGTTAAAGAGTTAAGAGGCAATATTTTCTTTTTTTTTTTAAATATTGCCAGGGAGCTTTTGTTTTAATGTTGTTATACAGTTTTGCACTAAATTGATACTTATCGATGGTATATGCATTGACAGTAATGGCCAGTTAAAGCGGAGTTCCACCCAAATAAAAGTCAGCAGGTACAAAAAGTGACTTTTTATTAATCGGACACTCACCTGTCCCAGGGTCCAGCAATGCGGGCGAACGAAGCCCCGCTCCTCTCCCCCTCCTCTCTGCGGCGCCGGCATTGTCACTGTGGGTATCCGGCTGTAGCTTCACAGCCGGGCACACACTGTGCATGTGCGAGCCGCGCTGCATAATGTGACTGGCCAGGCAATCATCTGGAACCTGTGACGTGTCCCAGATGATTGCCGAGGGGGAGAGGGGAACTTCCTTCTGGCTCCGTGGTGTTCCGGGAGGAAGTGGGAGCTGGATACCTCTAAAAAGAGGGTATCCACTCCCCTCTAAAAAAAAATTACATGCCAAATGTGGCATGTCAGGGGGTCACCTGCACTTAAAGCGGAAGTTCCATTTTTGGGTGGAACTCCACTTCAAAGAGTTTGTGCACGTCAACACTGTAATACAGTTTTCAAATGTTCTTTCTGTAGGCACTAGAAGTAAAGCTAGTTGAAAATAAAGGCCAACTTTAGCCTTAAGCCTTTAGCCAACTTTAACGTTTCACATTTTCCTTTCTAGAAATAAAACCAAGGCAAACTATTAAAAGGTTCATTCAGTCCAACATACAGTAACTCATGCAGCTCCTTTCTCCCACTAATATTACAATTGGGTTCCATCAAATGGGAACACCCAGTACTGATGTGCCTAGCCCTTTACTAGATGTCTGACCCACTGAAGTGTCTAAGAAAGTTTATACCCCTTATACTAAAGGGGTTAGACCAGCCATAGAAGTTTCGAAACTTGGCTGGTTCATCAGTAACCAGCCGAGATTCGAACCATGTATGGGCAGGCTGAATGTACCCAAGTTGATTAATCGATCAACTTGGTTACAACCAGCCTGCTGGACTTTACATATGATAATCACTAGCGGCTGATATAGCCGCTAGCAATAATCACTGTCTTTTACTGGTGGTCTTCCACTTGACTTGGTGGAAGGGATTCCCTGTGAACACTGTCTGTGTTGATTGGGGAATTAAACAAAATTCTTTCCTTAAACCCGTGGTTGCAGCAAAGAAATTTGCTCCGTGTATGGCCTGCCTTAGAATCTTCCCACTTGCACATTAAATGTGGCTGTTAAATGAATTACAAACTCCAGTTCATTGACTTCATTTGACAGCAGAAAGCCTTGTGAAATAAGAGCCCTTATTTAAAATTGGTAGAGATAGAGAACTTATGTAAAAAACAGTTTGTTTCTGGCTAGCTTCAGATAAAGATTCATGCTTTACACAGCTCTTTGCAATGGAAGGTGGACTAGGGTATTTTAATCAATGAACGTCCCTCCTCACATGGAATGAATGTAACTTATTGTGAAAAGAGGTATTTAGATGTGAACTTCATTTTAAAAGGGGCCTACAAATTATGACTTTGCTGGTTACAATTTTTGACCACAGCTATCGTTTTTGACAATGGATCCTCTTATTTGTTTTAATAGTTTGTTGGCCACCAATAAATATTTCCCATATCTTACCTATAAAAACAGCTAGGCAAACACATTGAACTCCAAATGCAGCAAATAAGTATGAGAAACCTGCAAGAGATCAGGCTAGTTCAATTGAGAGCCAGGTGTCAGGTCTGCGAAATAACACAGTATTTGATTTTTGTCTAATATTTTTGTATTTTGCTAAATTTTTAAGATGTTATAGTGGGAATAGAATACATTTTCTAAACTGTTCAGCTGCAAAATCTTTTAAAGTTGAATTACAAGTAGATATAAAAAAAACACATTGATGCAGCTTTCTATTCTTTAAGACATCATTAAATGTAGGCAGTGTAAGTACCTGAATTTGAACTGATATCAGCCTTTTGCAGTCTCTGCATTGCAGAATTCAGACAAGGAAAGAGAGAAGTAGTACAAGGTGCCAGTTAGATATGCTGCAGTGCTCATGTGCTAACAAGGGGCATGCTGATAGCGATAGAAAGCAATGTAAGAGAGAGATGAGTTAATTAAGCCCCATACACACGATCAAAATATCGTACAAAAAAATACCACTTTCAAAGCGATCGTACAATAATCTGAGCTTTCGTCCGAAAATTTCCGAACGGACAAACCCAAAACTTTTTCTCATACGATATATGATTGTGCGATCTTTGTTTAATCCGTACAGTTTTCATCCAAAAACACAGTACAAATATATTACATCACTTCAGAATTGTTGTTCTGTCGTACGAGAATTGTTGAACTTTAGTAACCTATTCGTTTTTGATATGGAGACTAGCGTACAAAAAAAATAAATAAAAAAAAGGACGATCATTTGTCTGATAATCTCATTTTGTGTACTAGGCTTTAGTGTGCTGCTTCTCCTTTCACTGTCTAGTCATAAGCTGGGGGAGGGACAAGACCTGTAAGTGTTTCTTAGCTGCGGCAAAGTGAACCCAGGTCTCCTGCCCTGTTGGACAGAAATACACATTCTTAGACAGGTAAAATAGCTCCTTTATATACATTTCATTTGTGCATTTATATGTTATCTTGTAGTTCGTCTTCAGAAAAGGATCATCTTCATTACTTAAAGTAAAGTCTGCTTCATCATTTGATTTAAACACTTAAAGTGGCTTAAATAAAGGGAACCCTACAACTTAAACAATACCAGTATAAAGTGCCTGAGCCAGGACATTATGTTATGGAAACCCAGGTAATTGAAATTCCATGAGCTTTACATTTTTGCATTATTAAAAAATAAGACATAGTATATGGCAGTGCTAGGTATCCCATTAAAACAGTATGTATTCTTACAAAGTCCAACAATTTCCCCACTTATATGTGTCTATTTCAAGCAGATGAGACATTCCAGCTGCAGGGATAGAAGGGACACATATAATGAATTTAATTGAAAACATATATTTGTAGCTTTCGGGAAATATATTTTTTTATCCATGTACAAACTATTTTTGTTGCATTAAAAATATCCATGAAGGCAAGAATTACTGGCTTATTTCTATTGCTACATTATGTGTGAAAATATGCAACCGTGAAATCTGTGCAAAAAAAAAAAAAAGCGATCAAACTGTTGCTGGACATTTTATCATATCATTTTTTCATATTGTGAAAGAATTGTTATATTTATTAGGCATAACATACAAAAGTTCTACCGACTGGCCTGAAGTACACCGGCCACCTAAGAACCCTAAAGAGGAGACATTTTGTAGGTTGAGGCATTTACCTTTGAAGAAGCAGTTGGACCAATATTTAGGGAAAGATACTCTTTAAGTCTAAAAGGAAACAAACACAAACTGGTTTATTCGATAAAGTAATGCAATATCAATGCCCCATCCCTTACCAATTGATCACATATCATTTCAGAATTGAGTTGCCTAGAAGGGTTAAAAGGGGTTGGTTGCTTTGGATAACTGCACTGTGGACAAAACCTTCGTATTGCGCATTCCCTTACCAAATAAAGAGCTTTTTTTAATATAAAACCATAGTTTTGTAACCGTAAAACAAAGTAGTGTAGTAGCCCATAACCACCAACCTCAGTTTATTGTTAAACCACCTACGTTGGCTTTTAAAAAAATTGCAGTGAGAAATGTTGATAAGCAAAGTGCAGTTACCAAATGTGGCCATGAATATGGAAGTGTATCCAAACTCAAAAATCAATGTGTGGTAGATTACTCTTCGTTAGCTGTGGTCAGGGTATTGTTTTATTTTCTGCAAGTTTATTTTATCTATAATTTTACCTGGTAGTCCTGCCAGTAAGAGAATTTAAAAAAACTTCCTGTCCTGGGTGACAATGCTCCTTGGTTGTCTGTCAATGCAGGAGCAGCGTTGTCACCCAATGTGGACTACTGGCCACAGTACCAGCTTGAGTCCCTGCTGATACATGCCTGCCCTGCACAGAAATAGCACAAAGGAGCATGGGACATGTAGTCCAATAAAAAAAAACTGGCCATATTATGCCTAAGAAACATACGTCTACAATCTGACTAGCTGCTCTTAAATTTCTGTTTGCAATACTTTTTTGAATAAGCCTGTAGGTTCTTAAAAAGCTCTAAGACCATTGTTATTATGAAGACTAGGCTGCATTTATATACATGTTAATACAGGGGTCATTATGGCTGTCTTATCCTTAGCCTTTAGTCTATAAATATATATATATATATATATATATATATAGATATATATATTACACACACATACGGTATATTTACTTAGGAGGATCGGAATCACAACCCCTTTTAAGTAACAGTTTACATTTCAGCTGTTTAATTCTTGGTATATTGAATTTGCACAGATTTCTACTTAATTTTAGATACGCGTTTATGATAGAACAAATGTCTCATCATCTTCTTTATTCATTCAGCTGAACGGATTGGTTTTTGGTTGGCGTGTTTGATAATCTTGTGCAGAAAGTACCGAGGGAATTCCATCAAGCAAGCATGCTCTGTCTGTGGCCATGTGACTTGCTTCATTGTAATTGCAATCTGAATCTGTATTTGTAAAACCATTGTATTGACAATTTGTTTTTTGGGGGCTTCAGGGGAGAGCGGGGAAACACAATAAAATTATATTGTTGAACAAATTGTGTTTGCATGTTTTGTAGAGAAAAACATTGTCCTCTAAAAGGAGAAGGTATTGACATCTCATTATGTAAAGCCTAATTGAGGTCTTGTGTCTTTTTATGTTTGCACACACAGTTCGGGGTTCTCTGTGTCTCAGCGGCAATCGCGGGAGCCCATCGGTGTTAGAGACCGCCGGACACTTGCATTGGCTAGGGTGGTGAGTGGGGGGTACGTGCGCGTTCCCCTAGTGGCCACAGGGCGAAGTGACGTTACATAACGTCGTTTCGCCCAGCCGTGCCATTCTGCTGCAGTACAACTGCGGCGGCTGGTCGGCATGTGGTTAAATCTTCAGTTTATTAGAGTGAGCAGATCCATGCAAATCATTCTATCACCAATGATAATTGTATATCCACTGCCTATTTTCCAGCATAGATACAGCCTAATATTATAGAGCCATTAATTCCAAGCTGTAGAATGGCTCCATTATAAGATGTAGCTGTGCTGTACATCAGCAAAACAATATGCAGATACTGTATCTTCTGTGTTAAAGGATAAGTTCACCTTTTGAAATATGTTACATGTTCCACCCGTATTTAGGGTGGAACATCTGTGCTCCAGTAGCTGCAGCCTCTCCCCCTCCCCCAGTGATCGCGAGCATGGAACTTCTCCCGGCACCCACTGTCACTATTTGAATGACTTCAACCTGAACTACAACCTGACTTGAACAACAAACTTAAATGACTTGAAAGACAAGTACCTTCAGCCTTTGCAGCTGATGGCGGCCCTGTAGTTCATTCACAAGCCCTGCAGCTTGTAAACAGTCAGCCCGTATGCAGGTACAGGCTGAAAGCTGCAGGGCTTGTTTGCAGGAGTCTGGTATTGCACCCCTGATACGCTGATCATAGGTGCAATGCTTTCCAGGCTCCTTAGGGAAGAAATAATAAATGCACATTTTTTCCTGCAAAAATATGTGCATTTATTATTTTTTTTCCAAAAGGTGACCTTATCCTTTAAGAATGGCTCTAATATGCCTAAAACCCAGTAAACCTTCACTTTAAATCTGGTAAATATATTTTAGGTGCATCAAAACAAAAAGAGCATCAAGCCTTACAGATTCTTATCTTGATAAAGATAGCCAGCGTATCATAGAGCAGGAGTCCCCAAACTTTGTAATCAAAGGGCCAGTGTCAGGAACCCTAAACCAGGCGGAGACAGAAAATGCAGTCAAAATCATACTTTTAATAAAATAGCAAAAAAGAACAGTTCAGTAATGTAGTCAAAAACTGAAGCCAGGGTTTGGATGCCAGAGTGGGAAATCAGACAAGCTGGGGTCAGGAAGCCAGAAGTCAGTGTAGTAAGGAGCAAAAACAGGGACAGGTATCGGAAGAGAAGTCAGCCAGGCCAAGCCATACACAGGAACACACTGGGAGATCACATAGACCATGCAAGGGCATATGAAAGAAATGAGCAAATCTGTTTAAATAGCCAAAAGGGGCTGGCTGTAGGCTGGACTAATCAAGCAGGTAATGGTAACCATGCGTGTCACTGTGAAAACAAGTGTCTGGTATTTAACCGACAGCTGAGCAGCCTCTGTGCACTGAGAGCTGCTCATAAATAGCAGTAGCTCAGCCCTGACAGACAGTTTACCATCCTACATTCTTTAGGGGGACCAGACTGTGGCCAGTGGGAGTAAAAAATGCCCCATCAGTGGTTTTAATTGCAGGGATAGTGCTCCATTGTTGGTATCAACAATGCCTCTTGCTGAGTCAGAGCTACAGCCCCAAATATAACTTTGCACCTTTTTGCAAAGTTATAAGTCTGACTCAGGGGGCATATCAATCCTGTAAAGAGAGACCACTACTTTCACACAGAAAGCAATGATCCTTCTCAGTAGCCTGCTGGCAGAGGATAGGCTTTTGTATTCTGTGGCTGCTTTCTAAGGCTTAATGTACACGGGACGTTTTACGACCTCTGGGGCAGCTGAAAAAAATGCCCAACTGCTCCTAAACGTCCGTTTACCAGCAGTAGTGTACATGAGGCCTAAATAAAATAATCTGTTAGACTGCACGCATTTTGCATTGATGCACCTGGAATGTATTAAGCTTAAACTGAAAGTTAATTTAGTCTTTAAGTTTAGGGCCCTGTCTGTTCAGGAACAAGGTCCCTAAACCCAGTTTCGGAACCTCATTCCTGAACAGACAGGGTCCTAAACACTGATAATATTCGGTACAATGTTCAGCACTGTCCAGTCGCAGCCTGCCATAGACTTTGATGGGCTGGACACTGAACTAAAGCACCGGGAGGGATGCACTGCAGCTGAAAGGCCCAGTGTGCAAGGGGCCTAATACAACGTTATCATCTGAAATTTCCCTTTAATGTTGCAGTGCAATTGACCTTTAAATTCTATTCTTATCATATATTATACTAAAGCATATAGTATAGGTCCTCCTAACCTTTTGTGTCAGAAAATGGAAAATCTATTGCGATTAATGTAGCAAATGTGTCAAATAGGAGCCTATTCTTCAAACTCCATGGCTGCCTGTTATCACGTAGGCCTCACATTTCCATACAAATTATCTATATAATTATAAATAGTCTTAATTTTCTACTTTACATCTTTAACCTTTATTGTATCTATGTGTTATGGCTGCTTGCAATTTTATGTGCTCCCATAAATTAGACTGACGTTATAATAGACCTGTGCAAACGGAAAAAAAAAAATGAGTAGGCAGTGGTAAATGGCACCAGCTGTCGGCTCCTGACAGATCCTCTGTAGGGGGTTCTCACATATTCCTCTTTTATATTTACAAAGAAAATTACTTTTTTTTTTAAATTTAGGACTTTGCATTTCCATTAGTTCTAAAATCCACTTCATTGCAGACAGTTAGTGAATGGGGGACATTTCAACATGGAGCAAACATTGCTATTAATTACAGAAGTGAAGAGCTACAGGTGCATTACATAGACATCACCTCTAAATACAATAAAGCTCTCTAATGATTTCTCTCTAAAATTTTCATATTAGCCTCAATACACCAAGACGCGAGTTATATGCATTAATTACTTTACCTTATGAATCAAAATGTTCAGTTTTAATAATGAATTGTAAATGGTGCGGAACTATTATTTATCTATATTAAATGAAAATTTATTATAAGCCTCTATTTCTATCAACTTTATTGGGAATCAATCACTATCATTTACAACACATGGTCCTCTAAGATCGTTCCACCACATTTGGTGAAAGTTAAATTCACAGTCACTGCTTTATAAATAGACCCCTAAGACCTAGTTTAAATTTGCGGTTGGGGAGGGAGACGCAGTATAACAGGTGGTTTTCGTGTTTTTGCCACCTCCCAACTGCCCCCCTAAGCTGCAAAGGCAGCCATGCTGGGGTGGGCACATGCCACAGCCACAATGCTTTGCATCATTGCATGCCCAAATTATCCCTCAATTATTCAGCATTTCATACCTGTGGTTTTAATTAATTTTTGCAGCTTACACATTCTTAGCCAAGATGGAACTCTGCATTGTAACAGTGCACAGGTCAATGCAACAGATCCTTTTGTTCTGCAGGGTCCAGGGTGTGAGATCACTGGCAGGAAAATCTTGTTTGGGCAGAATAACCAACTAGCTTGTTTTTCTTAAATGATCTCCCTAAGGCCTTCAACATGTGACCATTGTCCTGCCATTGGTTGCTTGGTCCAGGTCTAGATAAACAGGGGACTGAGTTCAGGAAAGTATTTCTGGTTCTCCACAATCTTTAGTACAAAGGGAATGGAGGGTGGGGAGATTTATATAACTAAGATTAGGATAAATCCAATGTCAAATATTTCACATGATGCTCCAGGCGGGATCAGGCTACACACTCCATGATCACGTCTCAGGTGCGGACTCGGCTCATCTCCACCGAAGCAATCAATTGCACCAGCAATAGTAATACCACACACTGAGTTGCGAAACAATATTCTTCCTCTAAATAAATAGCCAGCAGGAACAAGTTCTATTCTTACATGTTTTTTTGTGGTAGGCACAGTGCTTTCTCAAATGGTCATTTATGATCTGCTTTATTAGAGGAAGAATATTAATTTGCATCTCAGTGTGTGCTATGCCTGTTACTGGTACAAACGGGATATACAGTGGGTATAGAAAAGAATCATTCCTCTTTAAAATAATAAAATAAAAAAACAGAATCACTGAGTTGGAAAAAGGATCACCCCCCCAAAAAAACTTTAACTCAATCAGGTGTAGCTAATCACCTTCTCAATGACACGCAAAGCTATCTGACTTTCAGCTGTGATCAGCTGTGGTCATTTCATTAGCTCAGCGTGAAAAGAGCTTTCCGGGAGCATTTCAGTCCCTGGTAGTGCAACTGAAGCACACAATCAACTATGGGTGGCAAGGCACTGTCACTGGGATCTTCAGGATAAAGTTGTGGACAGGCACAAGTCAGGCGATTGGATACAAAAAAATTCAAAGGCTTTATCAATGCCTAGTGAAGTCTATTATTAAGAAGTGGAAGTTATTTGGTACAACACAGACCCTCCCCGGATTAGGACATCGCTCCTAACTGGATGAAAGAGCCAGGAGGAAACTGGTCAGAGAGGCTACCAAGAGGACTACAGCAACTCTGAAGCAGTTGCAGGAATTTATGACAAAGAGTGGTCATTGTGTGCATGTGACAACAATATCACAAATTCTCCACAAATGTGGCTTGTATGGGAGGGTTGCAAGGAAAAGACACATGCAGTCACAACTCAGCTTTGCCAAAACGCACCTTGAAGATTCTGAGGTCACATGGGAAAAGGTGTTATGGTCAGGTGAGACTAAAATTGAATAATTTGGCCTCAACACCAAACTATGTCTGGCGGAAATCCAATACAGCTCATTCCTACAGTAAAGCATGGAGGTGGTAGTATCCTGGTATGGGAGTGTTTCCCTGCAGCAGAGACTGGAGCACTTATCAGGATAGAAGGAGAAATGGATGGAGCAAAATACCATCAAATTTTTGAGGAAAATCTGCTGTCCTCTGCCAGAAAGTTGTTAATGAGAAGCAGGTTTACCTTCCAACATGACAATGACCCAAAGCACACAGCAAAAACAGACCACACAGTGGTTGAAGGAGACAATGGTGAATGTCCTTGCATGGCGTTAGTCAGAGCCCAGACCTAAACCCCACTGAAAATCTGTGGCATGACTTGAAGACTGCAGTCCACAAATGGTCACCGTGAAATTTAACTAAACTTGAGTGGTCAAATATTGCAAAGTCCAGATGTGCAAAGTTAGTAGACACATCCCAACAGACTGAAGGCTGTAACTAAAGCAAAAGGTGGTTCAACAAACTATTGACACAAAGGGGTGAGACTTTTTCCAACTCAGTGATTCTGTTTTTTATTTATTTTAATTTTTTTCTGACATGTTGGTATTATATCTTTTACTTGGATGTTATAAGTAGCACTGAGTAAATACAGCTGGATAAAACAAAAACTATGTCTGTCTTCATTTAAGGCTGAAAAGCAACAAAATCTGATTATTTTAAATGGGGGTGGTTCTTTTCTATATCCACTGTAGGTCTAGAATAAATATTTTATGTATGTTGTTCATTTTTCTCAAAAAAAACATTGACATGAAAACTGCATAAATTATGATACAGGAAAAAAAGGCAAATTCCAGGTCTCAGTTTTATTACACCTAATAAATGATTCTCAATGACCCATATCCATTCTATTTCATTGTTTTAACACACTTACAGGCGTAATCCGTAACGCTGTGTTGCACTGACTAAAAAGGTGAAAACATGTCAGGGGCAGTCTCCAGTCTGGGGTGAGCTTGAATAACCTAATAACATTTACTCAGCCGTACGACTTCATCAGAGTGCCGTTTTTACCTTTTTCGGTCACTAAATCTCCACAGAGCATAGGCAGGTTTCTTAGACCAGTATAATTGCAGCAGCAGAAGCTTAGATGGTGACTACCGTATGACTCACTGACCATGTTACCAGTTTTAAATGCCGAAATACATTCTGCCAGTGGCGGCTGGTAAAGTTTTAGGATGGGGGTTGCCAGACCCGCCCCTCCTTTTTGACCCCTCCCACTTAAAAGCTCCACCTGTTATAGCATCCACCCACTCCGTTCCCTGTATTCCACTTGCTTCCACCCATAGTGTCAGGAGTATACAGCTCAGCATCACAGGCTCACAGCAGAGTATACAGCCCCAGAATCGCAGGACAGAGTATACAGTCCAGACTCACAGCAGAGTATACAGCCCCAGAATCACAGCAGAATACACAGTCCAGAATCACAGCAGAGTATACAGTCCAGAATCACAGCAGAGTATACAGTCCAGAATCACAGCAGAGTATACAGCCCCAGAATCACAGCAGAGTATACAGCCCAGACTCACAGCAGAGTGTACAGCCCAGATTCACAGCAGGGTATACAGCACAAGCTCACAGCAGAGTTTACAGCCCAGACTCACAGCAGAGTATACAGCCCAGACTCACAGCAGAGTATATAGCACAGTATATAGCTCAGACTCACAGCAGAGTATACAGCCCAGACTCACAGAAAAGTATACAGTCCAGAATCACAGCAGAGTATACAGCCCAGACTCACAGCAGAGTATGCAGCCCAGACTCACAGCAAAGTATACAGCCCAGACACACAGCAGAGTATACAGCCACAGAATCACAGCAGAGTATACAGCCCCAGAATCACAGCAGAGTATACAGCCCAGAATCACAACATACTGATCATCACTGTTCACATCATTGATTATCAACACATTGCATCGCTGATCATCGTCCCATTACTGATCACCAATGATCACATCATCAATGAACATCACATTGCTGGAACACAGTGTGCCCTTGTACACCTTATGTCCCCTAGAGTCCATGAGGTTATATATATACAGGCTCTTATGTGACAGCGCAATGACATGTAGTACATAGACAGGACTGTACTCACCATCCACACTGTCTGCCCGGACACCTCCTGATCAGAGGACTTGTCTGCTGTTGCTGGGCTAAGGAGCCAGTTGCTGGGACAAAGACTTGGGGGGAGTCCTGAGTCTGGACTGCCCAGCACCCTGTCCCCCTTATTCTTCATGTCCAGCAGCTCAAGGACATCCTGCAAAGCTAGCCTGCCAACCATAGCTGCCCGTGCTCCAGTCTTGGATGGAGGTGTCAGTTTAGACAGGAGGGAGGGCTATGTGCTGTCTTACCAATTTGTGAATAAAAAGCTCTGCTCGGGCCATGCGTTTCACAGAGCTGCTGACGTCACGTCCGGTTTATCACTGGCACAGGGAAAGCGGAAGTGATGTCGCAACTCAGAGGAAACATCGCCCATGTCCTAGGGCGGTGCTAATCAAAAACAAAGCACCCGTAATAATACTACGGGCGGAAGGATTCCGGCGCAATGAATTGCGCTACAAAGCAGGTCAAAACCCTGTAAAGGAATCGTCTCGTCTGCAATCACGTGATTGCATAGACGTCACGCTTTCTATAGTGCACTGTGTCCAGCACCCGAACACAGTGCACTTAAAGGACCTTTTTTATTTTTTTTTAAAGGGCCTTTTTTTTTGTGACTGCCTGGGGGGGGGGGGGGACGCCCCCTATGGACGGGCCGCCACTGAATTCTGCACTTACTTAGAGCCACCAACTATATCTCAATTTACTATTGTCAAACTAGTAAAATCTGAGATCTTGGTTGCACTAAGTTAGTTCACTTCACTCTTTACATCAGTCTTTCTTAACCTTTTTACTCCAGAGAAATGCTTAAAAAAATTCATTGTAAAACCAATTCATTGGTGCTTATTGGGAAAAAAATGCCCTATACATTTTTGGCCAGTGGAAAGAATGCCCTTTACATTGTTAGTCAGTGGGATTAATGCATGTTACAGTGGTGATAAAAACGCCAGCCTTACAGCTAAAAAGGTCATTGTTGTCCTGCATCTGGCTCTGCCAAGTGGCATTGGACCCCAAACTATGCAGACACTCTCAGAAGGGAGGTCAATAACCCACAGAAACTCCTAGCCATCTCAAGAGGAACCTTAGGGTTCCACGGAACCCTGGCTCAGAATGGCTGCTTTACATTATTAAATAAACCTGATACCATGATGATTTTTTTGCTCAGTGATGGGAGGAAAATTACTCCTTCACTTCTAGGTATGCAAAGTGTTGCTAGTAGTTGTCATCAAATAGTTGGTGTTGCTTGGTGCTGACTGGAAAGCCTATAAGAGATGTGACCTGACTCAAGAGGTTAAGATGTGATAAGTTGAATTCCCATCACTATATGGAATCCTTGTTCAGGCACAAGGAGATCAGCTGTGAGGATAATTACCCGCCAGGATTATACATGGGCTGACATGACTTCTCTTATCAAGCATCAGAAGACTCCAAAGTGAGTTAAGGATTATAGATATCATTCTATAATCTAAAAAAACAAGTAGCATTACTGGTGTAGATGACCTTTAGAAAATCAGATAAGGTTAAAGGGTATGTAACTCCAAAACCTTTTTTTTCAGTTTCTAATAGAATAGGGAGGGTTAAAACCCCTACCAGGTTGTTTTGCTGCCTGTGCCCTGGACATTTCCTTTCACTACCTGACCTGGAGATGCGAAAACAAATAAGAAATCTCTTCACAGTGAAACAAATTCTACTTATGTAAGAGAGTTGTCATAGCAATCAGTGTCCCAATTTTAGGATTTTCTGTCACTTCTTGTGCTATTAACAACTTCAACATTTAGAATTTTCCATCACTTTCTGTATCGGTCACAACGGTCACCAGGATCTATATAGAGGTGAATCTCCCAAGCATGCACACAGATGGTATTAACTGACAGGGCCCCAACCTTTTACTGCTTCATCCGAAACAAAACAAAAAACTGTTGCCTTTATATACACTTTAAGGTGGTCATTTATAACAACCATCTCATTATACTTTGCGTTGTTGCTTGGCAGTTGTACATTTTGGATTAGTGATTGTAGAGCAGGGGTAGGCAACCTGGGGCCCTCCAGCTGTTGTGGAACTACATTTCCCATGAGGCATTACAAGGCTGGCAGTCACAAATACTCCCAGAGGCATGATGGGAAAAGAAAGCTCTATCTCTCTCAAAAAAATGATAACAATTTTGATTGGGTACAGCATTGCATTACTGCACAATTGTCATTCAAAGTGTGACAATTAGCCTGGGCAGGAAGGGGGGTGAAAGTGCCCAATAGGCAAGTGGTTAATCCTTCTCTCCAGGTTGCCCCCACATACATCCCTAGCTCCTCCCTCCCCCAAAACTAATCGCTTGAAAAAAAACTAACCTAAATGCCCCTTTTACTCATCCAAATCTGTGCTCATGTGATGTTCTAGTGCCGAATGTTCACTTTCTATTTTTTTCCACATTACTGCCCACATGGCAACTTCCAATTGGCTGTCAAGGGGCAGAGTCCTCTCAGGAGCTAGAAGACAAACCGGTGTCATTAATATAGATGAGGAAAGCTGCCCAGGTTAAGGTCAATCTGGTATCAGCAAACCCAGAGGAAGGTCCGCAAATCCCAAACTTGGCATTGAACTCCATTAAAGTCTATAGGAAACAACACTAGCATTTTTTTCTGGCCCTTTTTAACGATAATAAGCAAGCTAATGTTGACAAAGGTCATGGGTTGCTTGGAACTGCAATAGGTGGCATGCGATAGGTGGCATGCAATAGGTGGCACGTAAAAAAAAAAAAACAGAAAAAAAACAAAACAAAAACAGTTCACCAGATAGGGAGTCTTTTCAAGTGGCTTAACCACTTGCTTACAGGGCACTTAAACCCCCCTCCTATCCAGACCAATTTTCAGCTTTCAGCGCTGACGCACTTTGAATGACAATTGCGCGGTCATACAACACTGTACCCAAATGAAATTTTTATCAATTTTTTCAGCACAAATAGAGCTTTCTTTTGGTGGTATTTGATCACCTCTGCGGTTTTTACTTTTTGTTAAAAAAATGTAAAAACTGAATTTTTTTTAAAAAAAATGTTTTTTTTTAAATATTTTGTTATAAAAAATTTAAAACGGGTAATTTTTCTCCTTCATTGATGTACGCTGATGAGGCGGCAGTGATGGGCACTGATAGGTGGCAGTGATGGGCACTGATGGGTGGCAGTGATGGGCACTGATGGGTGGCAGTGATGGGCAGCACTGGCAGGTGGCACTGATTGGCACTACAGGTGGGCATTGATAGGTGGTACTTGTGGGCATTGATAGGTGGCACTTGTGGGCATTGATAGGTGGCACTTGTGGGCACTGATAGGTGGCACTGTGGGCACTGTTAGGTGGCACCGTGGGCACTGTTAGGTGGCACTGTGGGCACTGCTAGGTGGCACTTTTATTGGGCACTGATGAGGCAGATGTGCCTCTTCCACTTCGGGGCCGATGTCCCTGACATGTCAGCCGTTGATCGGCTTTTTTTTCTACTCGCGCTGTCAGCGTAAGTAAAAAAAAAAACTGATTACCGATGTTTTGTTTACATCATGTGATCAGCTGTCATTGGCTGACAGCTGATCACATGGTAAGGGGCCGGGACCGGCCCCTTACACGGATTGGTGATCAGCCGAGTCTCAGTGACTCGGTGATCACGCGCAGGGAGCGTGCACAGGGGGGGCCGTCATATGACGGCCTCCCGGGAATGCAGGTCCGCGCTGTGGCCGTCATTCGGCCATAGCGCGGATGTCT